>CM065810.1:8317857-8749000 GCA_033398695.1 Orobanche coerulescens
GCAATCTGATTAAATAGTCAAATTGAAAGTAACTTAGTGAAATACTATTATTCTGAAGAGTCGGTCTCCTATGAGACGGTCTTAGGAAACAATCCGTGCATCTAAATCTTGAATTAAAATAAAATTTACAAATATACTAAAAAAATAGAAAACTCTAGAAAAATTAAAATAACTAAAAAAAACTCAAATTCTAGACTCATCTCACGGATGTATTCTGTAAGACGGCTTCACACAAGTTTTTGCCTATTATAAAACAATTATTATTTTTCTACAAAGGTTATTTGTTGTGTAATATATAATATAGAGAGAGAGAGAATAAGAGAAAGCTAGATAATAGAAAGGAGGGAGATCATTTTTATTCATATATCTAATAAGTTACAAGTAAGGCTTTATATAGCTTCTCCAAGTATAAATTACAATGCAAATGAAATGCCAAGGGGTCTGTATTAATGGTGAAAGTTGAAAGGCCAAGAGTCATACAATATTACATAACACTCCCCCTTGGATGACTCGTACGAACATCATGCCTCGTTAAAACCTTACTAGGAAAAACCCTGTGGGAAAAACCCTAGTGAAGGAAAAAGAGTACATGTGTTGTACAAATAAAATATCATGTCTCCCCCTCATTTTAACATCACTATAAATATTAACATATATCTCGAAATATGCGCATCCCAATCTTGTATGCTAATTTCGCGAAAGGAGTTGTAGGGAGCGCCTTCGTGAACAAATCTGCTGGATTCTCACATGAACGAATTTGACAAACATCAATTTCTCCCCTTTGTTGAAGTTCATGGGTGAAGAATTTTGGATCAATGTGCTTCGTCCTATCTCCTTTAATGTAGCCTTCTTTAATCTGAGTAATACAAGCTTCATTATCTTCATACAGAAAAGTTGGACTTTCTTTCTTAACTGGAAGATCACATGATTTTCGAATATGATGGACCAAAGATCTAAGCCATACACATTCTCGACTTGCTTCATGAAGGGCCAATAACTCAGCATGGTTTGAGGAAGTTGCTGCAAGAGTCTGCTTTGTAGATGTCCAAGATATTGCCGTATCACCCCATGTGAATATGTAACATGTTTGTGATCTTCCCTTATGAGGATCAGATCGATATCCAGCATCAGTGTAACCAATTAATTTTGCTTTTGATCTTTAGAATAAAACAGACCCATATCCATTGTTCCTCGGAGATATCTAAATATTTATTTTATGCCAGTCCAATGTCTTCTTGTTGGAGCAGAACTATGTCTTGCCAATAAATTAACAGAAAATGTAATATCAGGGCGTGTACAGTTGGCAAGATACATTAGTGCACCAATGGCACTAAGATATGGTACTTTACGACCAAGAAGTTCTTCTCCATTTTCTCTTGGACGAAATGGATCCTTTTTCTTTTCAAGTGAACGTACAACCATAGGTGTACTCACAGGATATGATTTATCCATAATAAACCGTTTGAGGATCTTTTCAATATATGATGACTGATGAACAAAGATTCCTTTTGATAAATGTTCAACTTGAAAACCAAGACAAAGTTTTGTTTTACCCAGGTCTTTCATTTCAAATTCCTTTTTCAAATATGCAATCGTTTCATCAAGTTCAACATGAGTCCCAATGATGTTCAAATCATCAACATAAACTGCAATGATAGTAAATCCACCTTTTGTCCTTTTAATAAAGACACATTGACATATTACATTATTAACATATCCTTCTTTCAAAAGGTACTCACTGAGACGATTATACCACATCCGTCCTGATTGTTTCAACCCGTACAAGGATCTTTGTAATTTAATTGAGTAAACCTCTCGGGGTTTGAGTTACATGCTTCAGGAATTTTCAATCCTTCAGGGATTTTCATGTAGATGTCATTATCAAGTGACCCATATAAGTAGGCAGTCACAAGATCCATTAAGTTCATTCGAAGCCCTTCTAAAATTGACAGACTGAGTAAAAATCTGAATGTCGTTGCATCCATTATCAGTGAATAAGTCTCTTCATAATCAATTTCCGGTATTTGTGAGAAGACTTGTGCAACAAGGCGGGCTTTGTATCTCATAACTTCATTTTTCTCATTTCTTTTGCGCACAAATACCCATCTAAAACCAACGGGTTTCACACGTGCAGGTGTTTGGACAATAGGTCCAAAAACTTGACGTTTTTCAAGTGATTCTAACTCTGCCTCAATAGCATTTTTCCATTTTGGCCAATCATTTCTTCTTTTACATTCATAGATCGATCTAGGTTCATGATCCTCAATTTCTTCAGAATTATCAAGGGCAGCTGCATAAGCAAATATACATCCATGACAATTTCTTTTTTATTCCTCCTCTTTCCTGAAATGATATAGTTTATCGAGATCTCTTCATTGTCATCTATTTCAGGTGTTTGATCATCTTTTGAAGACGTCTCATCAAATCTATATCTTTAGGAATGATGTCATTTGATGTACCAGCTTGTTTATCAAGTTTCCTTGTTTTTCTTGGATTTTTATTCTTGGATCCAACAGGTCTACCACGCTTCTGGCGTACATTAGACTCTTTTGCTAGCAATATTTTATTTTCTTCATCAGGAAGTTTAAATTTACAAGGAACATTGATAGCTGGTATATGTGACTTTGTCACTGTCTTGACATCAGAAAATGTATCAGGCAATCTATTTGCCACTTCTTGTAGGTGGATAATCTTTTGAACTTCAAGTTCACACTGATTTGTTCGAGGATCATAATGAGACAGAGATACTGCATTCCACAAAATTTCTTGTCTTTCTCTTTCAAATTTTGACTTATCTCCCCCCTAATGCAGGAAAAATTGTCTCATCAAATTGGCAGTCAGCAAATCTTGCTTTGAATAAATCACCAGGGGCTCCAAATATTTAAAAAATCTTCTTTGGGGTCCCATATTTGTTCGTTGTGGAGGATATATAGGAACATAAACTGCACACCCAAAAACTCTTAAATGAGATATATTTGGTTCTTGTCCATTCACAAGATGCAAATGGGAATTTTCGATAAAGGAACCAATGCGAACCTATTTCTAAGAAGGAGGTGGTTGGTGGAGATGTGGAAAATCAAAAATTGGTTGAGGGTGGATCGTCCATTTGCAGGGACGAGGACTTCTCGCCATTTCTGATTTCCATTCCGGGTGCTTGTCCTTTACAGGCTTTTTCTTCCCAAACACAGGCCACAGCTGCACTAAAGGTGTTTGACAAAAGTCCCAGCCGAGAATCTCCTTCTGTGAAGCTGAATTACAGTGGTATGGCTGCGGACCTGGGCTGCTCGGAGACTCCTAAAACTCGTCCTGCACCTAGCTATGCGGACATTGTTAGGAATCTGAAGTCACCAGATTCCAATCCCAAACGCCTGAATCTCATGCCAACATCTAACAGATTTTTCGGTGATCCAAACACAAATTTAAAGAAGAGTTTTTATGATGGTTGCTCGGATAATGCATTTGGTCAAGTCCGCGAAGTTGATGGTCTCAAACACATCTTCTTTTCGGCAAAAGAACTTGAGGAACTTGTTGCTCCTTTTGAATTCTCGTTTGGTTGGTAAATTTTCACATGGTTTACCTACCATGAGAACTCTCAAATCGATAATGGGAAACCTTAATCTCAAAGGTGACTTCTCGGTCTCGCTTCTTGAACATAAACATGTTCTTATTCGTTTATCTTGTGAGGAAGATTACACTCGATTATGGTGTCGCCAAATTTGGTATATGGCTGGCTTTCCGATGAGAGTTTTCAAATGGACTCCTGATTTGGCACCTCAAATCGAATCCCCTTTCGCTCCGGTTTGGGTGAAATTTCCGTATCTTCCTGTCCACTTATTTGATCGACGGAGTCTGTTCATCATTGCTTCAATGATTGGGAAACCTCTACGTATTGATAGTGCAACGCAGTGTTGTTAAGGCGTCGCCTAGTCGCCGCCTAGGCGTCCAGGCGGTTTTCGGTGGACCGCCTGGTAGTTTCGCCTCGCCTTGTGATGGAAGTCGTCGCCTAGGCGTCGCCCAGGCGTAATAGTCGACGCCTGGGTCGCCTACCGATCGAGGATCGCGGCTCGAATTTAAAAAAAAAAGCGCAGCCCTAAGCCACTCCAGTGTCTCCTCCTGCCGCTCGTCGTCGCGCCGCAGATCGCCGCCCGCCGCCGATCGCCGCCCGCCGATCGCGGCCGTCATTGAGCAGTACTTTCTTCCTCTCTTTTCTTTTCTTTTCTCATGTGCTTTCTTTTTCTTTCTTTTCTTTTTTTTCTTTCCTGTTTCTTTTATATGTTTTTCTTATTTCTTTCCTGTTTATTTTACATGTTTTTCTTTTTATACGTTTTCTTTTTCTTTTTCTTGAGTCGAGACTTGAGCAGTATAGTGGAAAACTATATGTGTTTTTTACGTATGTTTTTATTTTATTTTTCTTTCTTTTTCTTTCTGTTTCTTTTTCTGTTTCTTTTCTTTCGATTTTCTGTTTCATTACTTTTTTGTCTAATTATTTTTTAATTTATTTACGAGCCCAAACATTATTATGGTGAAAGTAATTCTACCGAAAATTACGATCGTCCAAAGATCCTAAACGAAAGGCCAAATCGGAGGAATTCGATATGAAACTCTAGTTGTTATTTATTATATATTTGTATTGTTTATGGTGTGTTTTGTAAAGGGATGAATGTTATTTACTATCTAACTTATCATGATTTTAGAATAATTCATATATTATATATTATAAAATAATATATATTTTATATGAAATTGGTCGCCTGGACGTCGCTGGCGGGCGCTAGTCGCTAGGCGTCAGTGGCGATGCAGTGGCGCCGCGACTTGACAGGCCGCCGTGACAACCTTGGTGCAACGGCTGAATTAACTCGTGCTTCTACTCCGCGTGTGTGCATTGAAATTGACTTAACTAAAACTCGTTTGCCGGAAATTGAAATCCGACTTGATGGATGCAAAATGATTCAAGCTGTGGAGTACGAGAACATCCCATCCTTTTGCTGCTCATGCAAACATCTCGGGCATGAACTTAAAGAATGCAAATCTCCTATAAAGCAGACTGAAATGTTTGTGGGTGGCACGTCTAAAGTCGACACTATCCAGGGCACTCCGCGGCCCCTTACGGTTGGCTTGGGCTGACAAGGAAGTCGCCCCCAACACTTTGCTGGAACTCCCAAAGCTCCGATCAGATTCAACCTCACCTCAATTGGAGAATGTCACCAAGCCCAAAATGCAGCCTGCCTCTTATGAAACGGGTAAGACAAAAAATACTCAGATTTTGGAAAAATGTCTTGTGGCAATTGAAGAGAAAGATCAACTCCAAAATGTTTCTTACCCGATCAATGCGAGAACCGATCTGTTGAGACCGCTGCTTGATCCAGCCTTGAGGTTACCCCCGGAGTTCGATGAAGGCTCAGTTTTTCGATCGAATCAGGGACCCCACTTTCGCAAGCTTCGTCTAACGCTCGAGCGGTCGATTGTTCAAAAGATTAGAGATGATATCTTTCAATCGTATGAAATCTTACTCGCCAACAACATGGAAGAATGTTCCGAGGAAAATGATCGAGCATGGGAACCAGAAAAAAAAAATTATAAACGTGGAAGAAGATTTCGAGGCAAATGATCGAGCAATAGGTCCACAAAATGAAATCATTGGGACATCCGAAGAGGTTGAGGGTTACATTGAAGTCGTGAGCAAAAATAAAAAGAAAAAAGTCAAGGAGAAGAAAAACCCGCACTAATGGGTTTCTGTGTTGTAATCGGGATTTTTTTGTATTTCCTAATTTTTCTTTTGTTAATATTGGTCATGTTAGGGATTTGGCCCCCTGAATAACAGTAGAAATTGGCTTTGTAAGGGAATAGGCCCCCCTATCCTTTTTTGTTTTATTATAATTTTATTTTTATTTTTAAAAAAAAAAAGCAAATGGGAAAATTTATGATAAGCAGTCGGCCTTAATCGAACTAAAGATGTCGCATGTATTATTGCATGTCCCCAAGCAGAATTTGGTAAATTTGTTCTCATAAGTAAAGGTCTAGTAATCAATTTTAGCCTCTTAATGAAAGATTCGACTAGACCATTTTGAGTGTGCACGTGAGCAACAGGATGTTCCACTTCAATCCCAATTGACATACAATAATCATTAAAATATTGGGATGTAAACTCTCCTGCATTGTCCAGTCGAATTTTCTTTATATTATGATCAGGAAATTGTGCTCTTAATCGAATTATTTGGACAAGGAGTCTTGCGAATGCAACATTATGAGTGGACAATAAACTAACATGCGACCAACGTGTCAATGCATCTATAAGTACCATAAAGTACTGAAATTGTGCACTTGATGGTGTAATAGGTCCACATATATCTCCTTAAATTCGTTCTAAAAATGATGGACATTCAATCGCAACTTTTACATGCGAAGGTTTTGTTATTAATTTTCCTTGAAAGCAAGCAACACAAGTAAAACCTTTGGACAATGGAACAATCTTGTTCTTTAAAGGATGTCCACTAGAATTTTCTATTATTCTTCGCATCATTGTAGACCCAGGATGACCTAAACGATCATGCCATGTAAGAAAGTTTGTTGGAGTGCATTGATTTTGGTTCATCACCATGTGTGTCTCCACTGGATTAATAAAGGTATAATATAATCCAGATTTATATGACGGGAGTTTTTCAATCATTTGTTTCCTCCCAGAGACAATAGATATTCATCATCATTTTCATTTGTCGTCTCAATATGATAGCCATTGTGGCGTATATCTTTGAAACTCAAAAAGTTTCTTTTTGATCGAGAGGAAAACATTACATTCTCGATAAATAAATGTACCATTAGGTAACACTATATTTGCTCTTCCGGAGCCTTCAATAAGATCTGATGCACCCGATATTGTATTTACATTAGCTTTAGCTAATATGAGATGCGAAAAATACTCTTTATTTTTTTAAAATTGTATGTGTTGGTGCGCTATCCGCCAGACGCAATGATTCCTCATCTTTCATAGCATATAATGAGAGTTTACTGGCCATATTTCTTCACAAAATAAATATAAATGAAGATTAGAATAATATTCAAAACTTTTTATTCATGATAAAAGGAAATTACATAGAATGCATAGAGTAAAGTCAATCATTATAGAGTTCAAACATAAATATTCAATAAACAAAGCAAAGTTTTAATATATGGCCTAATTATTGCCATCACCAGATTTGGCCATCTCTTCATTCCCATCTTCAAAAAAATCACCAACTTCCATATGGGTGATGCCTGGATCTCCACCACCAAAGTGTGCTTCAAAATGGGCAATACCCAAAGGGATCATTATGTTCGGTGAAATTAGTTTCAACATTCTTCAAAGAAGCTTGATAAAGGTCAACAAGATGCTTGGAGGTAAGACATGTACGTCTCCAATGACCTTTCATTCCACAACGATTACAAATACTTTCACCCTTTTTTACCATCGTACTTCCCTCGGGTTTCTCCTCATTTTTTGTCCACTTCTGGTGGTGATGCTTTCTTTTAAAGTTGGAGAGGTTTTGTTGATACCATGCTCACAACCACGGCCACATCCACGTCCACGTCCATATCCACGCCCACGTCCATATTCATTACCAGTCACAACATTCACTTCAGGAAATGGTGTTGAACCTGTTGGACGTGCTTGATGATTTTCATGAAAAGTTCATTATTTTGTTCAGCAAGAAGCAAGACAGAAATCAGCTCGGAATATTTTGTGAATCCACGTTCACGATATTGCTGCTGTAAAAACATATTATTGGCATGGAAAGTGGAATATGTTTTCTCCAACATGTCTTTATCGGTGATATTCTCCACACATAATTTCAATTGAGATGTAATTTTAAACATTGGAGAGGTATAATCGGTCACACTTTTATAATCTTGCAAATGTAGGTGTAGCCAATCATAGCGAGCTTTAGGGAGTATCACAGTTTTCTGGTGGTCGTACCTCTCTTTTAGATCCTTCCAAAGATTTGATGGATCTTTAATAGTCAAATATTCGGTTTTCAAACCTTCATCAAGGTGGTGGCGGAGGAATATCATAGCTTTTGCCTTATCTTGCTCGGAGGTTTTATTTCCCTCCTTTACGGTGTCACCAAGACCCATAGCATTAAGATGGATTTCAGCATCCAATATCCATGTTAAATAATTCTTGTCGGTGACATCAAGTGCATTGAACTCAAGTTTTGTAAGATTTGACATCGTCACTACTAAATAAATATGATTATAAATCAATATATATAAAAAAGACAATACAAAGACATTACAGAATGCACAGGAGTTGATAAAATAATCATAAATAATGAGAAGTGTCCAAAACAAGAATACTGAGACATTCCTCCATAATGTAATGATGAAAAACACAATGAATGGCAATTAGGAATCATACGTACATGCATGATTCTATCAGTATACTTTTGTGACTATGGACATAAAGGAATATGAATAGAAGAGCCACATGCAAACAACCAAAAATGGATATAATAGGGGGGGTTTTCAAGAAAGTCACGGATTAGTGAATACTAGTGATATTACAGAACTTGAAGTTTTGAATCAACTAGAGATACTAAAGTACTTAAATATAACAAACCAGGTGCACACAATTATACAGATAAGACAAAGGGAAAAGAAAATATAAAAAGCATATATTATGATATGACTAGATGTGAACACAAAGGAAGTGTTCATTATTGTATTGAAAACATGTACCCTTATTATTCTTTTAATATTATATGAGTATGTAACTTAATAAAATGAATCAAACGGAAAGAAATTTACAAAACTTAATAAAGATGTCAATTATAAAATTTCTAAGAATACTCAGAATCATTATAATAAACACACTGTCATGTAAATGCATATAGGTTACCAATTGTCCTATTTTCTCTTTTAACCTATTATTGTTTTTTAATAGAAATGAATAATTATAAAATAACCTCATAATGGTTTCAACATGTAATATATCAAACAAATTCAATAGGTAATCTACTAAATAAATTCAGACCATGATAATAAAGTGATTAAATAAGAGCTTGGCATAAACTTCAAAGCATGACTATGAAAAATAACATACATGCATCTTCTGAAACATACATGTAGGTTTTTACATGAGGTCACATGAACACTTAGATTTTTAAATAAGACTAATTAGTATCACTGTATAAAATTTGGTAGTAACATAATCATATATGAATATCTAAAACATGCAGACCATAATGTGTGATAGTACTGCAGACCATATGGTATGTAGATAAATCCTTTTATTATTACCTTAGACTGTGATATTTGATTTTGGAACGACTTTGAGTAAACCTTTATCCTTCCGGTGTTGTTCTCGTGTAGCTCCTTCACTTATCGATCATGCTGATAACGTGTTGTGTAATATATAATATAGAGAGAGAGAATAAGAAAAAGCTAGATAATAGAAAGGAGGGAGATCATTTTTATTCATATATCTAACAAGTTACAAGTAAGGGTTTATATAGCTTCTCCAAGTATAAGTTACAATGCAAATGAAAAGCCAAGGGGTGTGTATATTAATGGTGAAAGTTGAAAGGCCAAGAGTCATACAATATTACATAACATATTTATTATTATGTTCACAACAGGAAAAAATAGCTTGATCCAACAGGAGGTCTTTCAAGCATAAGTTATTGAGGTTAAGCGACATTTCCACGCCTTAGGCTTCAACAATAAACTGCTTCCAATTTCCACATACGAATGGAATTAAGTGGATTAAATGGTCGACTTCCTGAAGCAAAATGCACTTAGAAAGTACAATTTTAATAAGCTTTTGCAGCTCACAAAACTAAAATGGCAATACCAGGAAAATAGTTGCTGTGGAAGCATGAGAAGTACTGTATTTACAGGATTGAACAAGCTATAGAAACTGAACCTCGCATTACACCGTTATCACAAAATTAAGAAACAAAAGGGGGAAAGGGAGAAGTACAAACCCAAGAAGATTTGGTCTGGCACGTGCGAAGGCTATGCACGCGGCGGCGGCGCGCACAAAATCGTCACTCAGTTCCTCATACACAACGAACGCGTCATCGGGTGGAATTCCGTGATCCTCAGGGGCAGGCAAGCCCTGCCCAGTCGATAAAACATTGAGAAAAGTCGTCCATTCCGGCCAGGGATGGTTCTGCTGGTTCTGAGCGGCGGAATATTGGGTGGTGCGTACAGTATTGGTCGGTTGTGAGTGAAAAGAGCTGACGAGCTGAGGAATTGGGGTTTCAATTTTGGAAGGAGAAGAGAGTGTGAGGAAACGGCGGGGAGCGACGGAGGGTGAGGAAAGACGGCGATGGAGGATGAAGGATGGCCGGAGAGGTGGTCTGGGAATGATGAGGAGGGTCATGAACCTGGTGGCGCCGCCCATTACGGCGGCGAGGCGGTGGTGACGGTCTTTCAGAGGATGTGGTTTTAATTTAACAGCCACAGAACCACTGGAGTTTGCAAAGATTCTATGCGGGGTTTAAGATATATATTCTGCCTCTCTATCTCTCAGAATTGCGTCCAAGTCCTTTTGCTTCTCATTTCTTGCACATTTGGGCACAAAAGTTATTCTTAGGATTTAGGAGTAGAAATAAACCCGGTTAGGGCTGTGGATACTTGACTCGAGCTCGAGCTCTTCAATTTCACTTATGATCCGTGTTCGAGCATAACTGGTTCCTGAGATCGACAAACTGTTCAATTGTAATTTAATTACTGTAATATCTCCATTTTATAGTTTAATTACGTTAATACTACAAGATCTAGATAGATTGAGTTTCTAGAAACTCGATCCAAATTCGAGCTTCTGACGAGCATGTATTAATCAAACATTGTCTAGTCGATCCCAAGTATATTTATTTTCTTTTCAAGTCGGGCTGGAGCAACAATTTTCTTATTGAGTCGAGCCCAATCTCAAGTTTGAGCCGTGAAAAAGAGTAAAGCTAACATGCTCGATAAGATGAATGCTTAACTCAACTTGACTCGTTTACAGTCGCTTTTGCGTCGGATGTATTGCAAATATCTTTATTTCGAGGGATGATTGCAAAACTACCTGTCTTTTGGTAACTTTTTGCTTGTCTTCCCTGTTCTTATAGTAATACTTTGATATTAGTAAAAGGAACAGAATACACTTGATATGTTTCAAGCTAAAAATCCCTCTTTCTCCTTCTCTATTTTGCACGAAGACATGGATCAGAAGTTGATTTCTTATATCGATCGGTCTTTTTGGTTTGGATTTTCTGTCCTATTAACTCATGTTTGTAATTAATATTTTTTTGGTATTTTTTGTCAATTACAAATATAAAAGAATAAAGTGTATATAGTGATATATACCCTCAAGGGGTAGTCGAGTTGTTGGAGTAGGCGAGCGCAAGACTGAAAGATCATAAGTTCGATTTCCTTTGTCAACACTTTCTCGGTTGAGCCTGTCGCACGGGATCTACCCAGTGTGATTTACCTGGTTGGCGTAGTTTGCATGCTATTACATTCAGCTCGAGGGTTTTATATCTAATACGCACTGGAAGGGTAGCAACTGCATATTCCACGTCATAAAAAGAGTGCATATAATTGTATGAAATGAGTAATGTGTAAACTTTATTTATGTAAGAAAGTGGAAAATTACATAATTTGTTATAATATAATGTGATTTTGGACTTTAGCACTAATTATTATCACAAGACAAATAATAACAAATCTTGTGATGTAATAGTAACAAGACTTGTGATTTAATAGTGCCATATTTTTGGCCATAAATATGTGGTTATGAAATGAAGAAATTCCACAAAAAGAAGAAGTAATTAAACTTCCTCTCATTTCCTCTCTACTTGTTCTCTTGTTATTTTTCTAGTTTATGCTATTATTATCTTCAATAATAGTCTTAGTTAACATTAGTTTCATAACACGTTATCAGCACGAGTTATTGCTCGGAAAAAGGTTAGTATTATTCGGGCTTGAAATTGTTTATACTAACTCATTTTTATTCTGTCTTGTAGAGAAAAATGGCCGGAATTGAAAACAAAAAATTCCAGATCCTCGATGTCACTGGCAATAACTATTTATCATGGTGCCTTGATGTTAAATTGCACTTCCAGGGTATGGGATTGGCTACTACCCTGGAATATGTGGAACTTGCTAATTCTGATATTAAAAATGAGGCAAATGCAATGATATTCATGCGCCATCATTTATCTGAGGATCTAAATAATGAATATATACAAATTGAAAGTTCTTCTGAGCTCTAGAAAAAGCTCGAAGACATATTTGATCACACCAGAACTGTAATATTGCCACAAGCTCAATATGAAAAGCAGCTACTAAGACTGCAAGATTTTAAATCTATTGATGATTATAATTCAACCGTATTTAAAATTAAGTCTCGACTGGCCTTGTGCGGTACAGAACTATCTGAGACTAATAAGTTGGAGAAAGCATTCACCACAATGCATTCCTGAAATATGGTGCTTCAACAGCAATACAGGCAACGACAATTTCAAACATATTCTGAGCTAATTTCAGTTCTTCTCACGACCGAGAAGACAAATGAGTTATTATTAAAAAATCATGAACTACGACCCTCTGGATCCCGTGCCGACCCTGACACATATACCAGCTCTGGTAGAGCCTTCAGCCGATTCAAGAGCCGTGAAAATAGACCCGGGTGTGGAACCCGGAGAGGTGGTGGACGTGGTGGCTACCGTCAAAATAATTACAGAAATGACTGCAGCGGACGTAACTATAATAATGATGATAATTATCATTATTCCCGTCAAAATAACTATTCTGTCACACCAAGGCAGTCAATTCACGGGCATCGTGATAAAGAAAAAATACCTATGAAAAATTCTGGTGATAATCCATGTCGTAGATGTAGTATAACTGGACATTGGGCTAAATATTGTCGTACTGTCCAACACTGTGTGGATTCATATCAGGCATCAATAAAAAATAAAGGCAAAGATGTCCAGGCTCATACCACCGAAACAGTCGATCCATCCAAAGTTATTGAGGCCAATACATCTGGGAACATATTTGATGAAAATCCTGACCAGGACTGGAAATCACTTGAGCTGGCAAATTTTCTTGAATCCTGGGTCAGTGGGACATGATGATGAATGGATGAATAAAATCTTTATGTGATTATATGTTGTTGTTGCCCAAAATATTTATCCGAAGATTAATACTGCTGGAAGACGGACAACAAACAACAATTGCGGGAGCACTTCCGAGAGTAGATAGATGATACAAGATTTGCCGGGTTTGTTAGGCCCGGGCTTGAATGCTCTCGCGAGATGTTATTAATACAAATATTCGTGGATACAAGTATTAACGAGAGAAATCTAAATACAATGAGTGTAAAAAGACTCTGTTGATCCGGCTCTTGAGCGAAGCTCGGTGTTCTTCGTCCCGCCGGTAATCTGCTCGAGGAGAAAAGGCCGGGAGAAGTAAGACCGAAAGAAAGCTGTTGCCAAGAGTTGGATGTTAGCCAAGTGTAAGTGATTTGCTTTTGTATGGTGTGAAATGCGGGAATGCAGACTGTTTAGAGAGTCAGAGTCTCGGTCCCTTTTACAAGTGCCTGCTGCCTTGTATATATAGAGGCTGAGAGGCCCTGTCCCCTAGTGGGCGATCGCCTTTCGGCATTTAATGTAACGGGGCGATCGTCTGAGGGCACGTGGTGCTGCCAAAAGTCCATAGATCCAGTAGCGGCTAGCCGAGTGGCCCAATGAGGAGCCGGCACGCGTCAGGAAATCTTGTCACGGGAGGTCCCACTTTGCTACTTTCGGCGGACTTTGTCGGGGGTAGGTGACAGTGTAGTCACATGTCTTGTCCGTCGGCTCCTTTCGCAGTGCAGGCCTGTTGGTAGGTGAGGTAGGTGACGGGTTTGTCGGGCGCCTTTTGCGGATCTGCACGTGGGTCTTTGTCTGTTTGCTTGGCTTTGGCCGTGGATGGCCATCGGCCGATCACGAAAGGTCGGCAATGGTCGGTCACCAAGGGTCGGCCGTGGATGCCGAGAGGTCGGTCACCAAGGGTCGATCGGCAGATGCCGAGAGAGGATCGTCCGTTAGTCGATCGCCAGGAGTCGGTCGCGCGAGTACCGAGTGATGATCGTATCTGAGGTCGATCGCTCGGCACCGGGACTTGTCACAGGACCTTGATTGGCGATTTAGGCGCCCGGCCAGGTTGAGGCTCGGTCGCTGGTCATTTGCTGGCGAGTCTGCCTTGGCCGTTCGGCAGCGACTTGGTCGCCCGACCTCCTAGGCGATCGCCAGTCGGAAGGTGTTAATTCTTGACACAACATATGTTATATATTTACTTTCTGGCTTGTAATGCCGTGGGTTTTTTTTTGTGTGTCTATATATATATATCAATAAAATAATTTATGTTTTCCCATTAATTTTTCAGTAATCAACGTCATAAACGGCTAGTAATAGTGTTTTTACATTCTATAAATATACACACACTTCATTCAATAATTCACTCAACCTTCTTACAAAATTCTCAAACACCTTCATCCGGTTTTATTCAAAAATGATTAATAGATCTCTCGTCTTTATTTTCACGACGATCTTCATGTGCATCATACTAATATTTTGCGAAGACTTTCCTCCAGAATTATTCTGGGTTGCTGTTTCACTTCTTGTTTATATTGTTGGCCTTGTATCGGCACTAATGATACATATAAAAATGTATGTATGTTTACATTTCCATTATCAATAAAAAAAATTTGTTTCATGTCTTAAATATTTATTATGTGATGATTTGATTGAACAGGAATACAAATGGAAAATATCGAACAGATACACAATTGTCTTGTTGATAGTGCAACAACGCACTCAATATTTACAAATAAAGCATATTTCTCGAGCATAAAATTATGCAAGACGCACGTTACAACTATATCCGGTCCCGTAGAGATTATTGATGGCTCCGGGAATGCAACTGTGATGTTGCCTAATGGAACAATTTTACACATTGAAAATGCATTATTATCTGGTAGATCAAAAAGAAATCTACTGAATTTTAAGGATGTACGCCGAAATGGCTATCACTTGACAACAGTGATTGAAAATAATAAAGAACATCCCTTTATTACATCCTATAAAATGGACACTCAAGTTGTCCATGAAAAAATTGAAGCAACAGCTTCTGGACAGTATTGTGTCCCTATTCGAGCTTTTGAAACCTACGCCACCATGGCTTGGAAGTTGGTGAATCCTGATATATTGGAGTTATGGCATAATCGTCTTGGGCACCCAGGAACTTCTATGTTACGTAGGATTATTGAAATAACTCATGGACATCCATTAAAGGATACAATAATACTAATGTCCAAAGATTATTTCTGTGAATCATGTTCACGTGGAAAACTTATTACTAAACCTTCTATGAAAAAGGTTGGTTATGAATCACCATCATTTTCACAACGCATTCATGGTGATATTTGTGGACCAATACATCCAGCAAGTGGACCATTCCGATATTTTATGGTATTAATAGATGCATCATCCAGATGGTCCCACATATGTTTATTATCTACCAGAAATGTTGTTTTTGCACGACTCTTGTCCCAAATTATTAAACTCCAAGCACATTTTTCTGAATATCCTATCAAAAATATAAGAATGACAATGTCGAATACTTCACATCAAAGAGTTTCGAAGAATATTGTGCAGCACTAGGAATCAATGTTGAGCACCCAATAGCACTGTTCACACCCAGAATGGATTGGATGAATCCTTGATCAAACGAGTTCAAATTATTGCCCGCACATTATTAATGAGATCAAAGTTCACTAGTGCAGCGTGGGGTCATGCAGTATTACATGCATCAGCGCTCATCATATTACGCCCCACTGCTTATCATATGCACTCCCCGGTGCAATTAGCTTTAGGCTTTGAACCAAATATTTCGCACCTTTGCACATTCGGTTGT
Source organism: Orobanche coerulescens (assembly GCA_033398695.1). NCBI lineage: Eukaryota > Viridiplantae > Streptophyta > Magnoliopsida > Lamiales > Orobanchaceae > Orobanche > Orobanche coerulescens. Next base: position 8,333,782 of record CM065810.1, read on the forward strand.
GTTGTTCAAGTGCCAATTCCATCTCCTCAAAGGACAAAAATGGGTCCTCAATGCCGACTTGGAATATACGTAAGATTTGATTCCCCATTAATAATTCGGTATTTGGAACCATTAACGGGTGGTTTATTCACCGCACGGTTTCCGAATTGTCATTTCGATGAGACAGTGTTTCCATCGATTGGTGAGGATAAGGCTGTTTTGGATAAAGATAAACAGAAACCAGTTGAGAATATCTCCTGGAATGTACAAAGTCTGTCCCATTTAGACCCACGTACTACAGAATGTGAAAATGAGGTGAAGAGAATCATCCATTTACAAAATATTGCTATTAGACTTCCTGATGCATTTAATGATGCGAGTAAAGTAACAAAGTCTTACATTCCATATGTGAATGCTCCATCTAGGATTGTGGTTCCTAATGAACACAAAAAAATGGATGATGATGCCCCACGACAAAAGCGTGGTAGACCTGTTGGTTCGAAGGACACTGTTCCTCGAAAAAGAAAGGGAGAAGTAATGGGATCACAGACCAAGATCATCCTAGTGAGCATGCTGCAGATGAATCTGTAGAGCGTAATACTGCAAATATTGAATGGATCATGGATTCTGAAAACACCTAGAATGCCATAAATCATTACAATGAGATATGGGATCGAAAAAACATGATAATCGATAATTTATTTGCTTTCTAGGTTGCACAAGAAATTATGAACGATGATTACGATAGTGAACCACATTTAATAATTGAATGCCGTCAAAGCTCGGATTGGCCTAAATGGGAGGAAGCAATAAAATCTGAATTAGCATCCCTATAAAAACGGATGGTATTTGGGCAAATTACTCGAACACCGAACAATATAAAGCCAATTGGTTTCAAATGGGTGTTTGTTCGAAAAAGAAATGAGAAAAACGAGATTGCGAGATATAAATCCCGACTCGTAGCCCAAGGATTCTCCCGACGTCCAGGGATTGACTATGACGAAACATATGCATTGGTGATAGATATAATCACTTTCTGTTTTCTTATTAGTATGGATGTCCACGAATGTTTGGACATGCGACTAATGGATGTAGTTACGGCATATCTATATGTTCATTAGATTCTGATATCTATATGAAAATTCCTGATGGATATAAAATGCAAAATCTGCTACTCCTCGTGAGCTATACTCGATCAAACTATAAAAATCATGTGTGGATTAAAGCAATCCGGTCGCATGTGGTATCATAGACTGAATGAATACCTTTCGAATGAAGGTTATAAAAATGATCTTAAATGCCCATGTGTTTTTATTAAACGATCCAATACTGGGTTTGCTATCATTGCAGTCTATGTGGATGACATAAATTTAATCGGAACTCCTAAAGAGTTATCCGATGCTGCTGAATATCTGAAGAAAGAATTTGAGGTTAAAGACCTTGGAATAATAAAATTCTGTCTTGGTCTTGAGCTCGAGCATAAAGATAATGGAATATTTGTCCACCAATCTGCTTATACCAAGAGATTGCTCAAACGATTTATTATGAACAAGGCTCATCCTCTGAGTACTCCTATGGTCGTATGGAATTTAGACCTTAAGAAAGATCCTTTCCGACCTAAGGAACCAAATGAGGAAATTTTGGGTCTTGAAGTGCCTTATCTCAATGCTATTGGAGCACTAATGTATTTAGCACAATGCACCAGACCCGATATCTCTTTTGCAGTAAATTTACTTGCAAGATACAGTTCTGAACCAACTCGGAGACATTGGAATGGTATCAAACACATTTTTCATTATCTCAGTGGTACCATTGATCTGGGTTTATCTTATTCAAAAGAGGCCACTAACTCTAGACTAGTTGGTTATGCTGATGCGGGATACAAATCCGATCCACATAAGGCTCGCTCGCAGACCAGTTATTTATTCTGCTATAATGGTGCAGCTATATCATGGAGATCTACCAAACAAATATTAGTAGATACATCTTCTAATCATTCTGAGATAAGTGCTCTCTATGAAGCTGGCAAAGAAAGTGTTTGGCTAAGATCAGTTATAGCTCATATACAAAATAAATATCGATTGAAGCTTGTGCCAGACACTCCCACAATCATTTATGAAGACAATGCAGCATGTATAGCACAAGTCAATGGTGGATATATATAAAAGGTGATCGGACCAAGCAAATTTCACCGAAGTTTTTCTACACGCATGAACTTCAGAAAAATGGAGAAATAAATGTTCAACAAATTCGCTCATGCCACAATCTTGTTGATATATTTAGAAAATCACTGCCGACATCGATATTCGAGAAACTGGTATACGGCATAGGCGATGAATCGATTTAGAAACTCTTTATTTCAGGGGGGAGCGAAATCAAATACGTTCGTTGTACTCTTTTTTTCTTATGACTGGTTTTTATCCCACTTTATTTTTCCAGCTTAAGGTTTTTAACGAGGCAGCTTATGCACAAGGTCTGGATCTGAGAATGTACTCTTTTTCTCTTCTGTCCGATTTTGTCCTACTGGGTTTTCCGGCTTAAGGTTTTTAACGAGGCACACTCATCCAGCTTGCTATAGTGCTACGGCCAAGGGGGTGTTATAATATAATGTGATTTTGCACTTTACTAATTGTTATCACAAGACAAATGATAACAAATCTTGTCATGTAATAGTAACAAGACTTGTGATTGTAATAGTGCCATATTTTTTACTATAAATATGTGGTTATGAAATGAAGAAATTACACAAAAAGAAGAAGTAATAAAACTTCCTCTCATTTCCTCTCTACTTGTTCTCTTGTTATTTTTTTATTTTATGCTATTATTATCTTTAATAATAGTCTTGCTCAATATTAGTTTCATAACATAATTAAGTTTGTTGTTCTAATGTCTATTGTCTTGCTTGTGTTTGTTGTATTGGTTTCTTAATAGAGGGTATCATGGTCGATTTTGATTGTTATGTGGGGACAATTGTCTTAGACCATCTCCAATAATAGCAAAATACTGCAACTTCAAACACAAAAATACAGAAAATCAACAATGCATTTCCAACAGCTTACACAAAAATACAAAAATTGGTAATGCACCTCCAACGGTTTGCACAAAAATACAGTAAAAATAGATACTATATTATATTCTTTTTCTGATCTTAATATTATGTACAAATATAATACATCTTATCTCCATTAACTAATAATAAAATTTAAATATATTCAGATTCGCTGAATTAATGCGAAAAATTATAATTATATTATAAAATTATATTGAAATTGCTGATGAACGCATTTGAAACTTTTAGGATACCAAAATTATATGTTTTTAGAGATAAGTGTTGGGTGGCCATAGAAGGAAATATTTATCTTCTGATTCAGTTGCATTTTCCATATATATATATATATATATATATATATATAAAAGTTAACCTTAAGGCTATGGTTAAGTTGACTATATCATAAGAATATATCCGTCCTATAAAATAGTGCACACCTTGATATGGCACGGGTTAATCAAAGTTAGGTAGTATATTTTGTGAGAAAAAATGGTCTCACTTGTTTTGTAATTGGTAATCAAAAAATGATGATGGGTCATGTTGTTTTTTTTGTAAATAAGTATGTAAAGTGAGGGTAAAGTGTAAAAGAAAGGTGTCCAAAAATGGAACGTAGAGAAGTGTGCACTATTTTGTGGGACGCCTCAAAATGACAAAGTGTGCACTATTTTCTGGGACGGAGGGAGTATATTCTAAAAATAAAAGATAATTTACTTATTCTACTAGATCCCTATAGTCGAAACAAAGAGGTTGGCATACGTTGAAACTATCTCGAAAATCATCAAAGAGTTGCAGGGAAAACTCCTTAGCAAAGATGTCGGTTGTTTCATAATGCAAAGACGTATTAAGAACGCGTAGTGTGTAGGTCACAAGTCGTCCAGGTACAAGTCTAGAGGGGGGTGAATAGACTTGTAGAAACTCTTAAACTCTTTTCTCGAAGAGTGAGTTTCTTCAGCTGATAGGTAGACAAATGACTTGGAGTCGTTTGTTCTTTAATATGTGCGGAAGTGAGCTGATGACGAATAGAAAGCAACTAATGAAACACTTAACAATGAATGCAGCAGTTAAAGTATGATGCAATAAAACAGTAAAGAACGCAGGCGATTATAGTGGTCTCAGAGGTGGGGTAATCCTCTACTAATCCACTTTTCTCCAAACCAGTTGGAGATGAATTCACTATAATTCTCAACCAGTGATAAATATTACAGTGATTCAAACCAAACTACAACAGCTTCCAACCAGTGGAAATCCGTGCCGTTGTACACACTTGACTGTCTTGCACCTCTTGATCCTCGATCCTTGGATGCCTTTACAGTCTCTTACTTCAACCAGTGAAGTACCCCGTACTCAGGATTATAGACAAGAGTTTTTGTCTTCTCCAACTAAGAGTTTCTTTAGGTATGAACTTTTAGAACTGCTCTGTTCACGATGCTATAGATTGCTTTAGATTGCTTTGATTGCTTTGATCGCTTGAAAGTATGTTCGCACCGGTAGTTGCTCAGTTTCAAATCTTCGGATATATATAGGTCACGATCTCTGAGCTTTTTCCTTGTAGCCGTTGCAAATCTTTTGAACAAATCCGTCCGTTGGAGAGAGAGACTTCATTGTTTTCTTTCTGAACATTGCAAGACTGGATTCCCATTATTTTAATCTATCTTCCGACCGTTGTGAAGACTCTGCATGTGAGATGCCGAATCTTTTGAATATAAAACTATTAAAGTCTTCAAGGTGGGTCAGGATGATTTATTTAAATCATATCTCTTGCGGGAATCACTCCAATTTGTCTCTTCACGTTGCATGTGGCTTTCCGTAAAACTTGACTTTTCAACTCATGCTGACGTGGACTTGGAATACTTGGCTGATCTCGACTAGGCTGATGAGCAGTTGACTTCTCTGCAGTCTGGTCCTCTCTGATGTTCACTGTTTGTGACTTGACTGATCAGGTGACTTGTCTGAGGTACCTTGGCTGTGATCTGGTCAAACATCTGATAATTTTGTTGACCGAACTACTCATTTGGACTGGTGATCCTCTCTGATGGACTTAGTTGTACTTGGTACTTAGCCGATTTTTAGCCGAACTAATTTTTGGCCTACAGAAGATACTCATTTGGTTCTTCTTTACATTTTGCCAAGCAATAAACATTTGATTTTATATTAATGACATCATCAAAATCTAACAAGTATTCCTAACAAATTTCCCCTATTTTGATGATGGCAAAACTTTAAACAAGTAATCAAATGATCAAGTCTGCACTTAAGTGCAAGACACAAACTGAAATCAGTCTAATATTGAGACAACTGGAAATTGTCATTCAACAGACTGTTATAAAACTTTTTGAATTTGATTAAGATTGAAATTTACAAGAAAGTTTTTACAGGTACAGGAATAAAAAAAAATTACAAGTACAAAGAAATAAAGTCATATGCCTCTTCCTCTGCCTCTGCGAATAGGCTGTTTGGCAGGTCTGAAGGGTTTGGCTCCAATTGGTCTTATCTTGACTGGAGCAAGACCATACTTCCTCTTCACAACAAGAGCTGCGAAGTCTTGTTCTTGTTGGGATGAAAATCTATTCTCAAGGCATAACTTCTTGATTTTTCTCTGAAGCACAAGTTCATCCAACGCACCTCCTCTTTCCAAGGTAGGAGGGTCTTTGGCCGTGAACAAGGGAATCCTGGGAAAGGCATTTTGTCTTGCAGCATGTTTCTTCAAAATAGCCCAGAGCTTCGGATGGGCTTCCTCCATGAAGTTTATGAAGATTTGCTGTGGGGAGAGATTATCATCCTGGAGTATTTCCCAGATGTAGTAGTCTCTGATAAACCTCTTTCTTGCAGATCCCCACATCTCAAGAGCTTCAATTGGAACAAAGTCCTCCACAAACCACAGCTCATTTCCTTCCCACTCTAGAGTAGGCTCAAGACCTTCTCTAGTCCTTCTTTTCTTGCCTTCAGGCTGGTCAGCCTGGTCTGGATCTGGTCCTCCCTTCCTTTTCAGGCTTGATGGTCCTTCAATTTGAAGAATATCTTTCCTCTTCTTTGTTCTTATCTCTGCCCTTATCTCTCCTTGATTACTTCCTTCCCCCTGAACTCTCTCTTCCCCCTTTTTGTCAGCATCAACTAGGGTAGTCAATTGCTGGTCCATTCTGCTCATCCAATCAGACATGCCAAATGGCATTCTGTTGTTGGTAGGGGGAGGAGGCTAGGGAACTCCTCTCTGCAGCAAAGTGTCGATCTTTGCATTGATTGATTGAAGGTCAGGAGTGACCTGAGACGCCAGCAGCTCTCCAATTGTGTCCTTCACAATCTGCCTGATCAGCTCAGTCATGGCAGGTGATATCTGAGCTGGAGGAGAGTGCTCTCCTGAACCTTCTGCAAAAGAGCCACTGTACTGCAAGCTTCTGTCTGCAGCTGGTACTCCAGATAAGGTCTTTTCCGGGGTCCCTGATTTGGAGTCTTCAGCTAACTCTGCGTCTAGGCTGGTGTACTGGGCAGGTACCACAGTCCTATCTGCAGCCTCTTGTGTCTGCTCTGGCTCAGGCTCCTTTTCTTCTTCTTTCTCTTCCTCTTTCTCCTGTTCCTCCTCCTTCTCTTCTTCTGCCTTTTCTTCAATATTTTCTTTCTCCTCATCCTTTTCTTTTTCATTTTCTTTTTCAGCTCCTTCATCTCCTCCGTCATCATCATCATCATCATCATCATCATTGTTGTCATCATCCTTCTCCTCTTTTTCTCCTTCATCATCATTCTCCTTCTCATCATTATCATCCTCCTTCTTTCCTTCATCTTTTTCTTGTTCTACTTATTCTCCTTCTTCTTCTTCTTCATCAGCCAACTCTTCTGTTTTCTCAATTTCTTCTGACTGTTTTTCAACTAGACTGTTTTCTTCTGTTTTTCTCTCTTCCTGCTCTTCTTCTCCTTCTTCATTATCCAAATCAATAACTTCTTTATTTTCTTTTTCAACCACCTCCTCAATCCTAATCTCCTTTTCAACTTCCTCCTTAACAACATGCTCATAAGATCCATCAAAAATGCTAAGCATAATACAGTGGATGAACTGGTCCATGTTGGTTTTAAAATTGGACATGAACCAGTCCTCCTGAAGAATTAAAATTGCGTCTGACGTTTTACAAAAATTTGTCAGCACATCCTCCGTGGCTTGGGGATAGTCCCAACCACAAGTGTTGATAAAAGATTGAAGTTTGACAAAGGATAGGGATTTTAAGAATTTCCATTCTTCAAAAATTTCAAAGAACGATTGTTTTAGGGCTAAGGGTTTAACCAGTTGTAGTTGTTCGATGGATAGTTTGAAAGTATTATTTTCTAACAGGTTAAAGGTATAGTTGGCTTCAGGGATAGAAATTATAAGACATGCTTCTTCTTCTTCTTCAGAAATGTAGGCTGGGGTGAGTACAACCTGTCGAGTCTCATGGGTGCACAGGGCGGTGGTCTTCAGTGAATCGGTGACTGGTGAGGTGGCAAGGTGATCGAGGCTGCTCTTCCTCAACTGCGATCTCACAGGCCTCTTGGGAGAGGGTTCTGGTGATGACTGCACGATCGAGGGTCCTTCAGGGGCTGGTCCCCTTCTCTTGAAACGGACTGCTATGGGAGTGTCGTCGGACTCGGTGTCTGACTCAACTGCAGTTGGGATGTCAGCTGCAGGTTGGTCCGACTCGCCTGACGAATAGTATCTCGGATATGGCCTTGTGTCAGGTAGGTCCTTCAGCATCTGGGCTGCTCTCCCAGTGCCTCCTAACTTTTTCAGCGTCTGTTGGTCCAAATGACCAAGTCTTTTGTTGGGGTGGAAGGGGTCAGTGCTTCCCTTAGCCACACCAGTCTTTTCCAGAAACCAACTTAGCTGCGTTCCAAACGCCAGCTTGGTCTGAAATCTCTTCTCATCAACAAGCCATTCGGCTTTGTTGACCTCACGAATGAGTTGCCTGAATATATAATCTGCCCAGTCAACTTCTTCTTCCTGAATCAGTGCTCCCAGCACCATAAACTTTGACGACGACAGTTGATCATAACTGCCGGCCATTCCCATGATTATTTTGTTGGTTATGTCCAACGCAACACGGTAAATCTTTTTGAGTTCATTCCTCTTGGCAGTGAACTTCAGTTTTTTGGGCAAATTCTCCACCTTGATCTTCTTCCATATTTCGGCGGCGGATTGCTTGAGAGCTTCGACTGCTAAACTGCGGTGCTTCATACCGAAGACAGTACGGATCGACTCTCGAGATATGGTGACTGGTATTCCGCCAACTGTGCTCTGAATACTATCCTGAATCAAGTAAGCTTCGCGGTAGAACGCGATAACATCCTCCTTGTACAGGTGTTGAGGGTTGATATCTAGAAATGGGTAGATCCCATTGAGCTTCATTGCGCGAATCAGGTTATACATGTCGTAATTCTCCAGATTAGCTTCCAATAAGCCTTCAAAGTCGACGACCAGCGAGAAAATGATCTGGTCCTTGACCGCCTTCAGGTTTACGCCTTCGAAGTAGGTTGCCATTTCTGCAATCAAATGATTTTAGTGTATTTCGGTGTTCAAGAAATTTTTGCTCTGAAAAAATCTAGGGTTTGAAAGCGTAAAGGGTAAAGTGAGGGGTCTTCTTTCCTTATAAAGAAGATGAATAGACGTATGAATTATTTAATATATATGTGAAACGGTGGTACGCCTTTTGAGATTCTTTTGAATTTCAAATTTGAATCGGTGGTCCATTTTTAAAAATTGACGGTTGATTTTGATTAGCCACCGTGGAGGTCGATTTAATAAGTGATTGACGCGTGTATTAAAATTGCCACTTGGCTTAGAAAGATATATATTTAAATGCCATTTGTGAACCAAAATTAATATAATAATATTATAAATATGGCAGATAATAATTAAATATTCAGAGGTCAATTTAGAAAACTTAGCTGGTCTGATTTGTTGACTGTTGACCGCTCTGCATCAGGTGAGTTGATTTCTCGCCTGGTATTCTGATCAGCTAGGTTTCTTTGTCCGTCCTTCGTCTTCTTGCCTGCATCAGCTAGGATCTGATTTTTCAGCTGGGTCCGTCCTTCCTCTGAAATGCTTCAACTTGCTTCAGTACTAGATTCCCAATCTAGTAATCCAAGATCTCTGCTTAGCTCCAAAAATCTTTCTTCTGGCAAGGGTTTGGTAAAGATGTCAGCTATCTGATAGTCTGTGCTGACTATTTCAACTCTAACCCTTTTTGTTAAGCACATGGTCTCTAATGAAATGGTGCTTAACATCAATGTGCTTCGTCCTTTAATGCAAAATCGGATTGTTGGTTATTGCAATAGCACTATTATTGTCACACCAGATCGGAACTTCATTTGCAATAATATTATAATCCCTTAGCTGTTGCCTGATCCATAAAATCTGTGCACAACAGCTACCTGCAGCTAGGTATTCTGACTCTGTGGTGGAGATAGAGTTACAAACCTGCTTCTTGCTAAACCAGGACATCAGTCTGGTTCCTGTGAATTGGCACGTTCCACTAGTGCTCTTTCTGTTGATTTTGCATCCTGCAAAATCTGCATCTGAGTATCCTGACAGCTCGAAATTATCATCCTTGGGATACCATAGTCCAACATTGATTGTAGACTTAAGGTACTTTATTATCCTCTTGGATGCATCTAGGTGTGATTGCTTCGGCTTGGACTGGAATCGTGCACAAACTCCTACGGCATAGGATATGTCTGGCCTGCTTGCAGTGAGGTACAGAAGAGATCCAATGAGTCCTTTGTAGTGGGTTGAGTCCACTGATACGCCTGCCTCGTCTGCATCCAGGTGAGTACTTGTGCTCATAGGACTTCTTGCTGGCTTGGCTGATTCCATTCTATATCTCTTGATAAGGTCTCTGGTATACTTTGCTTGGTTGATGAAAATTCCTTTTTCCATCTGCTTAACATGTAGTCCGAGAAAGAAGTTAAGTTTTCCCATCATACTCATCTCAAATTTTCCTTGCATGAGATTGGAGAATTTCTCGCATAACTCTGGATTGGTTGAACCGAAAATGATGTCATCCACATAAATCTGGACTATTAATATGTGGCCTTCGTGCTCTACTCTGAATAGGGTCTTGTCCACCTTTCCTTTGCAAAATCCATTCTTCTCAAGAAACACAGATAGTGTTTCATACCACGCTCTTGGTGCTTGCTTAAGTCCATAGAGAGCCTTCAACAGCTTATAGACTTTGTCTCCTTTGACAAAACCTGGGGGTTGCTCTACATAGACTTCTTCTTCTAGTATTCCATTTAGAAAAGCACTCTTTACATCCATCTGATAGACTTCAAAATCTTTGAATGCAGCATATGCGAGGAATAGTCTGATGGCCTCTAATCTTGCAACAGGTGCATAGGTTTCATCAAAATCTATTCATTCACACTGTGCATACCCTTTTGCTACAAGTCTGGCCTTATTCCTAACAACAGCTCCGTCTTCATCACTCTTATTTTTGTACACCCATTTGGTGCCAATAACTTTCTTGTGATCGTGCATGCATTGGTTCCCAAACTTTGTTTCTTTCCATCTGCTCCAATTCCTCTTGCATGGCATTAATCCATGAATAATCTTCCAAGGCTTGTTCTGTAGTTTTGGGTTCAATTTGTGACATAAAGCATGAGAACATAAGTCATTCCTACTGGTAAGGTTGACTGTCTCGTCTTAACTCCATCAGTCAACTTTCCGATGATTTGCTGGATTGGGTGATCCTTGAGCCATTTGAGGATATCGTCTTCTTCTAAGTCTGTTCCCCCTGATGGATTGCTCTGGTGGATTTCTGCATCAGCTGGGTTCTGGTCTGCAACTGGATCAGCTACCGTCTTGTCATCTGCAGGTTGGGTCTGATCTGCAGATGAGTCTTTATCAGCTACGGCTGGATCTTCATCAGCGGCAACCGGATCAGATAGGTTTGGTGATCCTGTCTGATCTGCAGTTGGGTCTTCAGCAGCTGCAGTTGGATCATCAGTCTGATCTGCAGGTGAGTCCACCATTCCAGTGTCATGTATAATGACTTCTTCAAGGGTTGCTGATTTGAGCTTGTTCTCAATTATCTCAACTTGTTTCCTGTACTCAACGGTAGATTCATCAAAAACAACATGGGGTGTTTCCTCCACAACTAAGGTTCTTTTATTAAAAACTCTATATGCCTTGCTTCTTTGTGAATATCCCATAAAGAGACCGTCATCAGTTTTAGCATCAAAGGCATTTAGTTGGGTTTTACCATTGTTGTGGATGAAACACTTACAACCAAAAACATGAAAGTAAGCAACATTAGGAGTTCTATTATTCCAAACCTCATAGGGAGTTTTGCCATGTCTCCCTACTATCATACTCCTGTTCTGGGTGTGACAGGCTGTGTTGTGACTTGACCCGAACCTTTTAAGCAGTCTGCCGCAATCATGGACCTTGCCGCTTCCTTCGAGGTTCTGTTCCTTCTTTCAAGAACGCCATTCTCTGGGAGTCCTGCTCTGAGAGCTCATCTTGGATCCCATTCTCGATCGGCTATTGCCTTGTTGAGAAACTCTCCTCCTCTATCTGATCTGATCTTGATTATGGATAGGGATTTCTCATTCTGGATCCTTCTCAGCAGCTCAGGTAGCTTGGTCAAGGTTTCACTTTTCTTATATAGGAAGATGATCCAAGTGTACCTTGAATAATCATCTACTATTACAAGAGCATGCTTCCGGCCGCTCAAAGTCCTTGGCTTGATAAGACCAAATAGATCCATGTGGAGTAGATCTAAGATCCTTGTTGTTAAGGTTGTAGGCTGGACTGGCTTGAACGATGCTCTGGTCTGCTTTCCTTTCTGACAAGCATCACAAAGCGCTTCCTTCTTTAATGCTTCATTTGGAAGTCCTATGACCAGCTTCTGAGAACTAATCTTGTTGATGGCCTTGAAGTTTAGGTGACATAATCTTTTGTGCCACAGCCATCCATTCTCAGCTACTGTCTTGGATAGAAAACAGGAGTTAGGTGTTCCTGTGTTCCAATCAATCATGTAGACATCTCTTCTTCTGAAACCTTGGAGCTTCACTTCTCCAGATAAGATATCTATCACCATACATTTCCAGATGGTGAAGACTACTAGGTTCTTCTCGTCGCAAAACTGGCTTATGCTCAGGAGGTTGTATTTGAGTCCTTTGACATAATGAACTTTAGATATCACAATATTTCCTCGGTGCAGCTCTCCAAAGCCTTTTGTCTCTCCTCTAGAGCTATCTCCAAAAGTTACATCGGGACCTCTTTCTTTGGTGTATTTGGACAGCATATTCTTGTTCCCGGTCATATGCCTTGAGCATCCAGAATCTACAAACCATTCTTCACCTCCAAAATTTGGGCTTGAGGAGATGTGGTTGTAGTCCTTCCACCTTTTCTGCAATCAGACAAGCAGAGATTTAGGTACCCAAATCTGTGTGGGTCCTTTGGGGTTAGCTGGTTTCCTGGAGAATTGATTTCTCCTTGGATTATAAAAGTTATTATTATAATTATAACCCTCATTAGGTGTGTAAGGTCGAGGTCTGAATCTCCTGTTGGGATTGTGTACCGGATATTCCTCAAAATACTGGTAGTGTGGGCCATTTCTAAATCTTGGCTGAGACCATTTGTCAAATCTTTGAGGTCTCCACACTTGGCTGAGACCATTTGTCAAATCTTTGAGGTCTCCACACTTGTTCGTTTTGGAAATTGGGATAACCTTGAGGTTTCCATCTGCCCCTCCCATTTTGAAATCTGTTTTTAGGGAGTTGTTGGTAATAGTGGGCATGTTGTGCAGGTTCTTGCTTTTGCACGGGCCATTGCCTAGTCGCTTTGTCTAGGTGGTGCTGGTGTAACCCGATTGCGGCTGAACATTTGACTTTGTTGCTGTTTTGAAAAACAGTTTATACGTAGGCTCAATAGTCGAGACAATTGTTTCTCCCTTGATAAATTTTCTTTTAGAACTAGAGGGAGTGTGAGGATCATATCCAAGGCCTGATTTGGAATACAGTGGCCTTTTATTGGTACACAATTCTTCCAGGGTTGAAGATGCCTTCAGGGAGGTTATTTCCTGCGCCTGAGTCTTATTCACATGTGTCAGCTTAGTAAACTCGGTTTTGGCATGAGCAAGTGCAGCTGATTTTTCTTTAAGTAAAATGGTTAGTCTGTTTATCTCATATGTATTAACGTCAGCCTGGTTTTTAAAGTCAGCTGCAGTTATCTCAACCTTATTCAAATCTAGGCTGAGTTTTTCGAAATCATTTTTCAGCTGCCTATTCTCATCTTGCAGCTGAGTCTTCTCTGCTGATACAGTTTGGTGTGCAGATTTGAGTGTTTCAAAATCTTTAAATAACTTATTTACCGATTCGTATAAATCCATATCTTGTGACATGGCTGAGCTATTATTTGAACCGGTGGGTTTAGAAGTTACCTCTTCATCAGCTAGGTTTGCCATCAGGCAGTCATACTCTTCATCTTCATCAGAAAAGAATCCGCTGCTTGATTCTACATGCTCCTGGTCTTCTCCGATGAGGGCCTTTCTTCTATCTTCTTTTCTGCCCACCTCCTTCTTGTTCTCGTCCTTCTTGAGCTCAGGACAGTCCATTTGGATGTGTCCTGTCTTGTGACAATTGTAGCATTCTACTTTCCAGCTTCCAGCTTTCTGGTTTCTTCTTGGATTCTCCTTATAATTTTTCTTATATTTGGAGTAGTTCTTTCTAAAGTTGCTGAACCTTTGCATTATAAACGCCATTTCTTCCTCAAAATCTAGTGGATTTGGAAGCTTTACATCAGATAGGCTCTTAGCAGGGGACTCGGCTGCAAATGCTATTCCCTTCTCTGCAGGCTCAGTTGAGGATGAACTTAGAAGCTCGAACTCATAATCCTTCAGATCAGAGAACAGCTCTTGAATCTTTATCTTATTCAGGTCCTTGGACTCTCTCATGGCTACGGCCTTCATGCTCCATTCAGGGTTGAGAGATCTGAGAACCTTCAGTGCCATTTCCCTGTTGCCATAGGTTTTGCCGAGGGAGTTGATCTCATTGATAATCTCAGTGAACCTTGTGTCCACTTGGTCTATGGATTCACCATTCTTCATTTTAAAGTTGTCAAATTTTTGGATAGCAACTGACAGCTTGTTTTCCTTGATCAGCTCCGTTCCTTCACACATTAGGGCTAATGTGTCCCAGATTTCTTTGGCATTCTTGCAGTTTTTGATCTTGACCATGGTGGATTTGTCAAGAGTCTGATATATTACATCTCTAGCCCTGTTATCAAGATTGGCCAGCTTTCTTTCTTCGGGAGTCAGCTCTGTCCTCTTCTTGGGAATCTTCTCTGGCTTCCCTGCTGCGATCTCCTCTGCTGTGTTGTCCTTCTCGAAGATGAATGGACCATCCTCTATGATGCACCACATATCGTCATGAATCGAAGATAAGTGTGCCTGCATCCTTATCTTCCAAAGATCATACTCGTCAACTGAAAACACAGGGAGTCTAGAGTGCATGTGTTCCATTATAAGGTGAGAGTAAAGATATATCTTAGATATAGATCTGGTTCGTGAAATAAATGAACCAACCTCTCTGATACCACGTGTAGGTCACAAGTCGTCCAGGTACAAGTCTAGAGGGGGGTGAATAGACTTGTAGAAACTCTTAAACTCTTTTCTCGAAGAGTGAGTTTCTTCAGCTGATAGGTAGACAAATGACTTGGAGTCGTTTGTTCTTTAATATGTGCGGAAGTCAGCTGATGACGAATAGAAAGCAACTAATGAAACACTTAACAATGAATGCAGCAGTTAAAGTATGATGCAATAAAACAGTAAAGAACGTAGGCGATTATAGTGGTCTCAGAGGTGGGGTAATCCTCTACTAATCCACTTTTCTCCAAACCAGTTGGAGATGAATTCACTATAATTCTCAACCAAAGGATAAATATTACATGATTCAAACCAAACTACAACAGACTTCCAACCGGTGGAAATCCGTGCCGTTGTACACATTGTTGCCTTGCACCTCTTGATCCTCGATCCTTGGATGCCTTTACAGTCTCTTACTTCAACCAGTGAAGTACCCCGTACTCAGGATTATAGACAAGAGTTTTTGTCTTCTCCAACTAAGAGTTTCTTTAGGTATGAACTTTTAGAAGCTGCTCATTCACGATGCTATAGATTGCTTTAGATTGCTTTGATTGCTTTGATCGCTTGAAAGTATGTTCGCACCGGTAGTTGCTCAGTTTCAAATCTTCGGATATATATAGGTCACGATCTCTGAGCTTTTTCCTTGTAGCCGTTGCAAATCTTTTGAACAAATCCGTCCGTTGGAGAGAGAGACTTCATTGTTTTCTTTCTGAACATTGCAAGACTGGATTCCCATTATTTTAATCTATCTTCCGACCGTTGTGAAGACTCTGCATGTGAGATGCCGAATCTTTTGAATATAAAACTATTAAAGTCTTCAAGGTGGGTCAGGATGATTTATTTAAATCATATCTCTTGCGGGAATCACTCCAATTTGTCTCTTCACGTTGCATGTGGCTTTCCGTAAAACTTGACTTTTCAACTCATGCTGACGTGGACTTGGAGTACTTGGCTGATCTCGACTAGGCTGATGAGCAGTTGACTTCTCTGCAGTCTGGTCCTCTCTGATGTTCACTGTTTGTGACTTGACTGATCAGGTGACTTGTCTGAGGTACCTTGGCTGCAGTCTGGTCAAACATCCTGATAATTTTTGTTGACCAGAACTACTCTGACTGGACTCGGCTGATCCTCTCTGATGGACTTAGTTGTACTTGGTACTTAGCCGATTTTTAGCCGAACTAATTTTTGGCCTACAGAAGATACTCATTTGGTTCTTCTTTACATTTTGCCAAGCAATAAACATTTGATTTTATATTAATGACATCATCAAAATCTAACAAGTATTCCTAACATAGTGTTCTTCAATCAATGTGCATTTCTTAAATAATAGTTTATAGAATTTATTCATTTGATATTAGTGATTAGAATGTTAATTTGGAAAATGCTTTCAGTTTGATGAGTCTAGTTGGAAATTATACTTACAACTAATTGTAATCGAACCTACGTGATGACACACAAAGTAGGAGACTAATCAATTGGATAAGTCTATACATACGTACTAAAAAAGAGTTAATTGTGTGCTATTAGAGCCAAAACAGAAAAATATTCTAACCCTATTTACTACACAAGAGAGAGAGAGAGAGAGAGAGAGAGAGTGAGAATGTGGAAACTTAAGAGCTCATGTTTTTCATATGTGTTCTAAGTTAATACTTCAAGACAATTCAAAATCCACTATATGGATATTGATAGATGAGTGACAATCGGAGTCCTAAAGCATAATCCACAAAAAAAACAAGATCTAAACATGCATCAAAGATATACTTCCTCCGTTACTTTATTATTGCAACGTGTTGACTATTACACTGTTCACATACTCTCTTTTGACCATCTTTTGTGATTTATACATATGAAAAAATATAGTCATGTGAGATCTTGTTAGATTCATCTCAAAATATACTTTCAAAATATCAACGTCTTATAATTTTTAAAATAAAGAATTGAAAATATTAATAATTAAAGTTGTGCATTGGCAAGCGTGAAAGTCCAGATGTTGCAATTATAAAAGAACGGAGGTAGTATATTCATTTACTTATAGATTTATATATATTTATGTATTCGTGATCCTAGTTTTTTATGTTTCCACCGAATTAAATTAATCAAAACTTTATATTGTTAATGCAATTTACGTAGTTGGTCACCTCACATATTCTAAAGTTACTGAGTTTAAACTATTTTCTACTCAAATGATGGTTATTATTCTCTCGTCTCTCGCCTCACTTGAAGAGTCATATTTCAAAAAATATTTTTTCCTATCAGAAATCACATTTCGATGTTTTTACATATCATGCCCTTACTTATGGCCAGAAATTATTTCTTAATTAACAAGTAAGAATACAAGTGGAAGATGAGAATAAAAAACTTATATCATGTAATGTATTTTGCAACATAAAAGGTTATACAATTACCAATACTTGCCAAATATGACTCTTACATGGGAAGAAGAGTACTATATATCTTTGTACATATGAAGGGTAATCACCACAGTAAGGAAAAAAGAGGGATTTTCTTCAAAAAATAGAGCTATGTAGACTTAAATATGTAAAGATGATACATGAGATGAGAGTGATCAAATAAGTTATATTATGAGCTGAATTATTCCCTCTCTGTATATATATACACAGAATAGTACACATGTCTCGTCACTTATCTTTCGACTATCTGTCTATGGAATAAGCATTGGAATAAGCTATACTTGTTCAGCTTCCAATGGAGGTTCCAAAATTATTATGAGAGGGAGTTGGAGTTGGAGTTGGAGGAGGTTTCATATATTTCATCGACATGAGCAGCAGGCACGTAAACAGCATGCTGCAATGGGCTGTGCGCGCGCCCATAAAAAAAGTACGCGACTAAAGCTAATGCCCACCATATGGTTACTCGGGCCCAAGTGCCAACACTGCATATTCAGATTAGAAAAAAGAAAACGGTAAAAGGTCAATGGAAACAAGAAAGAGTCAACTCCTGTAAGCAGCATTTGTGAAAGGTGCACTGCTGTATGTAATAAACATATACATATTTATACACACATGCATCTCAGTCATTTATTTACTTACCGGATCCCATAGTAGATGCATGTGTGTACAAATATTTGTACATGTAGCATAGACCCGTGTGCAAGTAATACAAGTTCTGTCTAAATTACCAAATAACCCTGAGTTTGGTCAACAGTTATGTTTCAAAATTATGAACTCTCTCTTGATAGAATAGGAACAAATGTTGGGGGTTATATGCAATTTTGAAAGACAACTGGATTGTTTTGGTAACTAGGTTAAGAAGCTCAAGGATACTAATTGTAGTTCTCCAAAACTGTTATTAGAAGAATTACTAAAGATTTATTTATCCGAATGCTATTCCTTGACAACAAATGTCTAATAAAAATCCCAACTTTCGAACACCAAATTCGTGGAAATGGGATATAAACTTCTACCCATCTTGAAGTAAACAAGGAAAATCTCGTTGAGTCGAGACAAGGACTTAACTTGAATTAAGAATGTTCAAAACAGTTATAGCACAATAAGATAAAATAAAACCCCATAAAGTTCAAAAGCAAAACAATGGAGATTAATTACGGGGAAGATCACTTGATCGCCCAATGGATGTGAAAATAAAATAATGCCCCCTCGGAATAATGTATAACAACCTTATTAAAACTGATAATAGAGATCATTTGCAATAGGCTTTCCTGTAGGGTGAGTCCAGTTAGGCCCCATGTAGTTGGCTTGATTAAAGTTGATCACGAAGTTTAGGCCCATATAGACTGCGATTTTCTTGTCCCAACCAGCATATCCTTGTTTGAAAGATCTCTAGAATATGCACTCAACAAATTAGTAGGTTTGCACTTGTACAACCAAGACAAATTTTCAAGGAATTGGGGTGTCTCCATTTCCTTGCAAATATATCCGGGTTGTGCAAGTACAAACATGTCAATCTGTTGAACAATTACATACTCATGGGGTCTTTCAAGCAACGATATGTGGTTGTGATAGAAAATTACAACCGATACAGACATAAACTCAATATTCAAATCTAATCAAGTCAATTACATGAGGCCTAACCCGACTCACCCACCCGACAGGGAAGCATAATGCAAATGATCCTCTATTATCAATTTTAGTAATAATGTTGTTCAACATCATTCCGAGGGAGCATTACCTTATAAATCTTCACGTCTAGTGGGAGCGCCAGCAATTTCAAGTGATTTTTCCAAACTTTATTCTCCATTGTTTTTTTTTCCATCCTTTATCAGTGTGTGTTCTATTTTATTGTGCTCTTATGTATGGCTTAATTAAAGTGAAGTTCTTACCTTAATTCAACAAGATTTTGATGTATTTCAAGATGGATAACAATGACCATAAGATATGATTGCTCTTCAATAAAACATCAAGAACTAATCTTAATAAAGTGACATGGTTGATTATTATGACACGTTGCCAAATAATAAGGGTTTCACGATCAACCAAACAACTTCAAAATCGACTGATTAGATCACCTGAGGTTAACTAACAAGTAGACATTGATGAAAATACAAGCAACCGGTAGCAGTGGAACCAATGGGCAAATGAAACCTGGAAGAGAAACAAAAGCTCGTGTAAAGATAAGACAATACCCCCTCCCCCACCCCCACCCCACCTCCGGATATTAAAACTTTGTGGAATAATCACACAAACTACCCTTGAGGTTTAGCCTATTCAAAAAAAAAAAAATATTTGTTAAATCACCCCCCCCCCCCCCTTGATTGTCGTACAAAAGTTTACCCTCAATAACGCATCATTTTTTGAGGATATACCAACCTCGAAGGGGAAATTGTAATTTTAAAAGATATGTGCTTTATTTGTAATTAGACTAACATCCACTGTCGGTTTTGTAAATATCCCAACTTCTGTTATTCAACAGCATTTCTGATTTAAGACCCCGACATATTATTGAAATCATAATTCTTTTTAGCCAAGTTGACGTACCTCCTTTGTGTCCAAAATTATGTCTTGCATCATCTTGGTCTATACAACTGAGCAGCATCAACCCCGACAAAAGGAGAACACCGCCAATTCCACAAAATGTATATCGAAGAGTGCTGGTATAAATTCTAGATATTTGGTTAAAAAAATAATTTTTATTAACAAATAGGGAGTATGAGGAAGTCAAAAAAAAAGAATCTGGGCCCATACATGAAATATCAAACACCAACAAGATATATTCTAAGAATATAAATCACCCCAAGGTTCAGCTTAATTACGAGAAAAGTTAGTTATGTTACTCCCTTAAGATATATTACAAATACCTCCCTGAGAATGCCATTTTGTAAAGGATAGTAGGATTATCAAGGAGGTATTTGTAATTTTGAGACACAGATGGATTTCTTTGTAATATGGCTAAACCTTAAGGGTGTGTTTGTCGTAATTAATCCTATTTTTAACAAAGAACTGATCAATGTCAAAACCAAAGACCTAGAGAGGCGCGAACTTGAAGTAGCAGATGTTAGGACAACCACCCCGATACAAGTAACCATGATCGCCCATCCAGCAATTTTCCGCCTATTCCCTTTGTTCACAAAAACTGCAATGGGTATAAGATCAGAACCTAGATTCATAACAGTTGGGTAAATTAATTTGGACATGGCATGATATTTTGCAACTTTATATGATATTAATTCTTGCTTAGAAAAGATGAGGTGCAAGTGGATATTGATGAAACGAAATAACATATAACATAATCCTCTCAGCATTTGTATGTTCCGCAATGCAATGTTCATAGAAACAAAGCAATCGTGCTTATTAGACTTCTCAGTTTTCCCTTTTTTGGGTTAATTACAAAAACAACCCCATAGATTTGGTCAAATCACCAAAAAAACATTTATCTTATAAAATTACAAATAACTTGTACCTTAAAATTTCGACCCATCTTAAGGGTTCACTTTTGCAACGCAAATACAAACCTCAAGCAGTTGTGCTTAATTTTAAAAGATACGCGGGTCTTTTTCGTAATCAAGTTAAATCTCAGGGGTAGTTTTGTGAATATCCCTTTTTTCACCATCTCAGTTTTATCAGTTTTATTAACAGATGACAGGGAATCTCATTGTTCTCCAATCAATACTTTCCATTCGATACCGAGCATCGGCAAATGAGATAAACTTACAATCGTACACGCCATCTATAGAAGGATATCCGAAAGTTGCTGCTTTCCTCACTAAAAGTGGACTATTCTCTGAGGTAATAGAATAGACTTTTGTGTTCTCGATACAAACATCTCCATGACTACAGCTGATCGGGTGCCGCAACGAAACTGAATCTATTGCTTCCTGAAAAGACGGTGGAACCGGAACCTTATCTGGTGGAACATATCTCAGTATCAACACCGAAATTGCCACCACTGTATACGCAACAAGCGTCCCCAAACTAACCTGCAAGCATATCAAACCCTTGCAGTTCTGGAAAATAAATGTAATCATTTATTGTAAACATTAGTATGTCGGGTAGTTACAAAAATTACCCACAGAGTTAGCCTAATTACAACAAGACCCATTTACATTTTAATAATAAATATCCCCCTCTTGAAGGTTCACTTTTGTAAGACAGAAATGTCGGAGCATACTTGAAATTTCAAAATTTAACTTCCTAATGTTTCAAAGTTCAATGTGAATGTTTTACTCCATCACAATGATAATGTACTTTCGTAAGACAGAAATGTCACGGCATATTTGCAATTTCAAAATTTAACTTCCTACTGTTTCAAAGTTCAATTTCCATTGTTTCCATTGTTCAATTTCCATTGTTTCCAATAGAGCCCAAGACTCCTTATTCTTTGTTCTGGATTATAATGGAATAAAACAAAATGACTCACTAAACTGCTGCACTTTCTTTTTCTCATGAAGTACTAATCATTCCATGCAATTCTCGATGCAATTTTCATTTTGGATCATCCGGAAACAGCCTCTCTATGTTAAGACAGGGTAAGGCTGCGTACATCCGATCCCTCCTTACCCCGCTTTTTGCGGGAGCCGTTGAGGCATTGGGGTAATGTTGTTGTAATGTTTCAAAGTTCAATGTGAATGTTTTACTCCATCACAATGATAATGTGGTTTATATGTACCTAATTATGCATCAATTAAGAAACAAAAAAATCTATTACATCTCGAATTCTCAAAATAAACATTAAAGTTAAGTGGGCAAGAAGGGAAACAGAGACCATACCATTCCGGATAATTGTTCCACATCCATGAAGAATGCTAATATAGTGGCTACTAGTCCAGTCACAATTGTACTTTTTACAGGAACTTGAGTGCTTCTATTGACATCCGAGAAAAAAGATGGGAGCAATCCATCCCTAGCCATTGCCATCAATATTCGTGACTGTTTATGAAGAAAACAAGCAAAATTTTGAACTTTTTTATTTCAAAATGAATCTCAATATCTAGAGATTTATCACAATCTCCATTAATCTAATTCAATCTGAAATGGTGTGTGCACAAAAAACCTATATACATCAATTGGCGAAAAGAAGGATGCACAGATCTTCTACTATATACTCCCTCCGTCCACAATAAATTGCCTGTTTTGACTTTTATTGGTCAAAATTTATGAACTTTGACCATAAATTGCAATCAATATATAAAATAATTATAGTCATGTAAATACTTGTTTGATTTGTCTTAATGTATATTTTCTAAATATTGTTTTCTATAATTTTTATTCATATATAATTGAAATTATTAATGGTCAAACATGTATTTGGGAAGACCGGTCAAAGTCCAAACAGACAAATTTATTGTGAAGGGAGGGAGTATTTAATACCACAGTTAATAACTTATATCTGAAAACAAATTGAACTTTTCCGTCAACATAAGGAAAAGGCCGTCAACTGGATGGTGCCTATTGGCAGTCGCATATCCACTACACCAGCGCCACATGGTTCAAAGGGCATGGGGCCGCATGGGGTTAAAATTGCAATAAAATACTATTAACCTGAAAATAATTGAGAACACACAAAATACAAAAAAAAAAAAAAATGAACAATATAATTGAAACAAAATAATTAACAAATATAATCGAAAAAATTGAAATATGCCATTATTGACAAAATAATTGAAACAAAATAATTAACAAAATATAATTAAAACAAAATAATAAATAAAATATAACTGAAACAACTGAAAAACACAATTATTAACAAACAAATTGAAACAAAAACCCTGGAAACATCCGAAATGCAAAAAAAGAAAATTACAATAACTGTTCACTGTAGGTTATAAATTCCAATCTGTAATTTGCAAATTAGCGAAACAAATAATCTGGAAAAATCCAAAAAATGCAAAAGGTAAAAAAATTATAAAAATCGTTTGTTGTAGGTTATAAATGTTAATCTATAATCTGGTCCCTTCATTTTGTTCCTCTGTGCCAATTAACCCAGACAACATGTGTGTTATAAATAACACACATGACGTGGCTGCCACATAGGTGCCACAAAGGCGTCTGGTACCATACTAGGACACCGGCCAATCAGATGGTCTCAAAAGGATAGAAAGTCTTCAAAGCATCATAGGAACGAAATTCTAGCAAGTATGTTATGTTCCCAGAGCGCTGGGATGGAATTATCATCCCAGCATGATACGTGTAAAGCGTTGCGGCTCAACACGTGAAAGGTCGTGCCATGTGTTTTGTCCTAGGGCTGGTCACATGTCCTGCTAGATCGATAATTCTGTCCCGACGCTGGGAACATATCATCCCTGGTACTTCTGGAATAAATCTCAGGTTGCCCCTTCCAACAATATGTTTGGTATAACTTTACCCCCGAATGAATAAAATATAACCTTCTCCCCTCCAACTAGAAAATTAATATCTAATTTTTCTAAGATACCCCTCCTTTCAAAATGTTTTACTAATCATTCTGTATCATATTAAGCAACTAAATTGAACGAGCCTAATCTATCTCAACTATTTTTGCTCGAGAATTTATCTCAGTAGCAATTATCAAATATAGTCATCAGAAAAAGCAATACTCTCAAGAAACAAGTTTATCTATAAATAGAGAATATTAAGGAGCACGGTCCGATTTGAATGTACCTTCAGTTACCTGGGGAAGTAGAGATCCCATCAATGACGAGCAAAGAGCCGTACAAGATCCAGCAGTTATTACATATCTGTACGAATGCAAATGACAACAATGTAGACGAGGATCAACATCAATGAAAATATACAAACCTCGACAAAAATTCCCCTAGAGGGAAATATTTACTTACGCTGCCCATTTAATACCATGGCTAGCAAAGGCAGACGATATGGGAGTGTCGGGATTCATTGTGTAATAGGGTACTAAACCCACAATAACTGCAGATACCAACATGTAAAGGGTGCAGCATATAGACAGGGCGAAACCAATTCCCATAGGCAGATCTCTTTGAGGGTTTTTCACCTGCAGATGGAGTAGAATCACTCATTGAGCTTTCCCTCAGCATGTTATATTTGAAAGATAAGGAGTAATTACAAAAACTAGTCCTCAGGTTTGGGGTAATTACCTAAAAAAGACAGCTAACCTTGAAAATTACAAGAACCACCCTTGAGGTTAGATTTCGTCTTAGATTTTACCCTACCGTTGGTTGACCTGATGAAATTTGGTGACATCATCAACTATTTTACAATTATACCCATCAAGTTTCTATATATTACAAACAAGCCCATCTAAACTTTTGTAATTTAGAAAAGCTGAGGGATGTAAATGTAAAATGTAATACGGGAAGTTAAGGTTATTTTGTAATTTTTATGAACGTTATAGGATGTAACTGTAAAGAAAAACGATGACATCAGGGTAAGGTCACTAAATACAAGACGGGTGTAAACCTAAAAGTGTTCTTGTAATTTATCAGCATTTTCTGTTAACTTCACTAACGGCAGGTGTAAAATGTAAGACGGGTGCAAACCTTTTTCCTCATCTCAAAGTTAGTTGGGTTATCTGTTTGTAGTTAGACCAAATCTCAAGGACAATTTCTGCATAGTTACAAATACTCCCTTCGACATACGCTTCTATTTTAGTTACATAATGCACTTAATGAATCAGCGGATGTGTGGAAGTACAAAAAAAAAAAAGATCGGCTCAAAAATAAGGTAATTAGGGAGAAGGTATGAGTTGCGTCTATAGATGATAAGATGTTGGAGAATCGGCTAAGATGGTTTGGCCATGTGAGACGGAGGCCTGTTGATGCCCCCGTGAGAAGGCTAAAAGCTTGGTTAACGGATAAGATTGTGAAGGGTGGAGGAAGACTCAAGAAAATATGGATAAAGATGATTGATACTGAGATGAGGTTCCTTGGAACTGGAGAAAATATGACGATGGAGATGACAGTGTGGAGGGAAACATACATTATACGGGCGGATAATAGAGTTCGATTCTTATTCATTTTTATTATTTTTATTCTTACTCTTATTTTATTCTATATTATTTTTAAGTTATTTCTCAATTTTCTACTATCATACTCAATATTTATATGATTTTTTTTCTTTTGAGTCGATTTGATTTTTCTTTACACTTCATATTTTCATTTTTTCCTTTTCTCTTTTCCTTTTATTTTATTTATGTAACTGCGTTGAGGATGATTCATGTACATAAATGTTTAGTATTAGCCTAAACCTTAGGGTAATTTTGTAATTGAACCCTACATTCTATAGAAAACAGAAGAGATTCGTGGGAGCTTAACACATACCTCTTCTGCTGTACTAGTGACCGAATCAAACCCTGTATACGCGAAAAACACAGCTGAAGCACCAGCAAGCATCCCTTGAGCCCCAAATGGAAAATATCTTAAAAATAAAAAAAAATTAAAAAGAAATCCATCTGGAACTTTCATATAAGATAATAATTCAAGTAATTAACAAACAGGAAGATGACTACCCGGCAGGAAGTTCATAACCACGCCATCCAGTCTTGAAGCCCAAGTATCCACCCGCAACAATGATAAATATCAGAGCACATGTATTCACAGCGGTAACGACTCCTTGAACAAGCGCACTCTGGAGCAGTATTTTTTATTTTTTTTCAATGGTCTACAAAATATAATTTCAAGAAAGGGCCGTAGCTGTGATTCAAGAGGCTACAGTCGGAAAAAAAAATTGAGGCCTAACTTCCATAATAATATCAAATTACCAACAAAAAAAATCACAAAACAATACAAATTATTGAAAAATGACCTGTCTTGCATTTTTAGATGCAAATGGTGCTAATCAAACTTGATTAATCAAGTCTTTATACAATACATATTTCATTTGAAATCATAGCCAAATCATTCAGTTTTGGTTGTGACATAGTAGACCGAAGGTAAGGAAAAACTTGTTTCTGCATAAGTCTGTGACAGGTGTCATTAGCAAAATCTTACAAGTGATCCGAGCATTTGGGTAACAACCATCCATTAATTGGGACCTCAGAAAAAAATGAGGCCTCCTGAAAAGTGAGGCTCTAGACGGTTACCTAGCCCCCCTATAGCTATGGCCCTGTTTCAGGAGCACAAAAGGTTCTTACAACAACATGAGGATAGTAGAACCAGACCTCCTTAATTCCCAGACATAAAAGCCCAGTGACCGCAATAACTAAGATGGCTGCACATGGGTCGACCACAATGTTGAGTCCAGGTATGGTCTGACGCGCAAGAAACGAAGGGAGGCTCTCTGGACCTCCAAAAAGCAAGGCCTGATGACGAAAATTTTCAAATATAAAAATTAAATAAAACAAAAATAAATAAAACAAGTCGTTGTCGGAATAAAATATTTATCATAATAGACTAATACAAGTATCATATTAAAAAGGGACACATTTATTTATGATACAGATTAAGAAATATAAAACGAGCCATAAGACACTCTCAGAAGGCCTAATAAAAAGGCAAAACACGAACGAGGGCATAGCGCACCAGATTCGGGGATATTCCACGAGCAACTGCCGAACCTCCTATAGTGTATTCCAACATCAATGCCCAACCAATCAGCCAAGCAAAACTGTTATAAAGAATTGTGTTAAGAATTAATTATGAAATTTTGCCCATCAGATTTGAGAAATATAACAAAGTTAGGACTAGTTAACACAAATATTTATCTGAATCTTTTCTATTCTCTTATAAGTCATTCCAAATGCATCCCACATGTAAATAGTTGGTGTCTTTACAGAAAGTCATGCCAATGTCAGAAAATAAAAATTGTATGACAAAGAACTTCTTAATCACAAAGGTGAAAGGCCTAACCTGGTACAAAGTAGATTATAAACATGATTACTCTCTCCGTCCCACTTGAAGAGTCTACATTGGTGAACGTATAACTTTTTATTGATTGGAAGGTACAATACACAAAATAAGCTTTTTGTTACCATCTTTTCCAATTATATCCTTATTAGTTAAAAACTAATGTTGGACCGCACATCTTCGCATAAGTAAGGACATGGGATGTAAAAAAGTAGAAATAACACTCTTTTATTTGGACAAAATCGTGTTGTAAAATAGACTCTCCGTGTGGGGTGAGGGAGTATCACAATAATCATAGTTCTTCCAAGAGAACAAAATGGTTTGATACTTTATAAAAAAAGGGAGACATACAAAAACTACCCCTCAGGTTTGGAGTATCTACAAAAAATCCTAGAGAAGTTTCAATATTACGAAAAGAATCATTGAGCTTCCGCCTTATATTTTCCACCTTCATAAGCAAAACCCATTTCAAAAACTCCCTTACATATGTAAAAATATTCCATTTGCCCCTTTATATTTGCAGGAGAATCACACATCCGTGTTTTTTTTATTTACATAATTACGAGACTTCATGGGTCCTTTTTTCGTATGTATCCAAAAACTCAGGGTAGTTTTACTAATTGTCCCTAAAATAATTAAGATATGATATTTGTCTCACTTATGAGAGATAGGATGATATGCCGTATGACATACAACAACAACAACATTACCCCAATGCCTCAATGGCTCCCACAAAAAGCGGGGTAAGGGGGGATCGGATTTACGCAGCTTTACCCCTGTCTTAACACAGAGAGGCCGTTTCCGGATGATCCAAAATGAAAATTGCATCGAAAATTGCACAGAATGACTAGTACTTCATGAGAAAAAGAAGTGCAGCCAGTTTAGTGAGTCATTTTGTTTTATTCCATTATAATCCAGAATCAAAGAATGAGTCTTTGGCTCCATTGGAAACAATGGAATGATATGCCGTATGACAAACCAGAAAAATTATTCAATGGATGCCAAAATATTGAAGAAGTATATTATATATTACGCTTCCCCAATGCATATGTAGGAATAATGATAAGCACTTCCAGCGGAAGGACAACGGCTTGCTAGCTCGGCATAACAAAAAGCAGAAAGAGCAGCTGCTATTCCAGCTATCAGGAACGAAAGGGTAAGAGCTGGCCCTGAATGCTCCCTAGCAACTGTACCAACAAGTATATAAACCCCGGAACCAATAGTTGCACCAACTCCTACAAAATCAACCAAAGTCCACAAAAACATTTATTGTAGGACAAAATGCTCCATAAATTAGATTTTGTTCAACTTCACTAAAGCCTCTGAACATCAATAAGGTATGAGGAATTGTTAAATCACTAAAACACAAATATGTTAAGAGGATTAAACTCGAACGTAAAAAACGACGAAACACTATACTATAAGCGGACTCATTGAGAAATCATATGAATGTACTCTTGAGTGAAATTATAACTCAATACAACTGAAACAGCTTTTTGTTTCCATACAAAAAAACAACTAAAAGAGAGGCCAAACAGAATGAATAATGATTAGAAATATGTATTATCTCCTTTGAACTAAATGATAAGTTGCACTTAACCCCTGGACCAACCAGACGTTGACACGTTGACTCGTGATACGTTAAGTGCAACATGTTCAAAGTTAGAGGTGCGGAAGACAAATCTCCGCTAGTTTGGTGGGCCAAAATGCAATTATTACTAATGAGAATGACTCAAAATTTAAATTAGATTCTTAAAAAAAGCCAGAAAACATATCATCTTCATCGTCATCATTGTCAACAATTGCATCTCAATCCCAACTATGTTTGGGTCAGTGTTACCACCCTAACAGTGTCAATTAATTGTCTAAATTGAGTTAACACTATAAATTAATGCAAAAAAAAAAAACAGATAAAAAAAAGGTTTTATTACCTATAGCAACCAGATGAGGTGCAGTCAGAGCCTTAGCCAACTGATATTGGCCATTTCCAGAGGAAGAAGATGAAGACTCCGTATGTTTGGAATCAACCTGTTTTCTCCTCACAAGATTTCTCAAACTACCAACAGCAAACTTTTTTCCAGCTTCACAGCCATTTCTCTGAGTCTGAGTGCCAGAAGAAAATCCCATTTCAAACCCACAAAATATTTTCCCAATTGGGCACCCAAATAATCGATCCTGCTTCCCAATATGAATCGAGCTCCAAATTTTGGGGTTTTATGCCTATCTGATACTTCTTTTCCAATATAATTCAAAGAAGCCGTTGAGAAAGAGAAGACAGATACTCAGGTGAAATTTTTTGCTAGCGCGCATGTGTGTGTGTGTGTGTCTGTGTGTGTGTGTCATTTATGATCAGTGAAGATGTCGTAATTGGGTTTCAGTTTCTTTTACTTCAGAATAACACGTTATTCCCTTGGAGAAAAACTAGAACTTGAATGTAGACAAGATATGGTACAAATTCACTCACGAGCTTTGGTGCAACTAGTGCTGATATCGGGTCGGTTCGGTCCGAGTTTTGACTTATCTGATCTCGACCCAATAAACTTACCGAATAAACTCGGACCGAACCGATAAGTTTATTGGACCAAATTTCGAACTCGAGACTGAATCGGTAGTCACTGGGTGGGTATCCGGTCCAACCCGATAAGAAAAATCGGTTTGAAATCGAACCCAAAACCCGAGCCTGAAATCCGAAACCTGAAAATTAAATAAATAAAATTCCAAAAATTTAAAAAAAAATCACTTTTATATCAAGTTAACAATAAATATATAAACAACGTAAATGTATAATGAATAGCACACAAAGAAAATGCTGATTTGGAGGCTGAAAATCATCAATATCATCGATCCGTTAGCGACAACCACTTCAATTTGGCATGACATAATTAAAGGAGAAATTATCGAATATTTTTTCGGGTTAGCGGTTCGGTCTCTTACCAGGATTTCAATTTCATTTTTCCGTATCCAGTCCGTTAACTTTCGTTCCGATTTCGGGTATTTCGGCCCAATAACAGCCCTATATATATATATATATATATATATATATATTACGAGGCATGACGAACCCGTACGATGCACACGGGTTTTATCTAATTATTCATAGCGTAATGTTTGTGTAAATTGTCGGGTTGTTAGTATGATAGTGAGGCCCAAATATACAACAATCTATAACTCGTGTTGTCTCGTGACAATTTTGTTGATTGTTGGAAAAAAAATAGACCCTCTAATCAAGTAATGATGTTAAAATAGTAATATATTATTGCATAAATTGTTTTAAGTAAAATTGTTGAATAACTCGACAATTTCTACCATAACCTTACATAAGAAAAGGCATAACCCGGGTAATAATATATAACATATGATAGTTCATTTCAATAAGAATTTGTTGATATATTACAAATCTTAAATCGAAACATCAACCAAATCCGGACTACTCCAAAAATAATGTCATGTTTGCCTACCATTCTAGTGCATTTGAAGTTCAAGGTATTGAGTATACATAAGCTATTGGTATCTTACGTGTCTTTAAGTGCCATTAAAATTCTCGAAATTGTCAAATGTCTCAAGTCCAAGTCATATTCTTTTGTCGTGTGTTGTTGTTCTTGCCGAGCGTTCACTTCATTGTGTTTAAATGCAATCATAGAGATTCTTGCTCACCTTGGAAATGCCCATATTATCCATATTCTTCCACCGCAAGTGTTAGTTGTAATAAAGAATTTAGAATCAAACAAAATATTTCATTCCATTTGTGGAGTGTCTCGAAAAAGATACAACAATAAAAATACTCAATCCCGCTAAAACATGAAAGGCACAATAGCATAAAATAAACTTAGCTATCAAACTAAAGAAGCATGAACTTTACCTTTTTTATGGGCATCGTTCATTTAAAGATCTTCGAATTTACATCTAAACTTTTCGGATATTAAACATTTTCACCCAATTATATTTGTTTAATCCAATAAAGCCCAACAATACATTTTACGTTAACAGTCCGAACAAATAGCCCATAATAATATTACCCTAATTATGTGCCATATAACACTCCACCCTAAAAATGCCTAATCACAGAAGTTACACACACGCCTACAATCTACAACTCCAACATTATAATCTCCCAGGCAAACAAACTTCTCATCTCCTGAAAAAAACGCATCAACAACATGCCTTATCTCTCCATTTCCACATAAAAACTAACAACCATCACCCTTTCTTATTTCATCTTTAAAAGATCTAAGCAATTCGAACACGGCCGAACCAAAATAAAAACACAACTCGTTGATTCTTGTTCTAAACTCACGGCACATAATCACACACGAACTGAAACAAACATTCTAAACCATTTAAGTTGACTCTTTCGGCTTTAAGATCTCATAATAGGTCTCGGGTAGGAGTTGCATGTTTTTGTTTCTTAGATTTGTGAAAAAGTTGAACAGATCTGAGATCTTGGCTTTTCCATTTTGTTTTCGAAAGTTGTTTGTGTTGTTGCAGAGATGGGATTGTTGATATTTTAGTTGTAGTTGTTGACTGTTGGACGTGAGGTAATGGAATTAGGCTAGTGGTTTTGGTTGTTTGTTGTTGTGATAATGGCTATTTCTTCTGTTCATCTTCCTCTCTTTTTTCGTTTGACTTTTCTTGGACCGATGAAGATGTAACATATCTGAGGTCACATATGATTGTGGGATAGGTATACTTGTAGGATTTTAGATTCGGTAATGCTGTGAGCATGCTGGATTGTGCTATTTATACTTCAAAGAAGAAGTTGAAAGAGTTAACCAATAAATATGGTTTGTGTGGTTAATACTTCGGTTCATAACTATATTCCTTTTGTTCTAATTGTTGGTGATTTGGGAGGGCATGTGAATGTTGTAACTCCAGGATATCTTCATCTTATGGTTAATTTGAGTCGCTGAGTCTTACATTGAATTCGCCCAGCATAATTACTACTTAACAATAAATATACAAGACTGAATCTTTTAATATATAAGAAAGACATATATATATATATATATGAGTGAGTTATGGAGTGAAATGGTATAAGTGTAAGAAATAGGAATGATTGTAAGCCATTGATCTTTGGAGATTAATGGCCCAGATTTTGTTCTGGTGTGCTTGTTGGGATTCGGTGCCTAAAACGAAGGTCCAGCAGAAGCGGTAAAATGAAAATTAATTCGATCCGAATCCTACGAGGATCGATCGAGCTACGTATATACGAATATTAAACGAAGCACAAGAAGATACGAGAAACATACCCTTGTAGTCCGTTGATTAAATGGTTTTCTTCTCTTGAGCGATTCCCCAAGCTATAGTTGATTTCCCTACGATCCAATCCGCTCCAAGCTCTTGGATGATCCAACGCCGAAATCACCGCGTTATTACTTGCCACGTACCGGAGAAATGAACGGAACGATGATCACCTTGCTATCCTCCAAGGATACGGCTAGAGTTAGGATGATGAAGCTTTCTATTGTGATTATAACACTCTAAGTGTATAACTCACTATCTCTCTTTGATTTCTTGATTTTTCTCCAAGAACAACCAAGAACAGAAGAAGAAGAAGAAGAAGAAGAAGAAGAAGAAGATGATGAAGACTAATGAGAAAACAATTTCCTTTCTCTCACTCACACAACTCACGGATGAATACAATGAATAGGGAGGGTGAGTTAGTCTTCTCTTTTATTCTTCATGCCAATCAAGCAAATCACATGAAATCACCTTTTCCAAATAAAAAAGAGATTTCATGTCCCATTAAATAAAACAATTTATGATTTAAAATCATGAAGTCTTCCACCACATTAGGTGGAAGACAAGGGGGAGGCGACCATCTAGAAGGGAATCGAAGAGTTCGGTTTGTTTCGGACTCCCGTGAGTCCAAACAGATAAACTTCGATTCCGTTTCGATGTATTATATCAATTAATTAATCCAATTAATTAATCATATCAAATACAAAATAACATAATTAATTTCTCCAAGAAATAATTATATTTATGAATTAAATTAATCACTCAGTAATTTATTTAATTCATTAGGCCGTAAATCAATTTATCCAATAAATCGATTTAGACATCCAATTAGATATCCAATATCTAATATTCATAATGAGAGAATAAGCTTGATTCATTCCGTCGTCAATCCTATTGCGCAACTCGGTAGGTCCGTCTCAGTCAGCAATGGGAGGAACCAAAGAATAGTAGCACCACCTAGCCAGCCTGGCGGCCTACACTGTACCCCAACTGAAAACGAATGATTGTGATCATTCAAGAACTATTTTTTCGTGATACCAGTATACGTATAAACCCTTCTTTCAAATGTCCCGATCAAGTTATAGGGTCATGGTCAGTCAAACCCTATCCGTACTTGACGTTATGCATGCATTAATGCAAATCGAGATCATCGAGCTCTCGTGTATCTAATACAACTAGCTCCAATGTTTTGGCCAAAGACTTATGATCTCATCTGCCAATAACCGCATAGGACAAATAACCCGTTCACTAACAGGATAAATAATTCAATCTTGGTATTCAGTAGGACCTACTACTTGCCCATCAAGATGCACGTCGAGGTTGACCCCCAACTTCTGGTTTACCGGGTCAAACTACTCTAATGAAAATCTTGACGTCACAAGCACATCCCTACTAAATCCTCAAAGTCGAGGGTGTTGGGATTCGGTGCCTAAAACGAAGGCCCAGCGGAAGCGGTAAAACGAAAATTAATTCGATCTGAATCCCTACGAGGATCGATCGAGCTACGTATATACGAATATATAAACGAAAAGCAAGAGTTGTTTGAAACTAACCCTCGAAGTCCGTTAATTAAATGGTAACCTTCTCTTGAGCTATTCCCCAAGCTTTGCTTGATCTCTACGAATCCAATCCGCTCCAAGCTCTTGAATGATCCAACACCGAAAGCACCGCGTCTCTACTTGCCACGCGTCGCAAAAATGACCGGGATGACTAAACCTCGTTATTCTCCAAGAATACGTCTAGAACAAGGTTATAGAAGCTTGCTATTGTGATTATAACACTCCAAGTGTATAACTCATGATCTCTCTTTGATTTCTTGATTTTTCTCCAAGAACAACCAAGAACAAAATAAGAAGAAGATGAAGACTAAAGAGAAAACAATTTTCTCTCTTTCAAACTCAAACTCACGTAGGAAATCAAACAAGGAATCAAAAGGTGCATGTGATATGAGATGTCTTCTTCCCTTTATTCGACTCTCACTTCAATAATACAAATCATGCCACATGATTTTAAACCCCACAATGTCATGTTCTTTCATATAAAATGAAAGCAACAAGACAAGAGAAAGTGAGTGGAAACAAATGGGGGGCGGCTACTATGCAAAAACGGACGAGTTCGGTTCGTTTCGGACTCCCGTGAGTCCAAATAGATAAACTACGATTCCGTTACGATGTATTTGTATCGATTAATTAATCCAATTAATTAAATATATCAAATACAAAATAACATAATTAATTTCTCCAAGAAATAATTATATTCATGAATTAAATTAATCACCCAGTGATATATTTAATTCATTAAGCCGTAAATCAATTTATCCGATAAATTGATTTAAACATCCAATGTCCCAAATTTAGATATCCAATATCTAATATTCATAATAAGAGAATTATCTTGATTCATTCCGTCGTCAATCCTATTGCACGACTCGGTAGGTCGGTCTCAGTCAGCAATGGGAGGAACCAAAGAGTAGTAGCACCACCTAGCCAGCCTGGCGGCCTACACCGTACCCCAACTGAGAACGAATGATTGGGATCATTCAAGAACCATTCTGTCGTGAATACCAGTATACGTATAAACCCTTCTTTCAAATGTCCCGATCAAGTTATAGGGTCACGGTCAGTCAAAACCTATCTGTACTTGACACTATGCATGCATTAATGCAAATCGAGATCATTGAGCTCTCGTGTATCCAATACAACTAGCTCCAATGCTTTGGCCAAAGACTTATGATCTCATCTGCCAATAACCGCATAGGACATATAACCCGCTCACTAACGGGAGAAAGAATTCTATCTTGGTATTCAGTAGGACCTCCTACTTGCCCGTTAAGATGCACGTCGATGTTGACCCCCACCTCCCGGTTTATAGGGTAGAACTACTCTAATGAAAATCTTAACGTCACAAGCACATCCCTACTAAATCCTCAAGTCGAAGGTTCACGAATACCTATCACAACCTTTCGATTCTGTCATTGACTGTCCCGGAGTGAAATCCGTGTGACGAATCGAGGGTGAGTCGGTTCGAGTATACTAATCCAATTAGCATACCTATAACGTGTGCTCCCACTAACCATTAGTGTTCGACATGCACTCTTCATGTCAAAGAACACGTCATACAAGTCTTCACATAAACTTAACGCCCAGTCAAGTTTCATCGACTTGCGAACGATTAAGTATTTGAGCTCTAAACCTTTTCAGTGCCGACCCCTTTATCAAATAAGGAGTGGAACGTTTTGCTCTCAAATACACAGACTAGTTTCTATATGTATATTTATGAGTTAGGAATGCCAGTAACTGCCAGTAAATAAAGAAACATCCATTGCCTTATTATTAATGATTTACATAATTACAAGTACAATGCCCTCACTCAACATCCTCTGAGTGGCATTCGAGGGCATACTCCTAACAGAAGGTTCACGAATACCTATCACAACCTTTCGATTCCGTCATTGACTCTCCCGGAGTGAAATTCGTGTGACGAATCGAGGGTGAGTCGGATCGAGTATACTAATCCAATTAGCATACCTATAACGTGTGCTCCCACTAACCATTTGTGTTCAGGCACTCTCCATGTCAAATAACACGTCATACAAGTCTTCACATAAACTTAACGCCCAGTCAAGTTTCATCGACTTGCGAACGATTAAGTATTTGAGCTATAAACCTTTCCAGTGCCGACCCCTTTATCAAATAAGGAGTGGAACGTTTTGCTCTCAAATACACGGACTAGTTTCTATATGTATATTTACGAGTTAGGAATGCCAGTAACTGCCAGTAAATAAAGAAACAT
The DNA here is from genome assembly GCA_033398695.1 of Orobanche coerulescens. Taxonomy (NCBI): domain Eukaryota; kingdom Viridiplantae; phylum Streptophyta; class Magnoliopsida; order Lamiales; family Orobanchaceae; genus Orobanche; species Orobanche coerulescens. The sequence goes on from CM065810.1 coordinate 8,369,660, forward strand.
CCATTGCCTTATTATTAACGATTTACATAATTACAAGTACAATGCCCTCACTCAACATCCTCTGAGTGGCATTCGAGGGTATACTCCTAACAATCTCCCACTTGCACTCAATGCCATACACTATGGTATCTAATACCCATGTTCTCCAGATGATGCTCCAAGCTAGTCTGAGAAAGTGGCTTGGTCAGTGGATCGGCGACGTTGTCGGCCGAGTCTACTCTGTGCAGCACAATGTATCCCTTGCGAACAAATTCTCTTACGAGATGATACTTCCTCTCAATATGTTTGGTGCTGTTGTGAAACCTAGGCTCTTTGACCTGCGCTACAGCTCCGTCGTTGTCGCGATGCAGTGAACAGGCATTTCGGACATGGTATCACTTGAAGTTCTCCCAGAAACTTCTTAATCCAGAACCCTTCCTTGAAAGCTTCCGAGGCTGCTTGATACTCAGCCTGAGAGGTGGAATCAGCAGTCGCGCTTTGCTTGGCGCTACGCCAAGATACTACTCCTCCATTAAGAGTAAATATGTAGCCAGAAGTAGACATCGAGTCGTCCTTCAGTCCTTGGAAGTCCAAATCAGTGTATCCCACCACATCCAATTCTCCACCGCCATACATCAGAACCATATCTCTAGTCCTTCTCAAGTACTTGAGAACGTTCTTTACATCAGTCCAATGTTCCCTACCTGGGTTTGCCTTAAACCTACTCACCACGCTTACAACATGCGCAATGTCAGGTCTCGTACACAACATAGCATACATAAGGCTACCCACAGCCGAAGCATATGGTATGTTACTCATTTCCTTTCGTTGTTCCTCACTTTGAGGACACATCTTCAAGGAGAGTTTTATTCCATGCCGCATCGGTAGGAACCCTCTTTTTAGGGCTGAGCACCGGGTCTGACCCGGTCCGGAATGGCCCGGATTATAAATGGTCGCACTTTATCGACCCGAAGCCCGGACCTGTTCAGAACCGGGCCAACCCGGTCCGGACACGGTAAAACCGGGTCGGTCCGGGCTGTAATATCTGCAAATTTTCGATTTTCGGTAAATTTCTTTTTTCGGCCGAAGTCCGTTTTGACGACTTGCTTTTGACCGTTTCGTCATTCGGAGAATATTTAATTCTGCACTTTTTGTCATCCGAGTTCGTTTCGGTGCTGCTTTGTTGAGTTCCGTGCTTTTAGCGACTTTTCCGCGCTTGAGTTCGGTTCTTGTGAATCTCGTTCGAAACTGTCGTTTGGGGTTTTTCGTAAGTTCATTTAACGTTGTTATACGTGTTGTGAGCTTCGGTTTGATTATTCGTTGTCGTATGGTGATTTTCGGGCATTTGGGCCATTTTTGTAATTTCCCAAAGTTTGGGGTAATTACCTTCCGTTGTCGAATTTCGAGCCTTCGGGTGGTCGGAATCGTGTGTTCTACTAGCTCGTAGATTCGTCTTTGTGAGTACTTCGTAACCGTATTTTCGGTTCGTATTCAGGTTCGGATTTCGGTGTCGTTTTGTTGAATTCAGGATTACTAAACGACTTTTCTAAGTATGAGTTCGACTTTGTTAGATCACCATTAATTTTTGGTAACTCCAAAAATTCTGAATCTTTGCAATATTATAGAGCATCGAGTTATCTTTCCAATGGTTCAAACAGTGAGTCAATCGAGTCCTGACGAGAGAGTTATGGTCGTTTTAGCTCACCCGCTCGTTATTGGCGATCACGCCGGCCGAACTCGGCCGTGTCGTCCGACACGGCCGTGCCGTACTCGTCCGGATAAGCCAAGTCTGCCCGGAGGCCCGACCGTGTTCGAGGACACGGTCGAGTCAATGCCGCCGCGGACGGGTCACTATCGGGCGACGCGGCCGTGTGTCAGCGAGACACGGTCGAGTCCCTGCCGGCCAGGGTCGGCTATTTAAGGGCCTGGACCGAGTCATCCGGCCATTTTCACCCTTTTTCTTCGTTTCTTCGCGTTTCTTCGTCAATAATGGATGGATATGACATGGAGCAACATGTTTTGGAAGTTCTAATCATTGATTAACATCATCTTCCACCCGGATCGAAGGTAAGAACACCTAAACGTTTGGTTTTTGGATGTTCTTGAGGTTTCTTGGTGTTTTGGCCGATTTGCTTCGTTTTGATTCATATTATTGTTAGAACTTGATTGTAAACTCGTAATCATTCAATACCCTTGAAGTTTTGTGGAACGGATTTGAGTATTCCTTTGAATAATCGATTAAATTGGACTATGCCCTCAAAGTGTCCGATAAAATGCTTCAATGGGTAGAACTTGGAAAGTTCCATACGTTTTCGTAGAATTGTGATTGAATTGATATCGTTGTGACTTAGGAACGAATTCTTGTGAAGAACTCGAGTCGGAACCCTTCCGTTCGTTGCCTTCTTTGGGGTCCGAGCTTCCCGGTCGAACCGTGTTCTTCGGAGCGTTCGGTAGCGGTTATTAAGGCAAGTATCTTATTATACGACTTGTATCTTGTGAATAGTAATTACGTATGATTTGTATGACGATTTTGCTTGCCTCCGTAAATATGTTCCGTTTGAGTAGGTTGTGTTTTCCGAAATTTGAAGGCTTTGTGATAATAGTGATATATTGGTATCCGTGTTAGGCGTTGTGCCATTTGTGCAGGATTGCGATGTACATATGAGATGGTTGCACACGTGGTTGTTCAATGTATTGTGTACTGAATGTGTGTTATGTTGGTTAAATGTCGTTGATTGATGATAGTTGTTGCGAGTGTCGAGGTTGTGTTATGTGCGTGCAACGTATGATTTTGTGGTGATCAAGGTGATTGATTAATTATGCTCATTGTTGTATGTAATGTGAATGTGAATATGTGTGTGACCGCTAAGTTCACTCGTGTTGGTTCGACGGGACCTACGAGGATTCGTGGCAGTGGACTACGGGATCAGAACTTAGTGAGGTACTGAGGTCCAATCGTGCGGGTCTGACGAGGCCTACGATAACGCATGGCAGTGGACCATGAGTTTCGGACACAGTGCGTCCAACCGGGTGAGCTCGACGGGGCTTACGGTGACACGTGGCAGTGGACTACGGTGTCAGGACTATGTGTGTGATTGTTGTGATTGATATAGTCCGTGCGGGTTGTTATGCCTACGGAGACACGTGACAGTGGATCACGGTGTCGGGATTGGTTATGTTTAGTTAATAGTCCGTGTGGGTTGTTGAACCTACGGAGACACGTGACAGTGGATCACGGTGTCGGAATTGATTATGTTTGTTTAATTGTGCGTGATGTAGTCCGTGCGGGTTGTTGAACCTACGGAGACACGTGGATCACGGTGTCATGAGCATGATACTTTCAAATCAAAGTTTTTAAAGGAAAAGTTTTAAGAAAGAACGTTGGGCCGAGCCCCACGAGATTTATGGAAATGTTTAGGTATTGTAAGCTTGTTGAATTATGAAACAAGTTTTGGGTTAAGGCCTAATGTTTACGAAAAGGTTTTGTAAATTAGGACTCGAGGTCCAAAAGAATTTACGCTTTAAAAATCCCCGAGATGATGTGTTCCTTTTCAAATATCTCTTACTTGAGTTCGAAATTCTAAAACTTCTAGAACATTTTGATAATTGATTTCCGTATTAAATTCGTAGTTGCTATTTGCTTGTTACATTTCGTATGGTTTGATACTTGCACTAGTAAAAGCGGTGGAGTTTACTAACCCCAGTGTTCGGGGGTGGATGTCTTTTGCGTCGGTACATGCAGTCGAGAGCGATCAGGATTGGCACAAGAGGATGACGAGCTGCGATACTAATCATGAGCCGAGAGTTGTTTTGATTTTTGTTGTGTTTTCAGAGTTGATTTCAGTCTTCCGCTGTATTGTATTTCGACCCCTGTGTGGGTAATGTTATTTAAGTCAGTTTTGTCGATTGGGTTGTGTGACCTCATCGGTCTGTGTATTCACGTGTAAGTGACCATATCGGTCTGTATCATTTTATTGTTTGACCCTGGCTGGGCAAGCATTTGGTTGTTTATGGATGTTTAGCCTGGTAGATCCTTGTGTAAAGGGTCTACGGCGTGTAATATTCCCTTATGGTTTTGGGGTTGTTACATTTATGGTATCAGAGCTTAGGTTGCGGAAACCTAGGCTGTCGGGTCGAGTCGAGTTGTGATTTGTCGAGTAATGTGTTGTCTTGTCGTTCGAGTCGTCAGGTGACAAGTTGAGTTGTGCGTAGTCACAACGCGTTGGATATGTTGTCGGACGAGATTAGTATCGTGGGCGACCGTCACCTCCGTGTGACCTGTGGATGTAAGTCTCCTCCTTTATGCGTAGTACCTGTGTATCTCGATTTTATCTTAGTGAGTTAATTGCGGTGCATGATTTTCTTTACACAGTATTGTGTAATATAATTGTGTTTAGTACTTGTGGCATATAGTATGTGTATAGAACTGGGCACATTATTGTTTTATCTTTGAACCACCGGGTGGTGTGGTATGGTGTGGAAGTTGTAAACCTTGATGGATTTCGAAAAGGTATCGTGACGAGTTTTATTTTGAAAACCGATTCCTTTAACCGAGTTTTGGCGTTATGGCCTTGAACGTTTTGGCAAAATTCTTGTGACGGTGCTTAGTATTTTGTAAATGGCTTTTGTGAGTTTTTGAAATATTACCGTCATCGGCCTTTTTAACGTTGTAAATGGTTTTAGCCTGGTGAGTTCCGGCGCGGGACCCACGGCGCTATAATGTTTTGCGTAATTACCTGAAGTTTTTGGGCATTCTAGCCCATTGAATTATCTTTGAAAATCTTGAGTATCTTAGAAATAAATTTCGAGACGTACGTTTAAAATGAATTGTTTTCTCATGGTACTTCCAAGGTGCCACGATATGTTTCCGAATTCTTCTACCTCGAGGACCAAAATGTTTTGAGATATTTTTCAATGTTTTATAAACACTTTTACTTAGACCCGAGGGTCGAATATTTCCGAAAGTTTTTCACGAAAAGAAAGTGTCCTCATTTTTATCGAATGCGAAATAGTTTTCCAAAGTCTCGATAACGATGTTTCACGATTGTAATTTTTTTGAAGGGTGATACTCAAGATCAATCGGTGTTTCCAAAATTATTTTCAAAAGGAGGTTTTCGTTTTTAAAAACCTATCCATTCCCGTTTGAGGGCTGGGTATGTATGTATGATGTTCACGTTGTCGTTATGATGTTTGCCCCCGAGTATGATCGAATTGGTGCCATGAACGTCGAGGCGTTGCCACGCATTTCTTTGTAGCCCTCTGTGAGAGGTGTGAACCAGTGTTTACTGTTTATCGCCTCGTGGCGATTTGCGTGTTGTCACACGAGTGTGAGATGTTGAAGCTTGGGTTTGTACGTTTGTGTACATGTGTGATTGTTTCATAATGTTTGTAATTATGTGCTGATTATCGTTCGGGCCGTTGATGTCGCCGAACGATACTGTCGTTGTTGTAGTGTTTGTGTGTGTATTACTTGACGATGGTAATCGTTGTATATGATATGTGTTATGATTCTTTATTATGCTGAGTTGGCATCTCCGGTATGTTGTTTTGCGGTGTTATGTTCCATTGTATCTAGCATCTGTATTTTCGATATGCCGAGGCATTTGAGCGTATTCAGGGGCATGTGCGTGCCAATTGTCCTTCTCGTCGATGCGCTTTTCAAGTGTGGACCCGAGAGACACGGGATCCGGATTTTGCGAGTTGGGTTCCGAGTCTTTCGGGCGCGAACTTCGATATAGATATGAGGATCGGATCGAGAGGCCCATGGGAGATATTTACGCCGTTTGCTTTTTGTGTTGTCACCTTACTCCAGGTTGTTGTGAGTTGCGGGAACGACATTTCTTTTATAAGAGGTCGAATGTAATGCTGTATCGTTTTGACTTACGCATTTCCTCTTTCTCGTGTCTATCGACTCGTGTTCGTTGATACTTTATGAACTTGTTACGTATTTGGTTTCATCGTTCGAGCAATGTGATCTTGTTGTGGGTCAATCTGGTTATCGATGTGACTTTTTGGGTTCAGTTCGATTCTTGTGAACCTTGTTTGGGAGTGACCTCATCTGGTTCTATTAGTTCTTTTATTCGAAGTGGATCGGATTTGGAACTCTTGTGTTTTCGACTCTGTCGACTCATTATGTTCGTTGACATTTCGAGCTTGTCCGCCCTTGCTTTTGTTGATCGAGCGAGTGTGGTATTGTTTTGGAATAACTCATTTGTCGTTGTGACTTTTCAATCGCTATTCCCTTCCCTGTGGATCTTATGGGAATGCACGTCTTGTTGTTCTCACCAGATCATCCTGGGAGTTGTTGTTTGAATTTTCTTATCCTTAGTGTTTCGAACATGATTGTTCGATTTTTGTTGTCTCGATCGTTGTGGTTCGATCGTTTGTTTGTTCGGTTTTGTTCTCGTTTCGTGATTGTTGAGCATTCAGGCTCCTTCCTAATTCCCTTAAGTTCGGGAAATTAGTCTCGTTTTCGATCTTCCAACCCTTGGGCGGTGGGATTAGTATTTGTTCGGTTGGCTCGCGTTTTGATTGATGTACCGTTGGGTTGGTCAATCATATTGATTTTCGTTCGTTGTGTTTTGTGATTGTCGGATAATTGACTTGGCTATATTATCCGTTTGATGACGCTTGTCATTTGTTGGTTTTATTATATCCCTAACGGCGACGTTGTGTTGGTCGCCGTGGAGCGTGTTTTCACGCCGTATATTCCTTTGCGTTGTTAGTAACATTTCGCCGTTGGGCGTTAGTTACGCATTCTTGTGTATCTTGTTGAGTTTTCTGGCGGAATATTTCTTCCCCTACTTGTTTTAAGTTTCGGACGAAACTTCTTTTAAGGAGGGTAGAATGTAATATCTGCAAATTTTCGATTTTCGGTAAATTTCTTTTTTCGGCCGAAGTCCGTTTTGACGACTCGCTTTTGACCGTTTCGTCATTCGGAGAATATTTAATTCTGCACTTTTTGTCATCCGAGTTCGTTTGGTCTTTGCTTTGTTGAGTTCCGTGCTTTTAGCGACTTTTCCGCTTGAGTTCGGTTCTTGCGAATCTCGTTCAAAGCGCCGTTTGGGGATTTTCGTAAGTTCATTTAACGTTGTTATACGTGTTGTGAGCTTCGGTTTGATTATTCGTTGTCGTATGGTGATTTTCGGGCATTTGGGCCATTTTCGTAATTTCCCAAAGTTTGGGGTAATTACCTTCCGTTGTCGAATTTCGAGCCTTCGGGTGGTCGGAATCGTGTGTTCTACTAGCTCGTAGATTCGTCTTTGTGAGTACTTCGTAACCGTATTTTCGGTTCGTATTCAGGTTCAGATTTCGGTGTCGTTTTGTTGAATTCAGGATTACTAAACGACTTTTCTAAGTATGAGTTCGACTTTGTTAGATCACCATTAATTTTTGGTAACTCCAAAAATTCTGAATCTTTGCAATATTATAGATCATCGAGTTAGCTTTCCAATGGTTCAAACGGTGAGTCAATCGGAGTCCGGACGAGAGAGTTATGGTCGTTTTAGCTCACCCGCTCGTTATTGGCGATCACGCCCGGCCGAACTCGGCCGTGTCGTCGACACGGCCCGTGCCGTACTCGTCCGGATAAGCCGAAGTCTCTGCCAGAGGCCCGACCGTGTTCCAGACACGGTCGAGTCAATGCCGCCGCGGACGGGTCACTATCGGGCGACGCGGCCGTGTCTAGCGAGGACACGGTCGAGTCCTGCCGGCCAGTCGGCTATTTAAGGGCCTGGACCGAGTCATCCGGCCATTTTCACCCTTTTTCTTCGTTTCTTCGCGTTTCTTTGTCAATAATGGATGGATTTGGATGGATATGACATGGAGCAACATGTTTTGGAAGTTCTAATCATTGATTAACATCATCTTCCACCCGGATCGAAGGTAAGAACACCTAAACTTTTGGTTTTTGGATGTTCTTGAGGTTTCTTGGTGTTTTGGCCGATTTGCTTCGTTTTGATTCATATTATTGTTAGAACTTGATTGTAAACTCGTAATCATTCAATACCCTTGAAGTTTTGTGGAACGGATCTGAGTATTCCTTTGAATAATCGATTAAATTGGACTACGCCCTCAAAGTGTCCGATAAAATGCTTCAATGGGTAGAACTTGGAAAGTTCCATACGTTTTCGTAGAATTGTGATTGAATTGATATCGTTGTGACTTAGGAACGAATTCTTGTGAAGAACTCGAGTCGGAACCCTTCCGTTCGTTGCCTTCTTTGGGGTCCGAGCTGTAATATCCGCATTTTTCCCTTCTCTTATTATTCTCATCTTGGTGCATTTTCGTTTCTAGCAACTCGTTTATAACCGTATTAACATTTTGAGGATATTTAATATTGAACTTTTGTCGTTCGAGCTTGTTTCGGACTCGTTTTACTCGAGTCGGTGTTTCATGTTGTTTCCGTCGCTATTTGGTGTGTTATCATAATCGTCGTTCAGAACCGCCGTTTTGGGGTTGCCGAAGATCGATCTCATGTTATTGTGGGCGTTGTGAGTTTTGTTGGTGTTTCGACCATGTTTCGTATATTTCACATGTTTGGATCGTTTTGTAAATTTCCCAAAAGTTTGGGAAATTTACGTTTGATGTTGTTTTCTGAACCTTTGAGTAGTCGGGAATATGTTTTCCTTCGGTACTTAAGTTCGTCGTTTGTGCCCCTTGCGTCCGTACCATCGTGAATTGTTCACCGTTGTATTTCGATTCTTTTCGGTAACTCCCTCTTTCATTCTGGCTCGTACTCCACGGAAGGAATGTTACGTCGTAACACCCTTTTTGGTTACGTACGTAACGTCTAGTGTAAATCGGTACAGCATACGCCTTTTTGGTTACGTCGTAACACCCTTTTGATTACGTCGTAACGCCCTAGTGTATTTCGGTCCAGCGATTACGCTTTTTGGTTACGTCGTAAGGCCCTTATGGCTTACGTCGTATACGACTACGTGCGTTAGCATGTGGTGGCTAACGTGCGTAACGAGGCTGAGGTTATAAACCCGAGGAGTTGACCGATTTCGGTCATTCTTCATCCCTCTCCTTCCCATCCGACTCTAGGCGACCTTCTTGGTATTTCGGCGATTTGAAGCTTTGTAACTCCGAGCCATCATCTTCTTGAGTATTTGGTGTATATTATCAACCTCTAATCGTGTTCTTCATCATTATTCAAGGTAAACTCCTAAAAACCTTGTTTTGGGTAAATTGAAGGGGTTTTCATGTTTCGTCCGATTCGTTCCGTATGTTAGATTAATTCATGATGTACATGATTAATCTCGTTAGTTTTGTTGGTTTCCCTACGGATTCATGTTATATTTCGTAGTAACTTTGGAATCGTAAGGGTTTGGTTGAGGTCCGCCCTCGTTGTTGTTTTTATACGAATATACATGAATCGTAGGCGGGTTTTTGAGTGTTTTCCAATTCCGTATTCGTTTAGAATTGGTTGTGATTGTGTTCTTCGTATCGTTAGGTTCGTGATTATCGGATCCTAACGTCCGTCGGTGTTTCCTTTCCGCTCGTAGCGTCGTCTATTATTCAAGGCAAGTATTTTTTTTGGAAACCTTTAAGCTTAACATGAAATGGTGATGTATATTACTTGTGTGTAACTCACCTCGTGTTGGCCCGACGGGGTCAAGGAGGAAATCTATCTTTGCCCTGGATTTCACGAGTTTGTTTAGCTAGCTTGATGCGGGAGGGTTCTTAGAGTCCTCGTGCGGGTATCTATGATATTACTGTTTTGAATTGGCGATGCATGTGCGTGTTTTTTTTTGTTTTGTTGCATGTGCGGGAGGGTACTTAGAGGCCTCGTGCTGGAATCTATGATTTTACTCTGTTCCCTTGGCAAATTATTTGATTTGTTTTTAGGAAAAGACATGTCCGGTTTTGACGTTTGAAATTGATATTGGTGCATGTACTATGAAATGTGTAAGCGATTGGTTTGCCTTGAATACTTGTACTAGCGTAATTGCTAACCCCTTTGGGGACCCGTTGTCGGGAAATTCTTGTTATGGATTTCGTGTTATGATTATCACGGACGAGCGAGCACCGGGGACGGATGCGAGGATGTTGGCTGTGGTCGTTGACATGTGCATTTGGGTCTATTCATTTCCTTTGTCCATTTCGATATGGTTGTTTCCATAGTTTTAAACTTATAGATTGTACTCGCGAGTACTTAGGCTTTCGTTTCAAACTCCGTATTGTATTACTTTAAATTGTCACGTTGTTGGTTGATGCTTATTTTGCGGTTGCTCGGGCGTATCTTTATATGTCATATTATTTAATTGTGTATCCTCGTTAACCAAGATGGTTAGTCGAGTGAAGTTTTCCTATTGTAGCACGGTGGGTCCCATGGAGGGTCTACGGCGTAATACACCTCGAATAAATTGAGGGTGTTACGAGAAAATGGTATCGGAGCCGTAGGTTTATGGATACCTAGGCTTGTTGGTCATTTGGGTCTAGTCGTGTTTTGTTTTGCACATTGTCACGCCGCCGCCGGATCCCGGTACTTCCGGTGCTCGTAAGTTTTCCTATTCGGCTCTTTTGTTTCTTGCATTGTATTTACCTTCAATCGTAATTGCTTTTCCCCTTACTCATCATCAATATACTTTTATCTCTCAACATCGGTATGGATGCGGAGAAACCGTGGTCGTGGTCGTGGTCGTGGCCGTGGCGCGGCCGAGGACGTGGGGCGGCCGGTGGGCGCACGTCGCATTCTTCGAGGCCGGCGTGCGGTGACCGTCACATCATGCTTCTTCTCGGGAGCGCGCCGATCTTGGTATTGCGGCATTATGCGGCAAATGGTTAACCGGATGGCGGCTATAGCTCAAGTGGTCCGTAACCCCGATCGTGCCCACGCTAATCGGGCGGAGCGGATCGCGCTCCAGGATGTCATCAAGATGCATCCTCCTCGGTTCTCGGGAGCTTCGGACCCGATCGGGTGCGGGAAGGGTGGATCAAGGAGATATCAAGGTCTTCATGCTACCAATTGTCCCGGGACCGTAAGGTCCTATTGCTCAATACTTTCTCACGGGAGATGCTACAGATTGGTGGGAGGCCGTTAGTCCCAAAGATCATGTTGCTTCGTGGGCCGAGTTTCGGGAGTTGATGGAAACCGAGTCTGTCCGTGGCCGGTCGATGTGCTCGAGTGCATGCTTTCTTCGATGCTCAACCTCGGGATATTCCCGTATCCCAAGCTATTGCCGATTTCAACAAGGAGTTGGGTTATGTGAAGACCCAGTTGTCGCCGAGAGCGACAAAATTTTCCATTTTCCAGAGAATGAAATTGCCCATTCGGGACTATATGTCCGGACTTGTATGTACTACCCTGAAGGATTATCGAGTCGGGCCCTTGCATATGATATGTCGGTGACGGCTAGCGATTTGGCTCGTGAGAGCAAGAAGCGAGTCGGTCGGAAATTTTCTCGGTCCCAAGAGTGGAGGCCAGAAATCTCAGCCGCAAATATTTCTCTACGGGCGGTTCGGCTCGTTTTTAGGAGCTTTGAGTGCCGCGGAACCTCCGCTCGTGAGCCCACATGTTTTAAGCGTGGTACACATGGCCATAGGAGCCGACAGTGTTCTCGTCAAGTTTACCTGTCATACTTGTGGGCCAGTTAGGCCACAAGGCCCCTTTTGTGAGCAGATCAAACGGCTTCGCGGCGCCGTTCTTCTCAACCGATTCATTGGAGCCGAGTGTCAACCAGGCTCATTTGCTCCGCCGCCCCACCGAGTGCCGGCCGAGGTAAAGGTCGGGTCAGCCCGCTAGGGGTGGAGTTTCCGATGTCGGCTCCGCCCAGCCGCGTATATACGAGATGAGGAGGGCCGATGACCCAGCAGCTGCCGTGGCGACAGGTACCGTTCATATTCATTTCCATCCTGTCAGTGTGCTTTTCGATTCGGGTGCTACGCATTCATTCATTTCTCTAGAGTGTGTACGCCGTTTGAGTCTCGACTGTTTGTCACCTTGCGAGCCTTTCATCGTTAAACTTCCTAGCGGTGATAGAATTGTCGGTGATCGAGAAGTCCGGGACTGTTCTGTGATTATTTGTGAGAGGGCTTGGCTCTCTAATCTTATTGTTGTGAGTATCGAGGGCGAGGATTTAATTCTCGGGAATGATTGGCTCGAACGGCATGGTGCAATCATGAACTACCGCATGAGAATCATCACTATGTTAGCCGAGGACGGCACCGAACACTCTTTCGCAGGGCGAAAGAGAAACCAAGTTTGTTATTAACGCCTTGAAGGCGATGAAACTCTGCGAAAAGGGTGTCTTGGTTATTGGTGCTACGCCTTGAAGGCGGAGAATGGTGGAGTCGAGCTTTCATCGATTCCAGTCGTTAGTGAGTTTCTGATGTATTTCCTGACGAGTTGCCGGGATTGCCACCGGATCGTGAGGTTGAGTTTGCTATAGAGTTAGAGCCGGGTGCGGCTCCGATTTCAAGGCGCCGTATCGCATGGCACCTTGAGAGATGTCGAGTTGAAGAAACAGCTTGAGTGAACTTCTTGAGTCGGGGTATGTTCGACCAGGCGCCTCGCCTTGGGCGCACCGGTCTTGTTTGTGCGTAAGAAGGATGGTTCACTACGTTTGTGTATCGACTATCGTGAATCGAACAAGGTGACCATCAAGAACAAGTATCCTTTGCCGAGGATTGACGACTTGTTCGACCGGTTGCGGGAGCGGCGGTATTCTCAAAGATTGATTTGAGATCGGGTACTATCGGCTCGGGTGAGGGAGTCCGACGTGCCGAAACGGCTTTTCGGACGAGATACGGACATTATGAGTTTGTAGTTATGCCTTTCGGGTTAACTAACGCGCCGGCGGTGTTCATGCGGTTGATGAACAAAGTCTTTATCGAGTATTTGGATAAGTGTGTCGTCGTCTTCATTGACGATATTCTTATCTATTCGAGGAATGAGGAGGAGCATGCCCATCATCTGCGAATAGTGTTAAACATTTTGAGGACCGAGCAACTCTATGCGAAGTTCTCGAAATGTGAGTTCTGGCCAAGGAAGTGATGTTTTGGGTCACGTGATTTCAGTAGGGAGTCCGTGTGGATCCATGAAAATTGAGGCGGTGTTGGATTGGGCACCGCCCACTAATGTAAAGGAGGTCCGTAGTTTCTTGGGTTTGGTGGCTACTACCGTAGGTTCGTGAGGGTTTCTCAAAACTAGCTCGGCCACTTACACTTGCTCCAAATCCGAGAAGTTCGTTTGGAATGTCGAGAGACAGTCGAGTTTTGAGGAACTGAAGAAGCGTTTGACTTCAGCTCCGGTTTTGGCGTTGCCATGTGGCAACGAGGGATTCGCCGTTTATAGCGATGCTTCTGGTCAGGGTCTTGGGTGCGTATTGATGCAGCACGGCAAGACCATTGCTTACGCATCGAGACAGTTGCGGCCGTATGAGCTGAACTACCCTACCCATGATTTGGAGTTAGCGGCCGTTGTGTTCGCGCTCAAGATCTGGCGTCACTATCTTTTCGGCTCTGCATGTCAGATTTTTACCGATCATAAGAGCCTGAAATACATATTTACTCACGGAGTTGAATATGAGGCAGAGGAGGTGGTTAGAGCGATTAAGGATTACGATCTTGAAATCCTTTATCATCCGGCAAGGCGACGTCGTGGCCGACGCCTTGAGTCGGAAACCGATTGCGTTGCGAACGCTTGAGGTCCTTACGCCTCGATCGAGCTTCGGAGGGCTTTGATCGGGTTAGATGTTGAGGTTTTGTTGCACAGGTGTCGGGCAACTTTGTGCTTTAGAGATTTCATCGTCTTTGATCGATGAGGTTAAGCTGAAGCAATTAGAGGATCCGATGATTACTCAAATCCGAGAGAACGTTCTTAAGGGAAAGTCTCATGGGTTTGTGATTCACGAGGATGGCGTTTTGAGATTCCAAAGTCGGCTTTGTGTGCCGAACGATCCAGTTGCGGCGAGTATTTTGCGTGAGGCCCATTCCACACCCTATTCCGTTCATCTGGTTCGAGTAAGATGTACAAGGACACGAGAAGAAATTTCGTGGAATGATATGAAGGAGGAGGTCGCACGATTTGTAGCAAGATGTTTGACTTGTCGTGAGTCAAAATCGAGCATCGGCGACCCATGAGTTATTGCGATCACTTCGTTAGGAATGGAAATGGGAAGATATATCGATGGATTTTGTTACGAGTTTGCCAAGATCGGGTCCTAATGAATATGGTATGGGTGGTTGTTGATCGTCTAACCAAGTCGGCACATTTTACGGGCATCAAGGACACTTGGGGCCGGAGAAATTGGCTCGTGTGTTTATCGCGCGATTGTGAGACTTCACGGTACTCGAAGTCTATTGTTTCGGATCGTGATGGCCGCTTTGTATCGCACTTTTGGCGGGCGGTGCATAAGGCTTTAGGTACCGTTTGCATTTGAGTACCTCTTTTCATCCCGATCGGATGGACGGTCGGACGCACTATCCGGACATTCGAGGACATGTTGCGTGCTTGTGCCCTCGATTGGAGTAGCGATCGGGAGGAGCATTTGCCATTGATCGAATTCACGTACAACAATAGTTGGCACGCGTCTATTCGGATGGCACCGTATGAGGCACTTTATGGGCGACGATGTCGATCGCCGATTTGTTGGAATGAGGCATCCGATTTGGTGGGACCGAACCGGATGTCGTTTAGAGACGAGACGGAAGATAGAATTAATTCGAGAACGGATGTTGCAGAGTCGACAGAAGTCATATGCCGATGTCCGTCGTCGACCTTTAGAATTCGAGGTGGGAGACCACGTTTTGCTGAAGGTGTCGCCGACGAGAGGAGTTTTCCGTTTCGGGAAGAAGGGGAAGTTGAGTCCGAGATTTATTGGGCCCTTCGAGATTCTCGAGAGAGTCGGTGGGTTAGCATACCGTTTGGCCTTACCCCCGGCCCTGAGTCATGTTCATAGCGTTTTTCATGTTTCCCAGCTGAGGAAATATGTCCCGGATCCTAGTCACATCATCGACTATGGGGAGATTGACGTTGCCGAGGATATTACTTTTGAGGAGCGTCCTTTGAAGATTTTGGAGCACCGCGAGAAGCGACTGAGGCATAAAACCATTCCTTTGGTCAAAGTGCAGTGGTCGAGACATGGTGTCGAGGAGGCGACTTGGGAAACCGAGGATAGCATGCGTGCTAAGTATCCCGAGTTCTTTATTTCTTAAGTTTCGGGACGAAACTTGTTTTTAGAGGGGTAGAATGTAATATCCGCATTTTTCCCTTCTCTTATTATTCTCATCTTGGTGCATTTTCGTTTCTAGCAACTCGTTTGTAACCGTATTAACATTTTGAGGATATTTAATATTGAACTTTTGTCGTTCGAGCTTGTTTCGGACTCGTTTTACTCGAGTCGGTGTTTCATGTTGTTTCCGTCGCTATTTGGTGTGTTATCCTAATCGCTGCTCGAACCGCCGCTTTGGGGTTGCCAAGATCGATCTCATGTTATTGTGGGCGTTGTGAGTTTTGTTGGTGTTTCGACCATGTTTCGTATATTTCACATGTTTGGATCGTTTTGTAAATTTCCCAAAAGTTTGGGAAATTTACGTTTGATGTTGTTTTCTGAACCTTTGAGTAGTCGGGAATATGTTTTCCCTTCGGTACTTAAGTTCGTCGTTTCAGGCCCCTTGCGTCCGTACCATCGTGAATTGTTCACCGTTGTATTTCGATTCTTTTCGTAACTCCTCTTTCATTCTGGCCAGTACGACAAAGAAGGAATGTTACGTACGTAACACCCTTTTTGGTTACGTGCGTAACGTCCTAGTGTAAATCGGTACATGCACTTCGCCTTTTTGGTTACGTACGTAACACCCTTTTCGATTCGTCGTAACGCCCTAGTGTATTTCGGTCCAGGCGATTCAGCCTTTTTGGTTACGTCGTAAGGCCCTTATGGCTTACGCATAATCGACTTTACGACGCGTTAGCATGTGGTGGCTAACGACGTAACGAGGCTGGGGTTATAAACCCGGGAGTTGACCGATTTCGGTCATTCTTCATCCCTCTCCTTCCCATCCGACTCAAAGGCGACCTTCTTGGTATTTCCGGCGATTTGAAGCTTTGTAACTCCGAGCCATCATCTTCTTCGAGTTTTTGGTGTATATTATCAACCTCTAATCGTGTTCTTCATCATTATTCAAGGTAAACTCCTAAAAACCTTGTTTTGGGTAAATTGAAGGGGTTTTCATGTTTCGTCCGATTCGTTCCGTATGTTAGATTAATTCATGATGTACATGATTAATCTCGTTAGTTTTGTTGGTTTCCCTACGGATTCATGTTATATTTCGTAGTAACTTTGGAATCGTAAGGGTTTGGTTGAGGTCCGCCCTCATTGTTGTTTTTATACGAATATACATGAATCGTAGGCGGGTTTTTGAGTGTTTTCCAATTCCGTATTCGTTTAGAATTGGTTGTGATTGTGTTCTTCGTATCGTTAGGTTCGTGATTATCGGATCCTAACGTCCGTCGGTGTTTCCTTTCCGCTCGTAGCGTCGTCTATTATTCAAGGCAAGTATTTTTTTGGAAACCTTTAAGCTTAACATGAAATGGTGATGTATATTACTTGTGTGTAACTCACCTCGTGTTGGCCCGACGGGGTCAAGGAGGGAAATCTATGCTGCCGCCCTGGATTTCACGAGTTTGTTTAGCTAGCCAGTGCGGGAGGGTCCTTAGAGGCCTCGCAAGGAATCTATGATATTACTCTGTTCCCAAGGCGATGCATGTGCGTGTTTTATTTTGTAATGTAGCCAGTGCGGGAGGGTCCTTAGAGGCCTCGTGCGGGAATCTATGATATTACTCTGTTCCCAAGGCAAATTATTTGACTGTTTGTTTCCGGAAAAGACATGTCTGGTTTTGACGTTTGAAATTGATATTGGTGCATGTACTATGAAATGTGTAAGCGATTGGTTTGCCTTGAATACTTGTACTAGCGTAATTGCTAACCCCTTTGGGGACCCGTTGTCGGGGAAATTCTTGTTATGGATTTCAGGTTATGATTATCTGGACGAGCGAGCACCAGGACAGTACGAGGATGTTGGCCAGGGTCGTTGACATGTGCATTTGGGTCTATTCATTTCCTTTGTCCATTTCGATATGGTTGTTTCCATAGTTTTAAACTTATAGATTGTACTCGCGAGTACTTAGGCTTTTCGTTTCAAACTCCGTATTGTATTACTTTAAATTGTCACGTTGTTGGTTGATGCTTATTTTGCCGGTTGCTCCGGGCGTATCTTTATATGTCATATTATTTAATTGTGTATCCTCGTTAACCAAGATGGTTAGTCGAGTGAAGTTTTTCCTATTGTAGCCTGGTGGGTCCCATGGAGGGGTCTACGGCGCTGTAATACACCTCGAATAAATTGAGGGTGTTACACGAGCTTCCCGGTCGAACCGTGTTCTTCGGAGCGTTCGGTAGCGGTTATTAAGGCAAGTATCTTATTATACGACTTGTATCTTGTGAATAGTAATTACGTATGATTTGTATGACGATTTTGCTTGCCTCCGTAAATATGTTCCGTTTGAGTAGGTTGTGTTTTCCGAAATTTGAAGGCTTTGTGATAATAGTGATATATTGGTATCCGTGTTAGGCGTTGTGCCATTTGTGCAGGATTGCGATGTACATATGAGATGGTTGCACACGTGGTTGTTCAATGTATTGTGTACCGAATGTGTGTTATGTTGGTTAAATGTCGTTGATTGATGATAGTTGTTGCGAGTGTCGAGGTTGTGTTATGTGCGTGCAACGTACGATTTTGTGGTGATCAAGGTGATTGATTAATTGTGCTCATTGTTGTATGTAATGTGAATGTGAATATGTGTGTGACCGCTAAGTTCACTCGTGTTGGTTCGACGGGACCTACGAGGATTCGTGGCAGTGGACTACGGGATCAGAACTTAGTGAGGTACTGAGGTCCAATCGTGCGGGTCTCACGAGGCCTACGATAACGCATGGCAAAGGACCATGAGTTTCGGACACAGTGCGTCCAACCGGGTGAGCTCGACGGGGCTTACGGTGACACGTGGCAGTGGACTACGGTGTCAGGACTGTGTGTGTGATTGTTGTGATTGATATAGTCCGTGCGGGTTGTTATGCCTACGGAGACACGTGACAGTGGATCACGGTGTCGGTATTGGTTATGTTTAGTTAATAGTCCGTGTGGGTTGTTGAACCTACGGAGACACGTGACAGTGGATCACGGTGTCGGAATTGATTATGTTTGTTTAATTGTGCGTGATGTAGTCCGTGCGGGTTGTTGAACCTACGGAGACACGTGGATCACGGTGTCATGAGCATGATACTTTCAAATCAAAGTTTTTAAAGGAAAAGTTTTAAGAAAGAACGTTGGGCCGAGCCCCACGAGATTTATGGAAATGTTTCCGGTATTGTAAACTGTTGAATTATGAAACAAGTTTTGGGTTAAGGCCCTAATGTTTACGAAAAGGTTTTGTAAATTAGGACTCGAGGTCCAAAAGAATTTCTGCTTTAAAAATCCCCGAGATGATGTGTTCCTTTTCAAATATCTCTTACTTGAGTTCGAAATTCTAAAACTTCTCGGGAACATTTTGATAATTGATTTCCGTATTAAATTCGTAGTTGCTATTTGCTTGTTACATTTCGTATGGTTTGATACTTGCACTAGTAAAACAGTGGAGTTTTACTAACCCCCGAGTGTTCGGGGGGTGGATGTCTGTTTTGCGTCCAGGTACATGCGTGCATTCGGGAGCAGTCACAGGATTGGCACAAGAGGATGACGAGTTGCGATACTAATCATGAGCCGAGAGTTGTTTTGATTTTTGTTGTGTTGTCAGAGTTGATTTCAGTCTTCCGCTGTATTGTATTTCGACCCCTGTGTGGGTAATGTTATTTAAGTCAGTTTTGTCGATTGGGTTGTGTGACCTCATCGGTCTGTGTATTCACGTGTAAGTGACCATATCGGTCTGTATCATTTTATTGTTTGACCCTGGCTGGGCAAGCATTTGGTTGTTTATGGATGTTTAGCCTGGTAGATCCTTGTGGAAAGGGTCTACGGCGTGTAATATTCCCTTATGGTTTTGGGGTTGTTACACGGGCTGGCCCGGTTCTAGCCCGATTTTGTATTTTTTTTTTGGCAAATTAAGTGTCCTTTTATTACATATAAAATGATTTTTTCTTTAAATACTCCCATAAAATATAATTATCAATCTTAATATCTTCATTTAGTCATCAAACTCCCAAGTTCAACAATATTTTAGTATAAATAAACTTAATTAGAATAATATGCAATCATAATCGAGCCATTAATCATCATTATTTCATCACCACCGAGGGTAAATTACAATAAAAAATATTTTTTTTGTATTTTTATTTTACCGTCGTTCGGGCTAGACCGGATTTTCCTGTCTTCACCCATCCGCCTGAACCCGGTTTTAGACATAATGCACTGACCCGACCTACCTAATGTGTCCGGTCGGTCCGGCCTCCAGGTCCTCCGTCGGTCCGGTAAAACCGGGTCCGGACCATTTGTGCTCAGCCCTACCTCTTTTAGAATCATCCATCTTAAATCGCTTTAAGATTTTATCTATATAGAGGGCTTGGGAAAGACCTATTGTTCTCTCTGTTCTATCCCGGTAGAGCCGAATACCAAGAATATAGGTAGCTTCTCCCAAGTCTTTCATGGAGAAATTACTCGAAATCCAAGCTTTCACAGAACTGAGCATTCCCACATCATTTCCTATTAGTAGAATGTCATTCACATATAGTACTAAGAATGCGATCTTGTTCCCACTAACCCTCTTGTATACACAAGGTTCCTCTTCATTTTTCACGAAGTCAAACTCTTTGACTGCCTCGTCAAAACGAAGGTTCCAACTACGCGACGCTTGCTTCAGTCCATAAATGGAACGCTGAAGCTTGCACACTTTCTGAATATCAACTTCGGACACAAAGCCTTTAGGCTGCTCCATATAGATTTTCTCCTCGAGGAATCCATTAAGGAAAGCCGTCTTTACGTCCATTTGCCATATCTCATAATCATGGTAGGAAGCTATAGCAAGCATCATGCGAATAGACTTGATCATGGCTACGGGCGAGAAGGTATCGTGGTAATCGATCCCTTCCATATGGATATAACCTTTTGCCACAAGCCTGGCCTTATAGACGTCAACCTTGCCATCACCATCAGTCTTTCTCTTATAAATCCACTTGTTCCCACTATGCATTATGCCTTTGCGGCAGTCTACTAGAGTCCAGACCTGATTGACATGCATCGAGTCTATCTCAGCTTCCATAGCTTCATGCCATTTCGTGGAGTCTACATCCACCATCGCTTGGTCATGGGTTGTTGGGTCGGTCTCTTGGCTATCACTTGGAACCTCATGGAAACCCATCTCCTCCAAGTGCACAAGCCCATACCTCTCAGGTAAATGAGACACCCTACTAGACCTACGAGGTAGTTGTACTTGTGTTTTAGAAGGTTCGGTTCCAATTTCTTACACAGATGTCTCCCGAGGAGTTTCATTGTATTCTTCTAAAGACATACTTCTACCTGCTCTGCCTTCCTGAATGAACTCATCTTCCAGGAAGTGTGCTTGTAAAGAAACAACGATCTTTTGATCTTCGGGCATGTAGAATAGATATCCCATCGTTCCAGATGGGAATCCAATGAAACGTCCCTTCGCGGACCTAGCTTCCAACTTCTCCACCTTAGTCTTCTTGACATAGGCGGGACATCCCCAAATCCTAATGTGATTAAGACTTGGTTTCCTTCCTTCCCACATCTCATGTGGAGTTTTAGGAACGGATTTGGAAGGACATCTATTCAAGATGTAAGCGGCAGTCAGGAGTGCATACCCCCACAGGTAAATCGGCAAGTCAGTATAGCCCAGCATGGAACGGACCATGTTCAACAAGGTCCGGTTCCTTCTTTCTGACACACCATTTAACTGAGGAGTACCTGGAGGTGTTAGTTGTGATACTATTCCATGTTCCTTAAGGAACTCGTCAAATTCCGTACTCATATACTCGCCACCTCGGTCCGACCGAAGTGCTTTTATATGATTACCAGTTTGTTTCTCGACTAGGGCCTTGAATTCCTGGAATTTCTCAAAAGCCTCGGATTTATGTTTCATTAAGTATACATAACCATACCTAGTATGATCATCCGTAAACGTAATGAAATATTGATATCCATCACGTCCTGCTTCCAAAGCACCACATACGTCCATATGGATTAATCCCAGTTTATCAGCGGCTCTTTCAAAAGTCCCTGTGAAGGGGGACTTAGTCATTTTGCCTTGAAGGCAAGATTCACAAGTAGGAAAGGGATCCGATCCCAATGGACCCATAAGTCCATCCTTTTCCATCTTGTAAACCTTGGTCTGACCAACATGACCAAGTCTAAGATGCCATTTCAAAACTTGATTGGTTTCATCCCTACCACGTTTTCTAGTCATAGTATTCACAACTACTTTGTTGCTGAGATTTAGATGATACAATCCATTTAACAATGTAGCAGTACCCACTAGTTTATTTCTGAAATAAATTTTGCAGGAACCATCATCAATGAAAAATGAAAAGCCTTTTCGGTCCATGACTGGAATGAATACAATGTTTTTGTGCCCCTTGGGCAAAACAAGTACATCTTCTAAAGTCAAAACAAAGCTGGATTCTAAACCCAAAAGAAGTGATCCTATGTCGGTCGCCTCGACACTATGCCCGCTTCTGACTGTGATCATAACTTCTCTAGCTCCAAGCTTCCTACTTTTTTCCAGATCCTGATTCATGGTACAAATATGAGAACTAGCACCAAAATCCAGTATCCAGGAAGTAGAAAATACAGTAGCAGAACAATTTGTTTCCAAAACTAAAAGTTCTGTACCTGAAGTGCCATGAAGAATTGAACAGTCTCTAGCCCAGTGGCCTAGCTCACCGCACTTGTGAGAAGTATCTTGCTTCTTCTTGCCTTTTGGAACCATTGGGGCCTTGCTCTTTCCTTTAAGTCCTTAACTTGTGGTCCAGTATGCTTCTTGGTCTTTTTCTTCTTATTCTTAGACTTCCGAAGTCCAGAA
The DNA here is from genome assembly GCA_033398695.1 of Orobanche coerulescens. Classification (NCBI taxonomy): domain Eukaryota; kingdom Viridiplantae; phylum Streptophyta; class Magnoliopsida; order Lamiales; family Orobanchaceae; genus Orobanche; species Orobanche coerulescens. The sequence continues at coordinate 8,391,675 of CM065810.1, forward strand.
GAAATCACAAGGACAGACTCCTTCATTCGCGGAGTCTTCATCTGAGACTGAGCGGTCACCTGATTGTTCATTAGCCCAGCTAAGTTACATGCAATCTCATTGCAGTTGAAGTTCATAACAAACTGTGAGAAGGAATCAGGGAAAGATGGTAGGATAAGGTCGGTTTGAAGAGAAGTATCCATCTTAAAATCAAGAGCCTCCAATCTCTCGATCATGGATATCATTTTTAGGACGTGGTCCCCATCCTTCTCATCTTCCTTCGTCCTTACACCGAACAGTTGCTTGGATATCTCATATCTAGCAGTTCGACTGTGCTCACCATAAAGCTCGGTTAAGTGAGATAGAATCTGCCTAGCAGAAGTCATTTTCTCATGAGCTCTCTGAAGCTCATTAGACATGGAAGCCATCATATAAGCACGGACTTTCACGTCATCCTTAATCCACGTTTCGTGGTTTTCAATCTCTTCCTGATTGGCTCGGGTCCGCACAGGAGGCGCCGAAATGTCCGTCTCCAAGACGTATCCCAATGACTCTATACTGAGGACAATCATCAGATTGCGGAGCCAATCCACAAAGTTAGGTCCCATTAAGGTGTTCTTTTCGAGTAGAATTGCGAGTGGATTCATTGTCATATTGAGAGTTATGTCTGCATTAAGTATAACAGATTAATTAGTGACTTGTTATATTATGATCTGAGTATGTAATTAAAGTCTTTTCCATTCTTGTTACCCAGCTCTCACTATTTTTATCGGAATAACATACTCCCATGTGAAATCCGGAAGTATCGTCGCTCTACTTCATAGTGGTGATCGAGTTCTTTATAAATTTTAATAGAGGGCAACCGAACAGGTTTCTAGTCTATTAATTTTCATAAAGTGGTGTCCAACACCAACCCATCTAATGGATGATTCGATCTTCTTTTTCCCCTTGTTCACTCCCCTCAACCTATACGGTTTCTATGGTTCGTGAACAAGTTAAGTTTATACCATCGACGCAAATCAGTTTCACAATTGAATCTTATCCGGCACCCTATCAGTTTTCTAGGGATAAAATTTGCTCCAACCGAAGGCATCCAATGCGCTCCCGGTAATTTATCCGTCCTCCCCGAATGACTACCCCGATAACTCGGAAGCATAGCACATCCGGTTTGGATTTCAATTTCCCGAAAACTCGATGGAGGGAAGGAAAACCTTGAAACCTTATAAACTTAATAATTTATCGTGGAAGAATTTTCGCGATTAATGTTACACTTTGCACATTAATCATTTTAGTGCGTTTGTGGCATTCATATAATATGAAAAAACCATTCACAACCTAGTTGCTACCAACATGTAGTTCATGGACCATTCCTAGAAAACAAAAACTCCGTAATCTAATTACAAGTCTTCGTCTTGAATCTTCGTCTTCTCGAAACGGATCTTCCTCCGGTCTTCGTCATTACATATAAATTTTATATTGAAAATTGCAACCTAGATACAAATATTTCTAGTAAAATAAATAGGCTACAAACGGCCTTTACAACCCAATCGAATAAAACCGAACGATTCAAAAACTAGGTCCATGAACCACATCACCATTCAAAAATTATGCATCCAACACATTAAATAAATGGCATTCATAATGAATCTGAATATTGATCCAACCAATATAAAACAATCCATCCAAAACGAATTAATCCAATTGATTCAAACAACCGTCAATTTTAACTTGTTCCGGACGAGAAAATATTTCATTAAATGAATTCCCCTAAGAATAAAATTACCATAATTAAATTTTAGTCAAATTAAATTCAATTTAATTTGTGGGAAATTTTTTATCGAACGAAATATAAAAAACGGAGTCGGAAAACACGGCCGGGCCAAGCCCGACATCGCTGCCAGAAGCCGCCGAAAGGTGGCTCGCAGTGCCGAGCATGGATGGAAGGCTGCCACTGTGACTCGCTCTGCTCCTGCACGCGGTCCATACAGTGCATCATGAGGCGTGCCCTGGCAGCTCCAAGCCGCCGGGTCCGTTTACGTTTTCAGTTCATTTTTTCGCCCCGATTCTAAAAATAATATTTTTCTAATCTTTATATTACTCATTTAAATCAGTTTACCACAAGAAAAATAGATTTATATTGTAACATAAAATCATGAAAAATTAATTTTTAGATGAACAATATAAAATCAACGATTAATACGATTATGATTCCAAATGATATACCATCTAATCAAGCATTTCAAATGCCAATATCGTATATATGATCGCAAGACCTACGCTCCGATACCACTATTGGGATTCGGTGCCTAAAACGAAGGCCCATCGGAAGTGGTAAAACGAAAATTAATTCGATCCGAATCCCTACGAGGATCGATCGAGCTACGTATATACGAATATATAAACGAAAAACAAGAGTTGTTTGAAACTAACCCTCGAAGTCCGTTGATTAAATGGTAACCTTCTATTGAGCTATTCCCCAAGCTTTGCTTGATCTCTATGAATCCAATCCGCTCCAAGCTCTTGAACGATCCAACGCCGAAAGCACCGCGTCTCTACTTACCACGCGTCGGAGAAACGACCGGGATGACTAAACCTCGTTATCCTCCAAGAATACGGCTAGAATAAGGTTATAAAAGCTTGGTATTGTGATTATAACACTCCAAGTGTATAACTCACTATCTCTCCTTGATTTCTTGATTTTTCTCCAAGAATAACCAAGAACAAAAGAAGAAGATGAAGACTAAAGAGAAAACAATTTTCTCGCTCTCTCTCAAACTCAAACTCACGTAGGAAATCACACAAGGAATCAAAAGCTGCATGTGATATGAGATGTCTTCTTCCTTTTATTCAACTCTCACTTCAATAATACAAATCATGCCACATGATTTTAAACCCCACAATGTCATGTTCTTTCATATAAAATGAAAGCAACAAGACAAGAGAAAGTGAGTGGAAACAAATGGGGGGCGGCTACTATGCAAAAACGGATGAGTTCGGTTCATTTCGGACTCCCGTGAGTCCAAACAGATAAATTATGATTCCGTTCTGATGTATTTGTATCGATTAATTAATCCAATTAATTAAACATATCAAATACAAAATAACATAATTAATTTCTTCAATAAATAATTACATTCATGAATTAAATTAATCACCCAGTGATATATTTAATTCATTAAGCCGTAAATCAATTTATCCAATAAATCGATTTAAACATCCAATGTCCCAAATTTAAGATATCCAATATCTAATATTCATAATGAGAGAATTAGCTTGATTCATTCCATCGTCAATCCTATTGCGCGACTCGGTAGGTCCGTCTCAGTCAGCAATGGGAGGAACCAAAGAGTAGTAGCACCACCTAGCCAGCCGCCTGGCGGCCTACACCGTACCCCAACTAAGAACGAATGATTGGGATCATTCAAGAACCATTCTGTCGCGAATACCAGTATACATATAAACCCTTCTTTCAAATGTCCCGATCAAGTTATAGGGTCACGGTCAGTCAAAACCTATCTGTACTTGACGCTATGCATGCATTAATGCAAATCGAGATCATTGAGCTCTCGTGTATCCAATACAACTAGGTCCAATGCTTTGGCCAAAGACTTATGATCTCATCTGCCAATAACCGCATGGGACATATAACCCGCTCACTAACGGGAGAAAGAATTCTATCTTGGTATTCAGTAGGACCTGCTACTTGCCCGTTAAGATGCACATCGAGGTTGACCCCCACCTCCCGGTTTATAGGGTCGAACTACTCTAATGAAAATATTAACGTCACAAGCACATCCCTACTAAATCCTTAAGTCGAAGGTTCACGAATACCTATCACAACCTTTTGATTCCGTCATTGACTGTCCCGGAGTGAAATCCGTGTGACGAATCGAGGGTGAGTCGGTTCGAGTATACTAATCCAATTAGCATACCTAAAACGTGTGCTCCCACTAACCATTAGTGTTTGACAGGCACTCTCCATATCAAAGAACACGTCATACAAGTCTCCACATAAACTTAACGTCCAGTCAAGTTTCATCGACGTGCGAACGATTAAGTATTTGAGCTATAAACCTTTCCAGTGCCGACCCCTTTATCAAATAAGGAGTGGAACGTTTTGTTCTCAAATACACGGACTAGTTTCTATATGTATATTTACGAGTTAGGAATGCCAGTAACTGCCAGTAAATAAAAAAACATCCATTGCCTTATTATTAATGATTTACATAATTACAAGTACAATTCCCTCACTCAACATCCTCTGAGTGGCATTCGAGGGCATACTCCTAACAGAAGGTTCACGAATACCTATCACAACCTTTCGATTCCATCATTGACTGTCCCGGAGTGAAATTCGTGTGACGAATCGAGGGTGAGTCGGATCGAGTATACTTATCCAATTAGCATACCTATAACGTGTGCTCCCACTAACCATTTGTGTTCGACAGGCACTCTCCATGTCAAAGAACACGTCATACAAGTCTTCACATAAACTTAACACCTAGTCAAGTTTCATCGACTTACGAATGATTAAGTATTTGAGCTATAAACATTTCCAGTGCCGAGCCCCTTATCCAATAAGTAGTAGAATGTTTTGCTCTCAAATATTGTTTTCTCATTAGTCTTCATCTTCTTCTTCTTCTTTTGTTCTTGGTTGTTCTTGGAGAAAAATCAAGAAATCAAAGAGAGATAGTGAGTTATACACTTAGAGTGTTATAATCACAATAGAAAGCTTCATCATCCTAGCTCTAGCCGTATCCTTGGAGGATAGCAAGGTGATCGTAATTCCGTTCGTTTCTCCGGCGCGTGGCAAGTAGAGACGCAGTGCTTTCGGCGTTGGATCATCCAAGAGCTTGGAGCGGATTGGATCATAGGGAAATCAACTATAACTTGGGGAATTGCTCAAGAGAAGGAAACAATTTGATCAACGGACTACAAGGGTATGTTTTTCGTATCTTCTTGTGCTTCGTTTAATATTCGTATATACGTAGCTCGATCGATCCTCGTAGAGATTCGGATCGAATTAGATTTCATTTTACCGCTTCCGCTGGGCCTTCGTTTTAGGCACCGAATCCCAATAGTGGTATCAGAGAGTAGGTCTTGCGATCGTATATACGATATTGGCATTTGGAATGCTTGATTAGATGGTGTATGATTTGGAATCATATTCGTATTAATCGTTGATTTTCTATTGTTCATCTAAAAATTAAATTTTCATAATTTTATGTTACAATATAAATCTATTTTTCTTTTGAAAAACTGATTTAAATGTGTAATGTAAAGATTAAAAAATATTATTTTTGGAATCGGGGTGAAAAGCAGGCAGCGTAATCGGACCGGCGGCTTGGAGTTGGCCGAGGCGCCTCGCAGTCTGGCGGCGGATCGCGATCAGCCTGTGATCGGCCACGCTCCCACGATCTATTCCATTGCTGCACAGAAATGGTCTCGGTCCCTGCCTGCTTTCGGCCATCTGTTGGCGACTTCTTTGGCGGTGCTCGGCCGTGTTTTTCGACTTCGTTTTTTATATTTCGTTCGATAATTAATTTTTCACAAATTAAATTGGATTTAATTTGACTAAAATTTAATTATGGTAATTTTATTCTTAGGGGAATTAATTTAATGAAATATTTTCTCGTCCGGAACAAGTTAAAAATTAACGGTTGTTTGAATTAATTGGATTAATTCATTTTGGACGGATTAATTTATATTGATTGGATCAATATTTATATTAATTATGAATTCCATTTATTTAATATGTTTGATGCATTATTTTGAATGGGGATGTGGTTCATGGACTTAGTTTTGAATCGTTCGGTTTTATTCGATTGGGTTGTAAAGGCCGTTTTGAGCCTATTTATTTTACTATAATTATTTGTATCTAGGATGCAATTTTTCAATGTAAAATTTATATGTAATGACGAAGACCGGAGGAAGATCCGTTTCGAGAAGACGAAGATTCAAGACGAATACTTGTAATTAGATTACTAAGTTTTTTATTCTTGGAACGGTCCATGAACTACATGTTGGTAGCAACTAGGTTGTGAATGGTTGTTCATATTATATGAATGCTACAAACGCGCTTAAATGAATTAATGTGCAAAGTATAATATTAATCGCGAAAATTCTCCCACGACAAATTATGAAGTTTATAAGGTTTCAAGGTTTTCCTTCCCTCCATCGAGCTTTCGGGGAAATTGAAGTCCAAACCGGATATGCTATGCTTTCGAGTTATCGGGGTAGTCGTTCGAGGAGGATGGATAAATTATCGGGAGCGTATTGGGTGCCTTCGGTTGGAGCAAATTTTATCCCTAGAAACCTGATGGGTTGCCGGATAAAATTCAATTGTGAAACTGATTTGCGTCGATGGTGTAAACTTAGCTTGTTCATGAACCATAGAATCGTATAGGTTGAGGGGAGTGAACAAGGGGAAAAAGAAGATCGAATCATCCATTAGATGGGTTGGTGTTGGACATCACTTTATGAAAATTAATAGACTCAAAACCTATTCGGTTGCCCTCTATTAAGATTTATAAGGAACTCGATCATCACTATGAAGTAGAGCGAATGATACTTCGAATTTTACATGGGAGTGTGTTTTTCCGATAAAATTAGTGGGAGCTAGGTAACAAGAATAGAAAAGACCTTAATTCTATACTCAGATCATAATTGAACGAGTCACTAATTAATCTGTCGTACTTAATGCAGACATAACTCTCAATATGACAATGAACCCACTCGCAATTCTACTCGAGAAGAACACCTTGAATGGACCTAAGTTTGTGGATTGGCTCCGCAATCTGATGATAGTCCTCAGTATAGAGGCACTGGGATACGTCTTGGGGACGGACATTCCGGCGCCTCCAGTGCGGACAAGAGCCAATCAGGAAGAGATTGAAACCACGAAAAGTGGGTTAAGGATGACGTGAAAGTCCGTGCATATATGATGGATTCCATGTCTAATGAGCTTCAGAGAGCTCATGAGAAAATGACTTCTGCTAGGCAGATTCTATCCCACTTAACCGAGCTTTATGGTGAGCACAGTTGAACTGCTAGATATGAGATATCCAAGCAACTGTTCGGTGTAAGGACAAAGGAAGATGAGAAGGATGGGGACCACGTCCTCAAAATGATATCCATGATCGAGAGATTGGAGGCTCTTGATTTTAAGATGGATACTTCTCTTCAAACCGACCTTATCCTACCATTTTTCCCTGATTCCTTCTCACAGTTTGTTATGAACTTCAACTGCAATGATATTGCATATAACTTAGCTGGTCTAATGAACAAACTAGTGACCGCTCAGTCTCAGATAAAGACTCCGCGGATGAAGGAGTCCGCCCTTGTGATTTCTTCTGGATCTCGTAGGTCCAAGTATAAGAAGAAAAAGACCAAGAAGCGGATGGGACCACAAGTCAAGGACCTTAAGGGTAAGGACAAGGCCCCGATGGTTCTGAAGAGCAAGAAAAAGGACGCTTGTCTCAAGTGCGGTGAGTTGGGCCACTGGGCTAGAGACTGTCCGATTCTTCATGGCACTTCAGGTACAGAACTTTTATTTTGGAAGCAAATTATTCTGCTACTGAATTTTCTACTTCCTAGATACTGGATTCTGGTGCTAGTTCTCATATTTGTACCGTGAATCAGGATTTGGAACAAAGTAGGAAGCTTGGAGCTGGAGAAGTAATGATCACTATCGGAAGCGGGCATAGTGTCGAGGCAACCGACATAGGATCACTTCTTTTGGATTTAGAATCCGGGTTTGTTTTAACTTTAGGAGATGTACTTGTTTTGCCCAAGGAGCATAAGAACATTGTATCCATTCCGCTCATGGATCGGAAAGGCTTTTCATTTTTCATTTGTGATGGTTCCTGCAAAATTTATTTCATAAATAAACTAGTGGGCACTGCTACATTGTTAAATGGACTGTATCATCTAAACTTCAGTAACAAGTCGTTGTGAATACTATGACTAGGAAGCGTGGTATGGATGAAACCAATCAAGTTTTGAAATGGCATCTTAGACTTGGTCATGTTGGTCAGACCAAGGTTTACAAAATGGAAAAAGATGGACTTATGGCTCCATTGGGATCGGATCCCTTTCCTACTTGTGAATCTTGCCTTAAAGGTAAAATGACTAAGTCCCCCTTCACAGGGACATTTGAAAGAGCCGCTGATAAACTGGGATTAATCCATACCGACGTATGTGGTGCTTTGGAAGCAGCACGTGGCGGATATCAGTACTTCATTACGTTTACAGATGATCATACTAGGTATGGTTATGTATACTTAATGAAATATAAATCCGAGGCCTTTGAGAAATTCCAGGAATTTAAGGCCCTAGTCGAAAAACAAACTGGTAATCATATTAAAGCACTTCGGTCGGACCGACGTGGCGAGTATATGAGTGTGGAGTTTGACGAGTTCCTAAAGGAACATGGAATAGTATCACAAGATTCACAACTAACACCTCCAGGTATGCCTCAGTTAACTAGTGTGTCAGAAAGAAAGAACCGCACCTTGTTGAACATGGTCCGTTCCATCCTGGGCTATACTGACTTACCGATTTACCTGTGGGGGTATACACTCCTGACTGCCGCTTATATCTTAAACAGATGTCCTTCCAAATCCGTTCTTAAAACTCCACATGAGATGTGGGAGAGCAGGAAACTAAGTCTTAATCACATTAGGATTTGAGGATGTCCCGCCTATGTCAAGAAGACTAAGGTAGAAAAGTTGGAAGCAAGGTCCGCGAAGGGACGTTTCATTGGATTCCCGTCTGGAAAGATGGTTTATCTATTCTGCATGCCCAAAGATCGAAAGATCGTTGTTGCTTTGCATGCACACTTCCAGGAAGATGAGTTCATTCAGGAAAGCGGAGTAGGTAGAAAGTACTTCTTTGGAAGAATACAATGAAACTCCTCAGTAGACACCTGTGCAAGAAATTGGAACCAAACCTTCTGAAACACAAGTACAACCACCTCATAGGTCTAGTAGGGTGTCTAATATACCTGAGAGGTATGGCCTTGTACACTTGGAGGAGCTAGGTCTCCATGAGGTTCCAAGTGATAGCCAAGAGACCGACCCAACGACCTATAATCTAGCAATGGTAGATGTAGACTCCATGAAATAGACTATAGTAGTCTTCATGTAGTAGGGACTTTCGTTTTGACGAGACAGACAAAGAGTTTGACTTCGTGCAAAATGAAGAGGAACCTTGTGTATACAAGAGGGTTAGTGGGCGCAAAAACACATTCTTAGTACTATTTGTAGATGACATTCTACTAATAGGAAATGATGTGGGAATGCTTAGTTATGTGAAAGCTTGGCTTTCGAGTAATTTCTCCATGAAAGACTTAGGAGAAGAAACCTATATTCTTGAGATTTGACTCTACTGGGATAGATCGAAGAGAATGATAAGTTTTTCCCAAGCCCTCTATATAGATAAAATCTTAAAGGGATTCAAGATAGATTATTCCAAAAGAGGTTTCCTATCGATGCGACATGGAATAAAACTCACCTTGAAGATGTGTCTCCATAGTGAGGAACAATGAAAGGAAATGAGTAATATATCATATGCTTCGGAAATGGGTAGCCTAATATATACTTTATTGTGTATGAGACCTGACTTTGCGCATGCTGGGAGCGTGGTAAGTAGGTTTCGGGCTAACCCAGTTAGGGAACATTAGACCGCCGTAAAGAACGTTCTCAAGTACTGTAGAAGGACTAGAGATTTGGTTCTTATATATGGTGGTGGAGAACTGAATGTGGTGGGATTCACTGAATTGGACTTCCAAGGACAGAAAGACGGTTCGATGTCTACTTCTGGCTACATATTTACTCTTAACGGAGGAGCAGTATCTTGGCATAGTGCCAAGTATAGCGCGACTGCTCATTCCACCTGTTAGGCTGAGTATAAAGCGGCCTCGGAGGCCTCCAAATGAAGGATTTATAAGTTATTGGGTAAACTTCATGTGACACCTTGTGTTGCGCTGCCAGAGCGGTAGCACAGGCCTAGATGCCGAGGTTTCATAACAGTACCAAACATAGTTATCTAAATATGACAATTGCTTATATGGTCATCTTTGTTCCGGGAATTATTATTCTCGTGATGTGTCTTACCTAATACTGGTTGTAGATACATAGATGGAAGGTTCTAGATCCTTCTAGAGGTAGTAGGATCCTATTAGATGTCTTACCTTATTTAGGCTATGTATGGAAGGACTCTCATTGTAATGCCTATATAAAGGCCCCTCTATCAGTATTATGAATACAATTGATTGACTCGTATTTACAGTCTTTTACTTTCTCCTGAAATACATTATCAGCACGTTGCTCTAACAGTAGATTTTTTTTCCTCTGAATTTTCGAAATTCCAAACAAAAAAAAATCGCGATTTCCGCGCGTCAATTTTCTGCACTGCGAGACCACGCGGAAATTGTGTTTCCCGCTTCGTTAACCGTCAGATCAGCCTCAAATTTTGATAACATGTTAATGATATACAGAACTACAATTTCAACCGCAGAGATCTGATTCGGAACAGTATTTCTCGATAAAATTATACACAAACAGAAGCAGATTTAAAAAAAATCGGGCTTCATAAACCCTAGCCCTCCACCGTCGTCGCGCTCAGCCACCTCCGCCGGCTGCTGCTTCCGCTCTTGCGACCAGAAGCCATGTCCAACCCACCGGCCAGCCATCTTCCTCACGAACCCTAGATTGGCCAACCCCGTGAAACCCGCGACCAGTTCGCATTCTTGCCGCTCAAGGCTGAAATCAGATCCTCCCTCCGCTGTCTGAAATCACCCTTCCTCGGTTGTCGCCGGAATCAGATCCATAGGAGTAGCCCTTAGCCGCGCGACTTTTGTTCGCAAATTCCGTCGCCAGCGCACCACTCCAGTCGATCCGATTCGCACGCCGCTGTCCGTGACCGCTCCGATCATATTCACCGGTCCTGATTTTAAAGTTGACATAGCCCGACCCGTCTGTCCAGGACTCCTATAAGAAAAAAAGGAGCAGAAAATCGAGAAAAAAAATCGAGATACGAGAATTTCCGCACGCAAAATTTTCTACATAGCACAGTCGTACCAAAATCATGTTTCCTTCGTTAACCATAGGATCGGTGGGAAATTTTGATAGCAACTTCCCAACACAAATTCCTGTATATTCAACGGTGGAGATCGGATTCTGAGTAATATTGATTACTGAATCTACTACCGAACAGAAGCAGATTTTTATAAGGAAATTTGGAAATCTATCCTCATCCAATATCGAGCTGCTGCATCGCCGTGCCCGAGTCCTTTTTCGGCCGAATATCGAGCCCAGTAGCCCTTTTCGGGCGTTTCTCAACTCTCCATCTTTTTTTAATTAATGATTCATTTGTTCATTGATTTGTATACTTATGAATCTTACCATGTTTATGTTTTACGTGAATATAGGAAAATATGTTGCTCATGAAAACCAAACCAAACCAAACCAATACCCAGTATATCCAGCTCAGAGCAGGGTCTGGGGAGGGTAAGATGTACGCAGACCATGCCCCTACTTTTACGGTAGGGAGGCTGTTTCCGTGAGAACCCCCAGCTTAGTGCACAGCAAAGTATAGAGTGGTATATAGAAAGAAGCATATGATACGAAAAAGCTCACGACCATACCTCAGCCCATGGTTTAATTCACATGAGACTTAAATAAGGGGACTTTGGCAACTGCACTCTCGATGAACGATGCTCTAACCGAAGAGAGGTTGACTCTGCGCACAGCTCCCTATAAAAAAAAAGAAACACCACACGCAGAAGGCAATATGATCAAATATACAGTAAAAGTAAAAAGTGAAATGCTCTAGGTCAAAGCTAACCGAGACAACCCAACCCTGACACTCTCAACTACAGCACCGCTCCCTATAAAAGAATACACAACTCTGATCTGGAGCCTCCAAGAGCACCTATCAATAGTCATGGTCTCGAAAAGGTTTAAGGCCTTCAAATCTAATCTCAGCTGCTTCTCCCACGTCCTCCTCGGTCTGCCTCTCCTCCTATCCCCGGAAACCAATAAACTCTCGACCCTCCTCACTGGAGTAGAAGCCTGCCTCCTGCGGACGTGGCCAAACCATCTCAATCTCCCTTCCCTAACTTTCGCTGAAATGGGCGCCACTTCAAACGCGTTCTTGAAAACCCCGTTCGAGATTCTATCCAACATTGTGCGACCACATGCCCAACGTAACATTCTCATTTCAGCCGCTTCCAACTTGTCTTAAGCGACTTCTTCATCGCCCAACATTCGGAGCCATACAACATTGCAGGTCTGATTGCCGCTCTATAGAATTTACCCTTCAACTTAATGATGATGTGCAAAATATGGATAAAAGCCATATTTATCCCATTCAAGGATCAAAGTAAATATAGAACGGAGTACCCACGAAAATATGTTGCTCATATGGAGAGAAGGCAAATTTATTATACCGTTCAAGGATCAAAGCAAATATTGAACCAAGTACCCGTAAGATTTTATTAAAGTTATCGTTTTTCAATTCCTCTCTTTTGGGAATTTTTTTTGGGTATTTGGGTTCTTTATATCCCACGCTACTTTGCGGTGGATGACACTATGAGAGGTGGTATCACTCTCATATGTCGAAGTAAACTGTGTGACCGTCCTGGGGGAGTCACAGATAATTGTTGAAAGTCGATATTTGTGGTTGTTGCATACACCACGTTTTGGGTGCGATTTGACGCCGACGTTTTTTCGATTTTAAACCAACAATTGAAAAAAAAATGAACATTGTCGGTAACGGTGAAGTTATGACTTGTTCATGATCAGTCACAAATTTGTGACGTACAAATGGGACAAACATCGATTGCGACGGATATGTCGTGGTTAAATTCGATTTGTGACGGATTTGTCACGTTGAATTAAGTGACCACCGTGTTGGTTGACCCAATCCCATACTTGGAAAACTCCATCTTTCATCCTATTAAAATAAAATATTGCATGTGGGTGTAGACATGCACCGTCTCCTTGCAATATGATATATGAAAGAATATACGAGTAATTCTCATTTTTTTTCAACATGTAAAGCAATGGCATATTGCGTTAAGTACATGAATTCGTTGACCTCGATTATAGTTCGTATGACTATAGGTCCGAATACTTTTCCAAGTATTTGTAAAGGCATGTTCCTTATACATTTGACTATATTTAGTCGATCTTATTGGATGGTCAAGACGAGTTGGTTATGGTATATTCATTATGTCTCATGGTTCAAAATGCTTAATATTGATGCACCGCGTTGCATCCATATAACATGGCTATTATGACGTATACTTGCAAATTGAGAATTAAAATTCTTGGTTGATTTGATGCACTTTTGGTGGATTTTGTCTACACTTTTGATCATGACTAGGTGCATCATCCTTGGTATTTGTTTATGCTTTGAAAGTTCAAACGGAATCAGTGGTTTTTAAACAGCCTTAGCTGTACCGATATTCCTACTTTCTCTGCAAGTCTACAAGTTGGAGATACCGAAAGAATCATTAGTCGAGATAAGAAATCAAACACACTGCTGTGTTTAAACGCACATATGGCTGTCATTGCTATGTTTTTGCATCAACACTTATGCCATTGGATATGGTCTCAACCTTGTTTTCTAACTAAACTTGGGAAATACTAAAGCAGCCAATTAAAACATGCACTGTGATCTGAATGTAATGATACGCGTGGTGCACAACATATGGATAGAAATATACGGAAGTCTAGTTTTCAGAACATCTGACCGTTCGTCTATAGCCTTCCTAACAAGGGAGTTATCACTATTTTAGTGAACAAAGGTCAAACTGCGCGGAATTTTATTTCCAGCGATTGTGCTAACTTTTGTCCCAACCAACTTGGTTCCCATCTTGAATTTGCAAGTGGTCTTATGACACATGTTTTTCAACCTTTTTTTGGCTGAATTTTCCATAGATGATGCAAATTTTGGTATGCATTGTACGCTAAAATATCATCTTTTAAATGTTGAAAAACAGTTTCCTTGGGGAAGCCCAAAATACGCACCCTTATAAGAAGGTCGAGCGTGTGCATGGTAGTTTTACACCATGCTTGTGTTGTAACTTTTCCCCTTAGGTATATAACCTTGCCATGTTATGCACTCAATATGATAGATCATTGATCGTATCTGGTATAAAATCTCTATGTTGTTAGAGTGTTCGATATGCTCATGTTTGTAAAATTTTGCAAGCGAAATTGAGTGCGTATTAAGCTATTTTCAAGGAACACGATATTTTTGGATTTCGGTTTATAAATCCATTATGACTATGATAACTAGGTCATAACAATCAATGAGTGGTATAATGCTCAAGTTGTTGAACGCGGAATGGTGTTTTCTAGGTCACATGTGTTCCGTAACAATTAAAGCATATTATGACTCGATGACATATATGCCAAAGTGTATCACTCATAGCATCTCATTGTGATTTGTGAGAATAAAATCTTATGCATCACTTGTATTGGATATGTGAAAAAAAATATTCATGAGTTAATATGGTCCGGCTTGCATCAGTTTTTGTAACCAGAAGATGTATTGGGATATTGACACATTTAGGCTTTAATAGTCCGGAGTTTGGATAGTTTGATGATCCATACACCACGGTAGTGCCATGGACATCATTTTTTCTTTGAACAAATAAGCTAACTGGATCAAAGACACCAAAGTACATTGGTGGAGTCGTGAGCAGGGCTCATGACCGATGATGATATTTATGTCACCCGCGTCTTGCTTTCATAAGCATGTGTGACGCCAAAGACCCCAAATGATCCTTCTTATCCATGTTCATTGATTAAATCCTATTCTTTGGCATGATTAGGAGATGACACCCTCCTATACTAAAGAGAATAATGTAGCGACTCGCATACGCATGGTGCTGAGTCCTCCCTTTTCACTGAGTCCTTATACATGCATGATCATAAGTATTAGTCTGGGCGGCTTATGATGCTATGATGGTGTTCACAAATGGTCGTAATAAAGTAATAACATTTATATGTTATGTGGTTCCTTTGACAATGATTGATAAGTTGATGAAACCTGAGTTTATGATTGTCCAACATGCGGACCAGTCATTGTAAAGGTCGGTTCACCCACTTTTAGACCAAGTCTTAAAGTGAAATTTTAATGAGTACTTTCTAACATCCAAGGCTACCTTCTCACAAATTTTGGTTCCATTTGGAGACTTGGAAGGAGGTGAACCACTTAAATGAAGTTTTCACATACCACCAGCCGTCCTATCGACCAGTTCGATGTTATTTCGACCGGTTTCTGACCACAAGGTTGATGGTTTTGGAATCCTAAACACCCATTTATACATGCTCACGAAATTTTGAGGTATTTGGGGCTGGTGAAGGGAGTGAAACCTTCAAGAAAGTACTGGAGGTTCGATAAAACCAACAGCCTATCATCGGTTCAATCATTTCTTTATGTTCGATCCCGGTGGTGCATGGTGGCGGTTTTGTTGGATTTTCAAGACCAGTAGCTACAGTTATGTATCATAGGTCAACATGTCATATTCACCTATACCTATCATCATTTAAATGCTTAGTTACAAGTGTAACCGTATGCATTTTGTTTACTGGATTCTGTTAAAAATGAAAACCTTTATCGTCCACATGTTCATGTGCCAAAGTGCGTCACCACAACGTATTATGACGGGTTATAAATGATGAATATGACATGCGCTTTCACTCATAGTCCGTTTAAAATATACCTTGGCAGATGATCTCATAAGTCACTTTGATGAGCCAGTCTTCCCGTCGTTAGGGGGAGATGCGAACGATCATGTTCGAGTAGAACGACTTGGAATTGTCGTAGTTTGTCCCTACTGTGTCTCACCAAGTTCCCTAAAGTGACGAGATTAAATACATGCTGCAAACATGTATGCAATGATTGTGTCCGGTCATGGACATTCGTCACCTATAAATGGTGATATTGTAACACCACAAATTGTGGTAGACGGTGTTACTAGGCTGTAGATCTCATCGAGTATTGGGATGCCACTTGGTTCGATAAATACTCTCGCTAAGAATGTATGTGAGTTTGGTGCATGAAACTTGATCATGTGATCAAATGAACTCATTCGTCTCATGTGATTCTTGATTATAGTCATTATTAGGGGATGCCTCAATGAATGTCAATCAATAAAGAGTACTCTATGAATAAAGCCGATACATGAGGACGTGGAATGTGAGTTTAATCGAACTATACTCCGTTGAAAATCTACAATGTTGTAGCCTTGGCCTAAAATGAAAATATATGCTACTCCAGTATGAACAAAGTGATAGCCCTTTGTTGAAGTGGTGCCGACACTCCAAAGATAAGATCTTTCTGTATACTTTGTTAAGGCGAGTGAGAGAAGAAGTTAAACTCATCTCATGGCGCGAGGTTTCTCATGAACGCACTGGAATCGACTATGATGACACGAAACTTAGTTGTGCTATCGTAATGGATGTTATAGCATCCACTATCTTTTCAGTTAGATAGTTTCCCAAAAATTGACGTGCAGCTTGTGGTTAAATCTTATCTTAGTGGGAACTAAGTTAAGTGATGAAAGGATCTCGTGGTGGATCAGACTCAAATCAAGTGGCTCCTGACTGTTGTTATCCAAAATATTATACGTAATGGTTTGCTGGATATGGCTATGACTGAGTAACAAACAAAATGCAAGAGCACATCCGATGGAATGGAAATAACACAAGGTTTGCCGGGGTTGTTAGTCCCGGGCTTGAATGCTCTCGCGAGATATTATTAATACGAATACTACTTTGGAGTACAAATATTAATGTTAGAGTACGATTACAATGAGTGTAATGACCCGAGTGATCTAGATCTTGAGTGTTGGTGATTGCCGGAAGAACCAGAGTTAATGCTCTGTGAGTTCTTGTAACAAAGATGAATTGTTGTGTGGAATTCGGTGTAGGATTCAACTGTGTAGACAACTGTATAGATTTTCCGATCCTTTTCCAATTGCTGGAGGTCTCCTATTTATAGAAGAGAAGGTTGTTGGGATGTATTAATTCTAAACGGGCGATCGCCTTTCTTGCATTAAATTAAGCGGGCGATCGTCTCAGCACGTGGGTCTGTTTCCTTAAAGTCTGCAGCTGCTGCTGGCATCCAGATGTGCGAACCAATGAGAAGCCAACATGTGCCTCACGTCGCAGTCTTGGGAGGTCCCACCTAGGACCTTTCGGCAGGTCTGTCGGTAGGTGAGAGGTTGTCCATGTCACCCACAGCTGGTGAAGGGCTGGAGTCAAAAAAGCCCTTTCCTGCGGCGCAATAAGCAGACCAACACGTGGGTCTTCATCCCGAGATTCGATCTTCGTGGACTTGACGGACGTTTGGCTTTACACGTGGCATAAGACAATCGTCCTTGGTCGGGCAGTAGGGTCGATCGCTAGGTGCCAAGAGACGATCGCCCTGGACGTCGATCGCTCGGTACTTGATCTCGATCTGTAATCTTCGTCTGGTGAATCTGTCTTCGATTATTTGGGGCTGAATTTGGTCGCTCGGCCCTTGTGCCGATCGCCGCTGAGGCGTATTAATCGCCGCACAACAATTGCCCCCCAGCTCGCTCCGATGTTAAAGACATGGGGTGAGGTGGTTCTACTGGCGATCACTTGAATTAGACGGGCGACTCATCACTTTTTACGGAACAGATGATCGTCTTATCAAGCGGAGTGATTTTGATTCTGGATGACCTACTCGGTCGCTGAAAAGAGCGAGAAATGCAGGTTGACTTGAAACATCACTGGGGCACGTGTCGCGTTCCTGTTGGGGGAGTCCGACGGTTTGTCAGACTTTGTCATTTGGCGTGCCCTCAAAACGACGCGCATGCCGGATTTGAGGGCGGCATTAAATGCAAACTTTCCGAACTTTGTGCTTCGGCCCTTGAGATTCTGTTTAATTGCCCAGAAGCCCCCACTCTCGCCTACAAAAGGGGGTAGGGTTTCTGGGTTACAACTTATTTGCATTTCGTGAGAAGAAAAGTAACGCCCGATTCTTCTGAAGATTTGAGTTGCCGAGCGTCGTTCGACTAGACTGTTTAGGTAAGAAACAAAAAACTTCTTTCTTTTTCCCTTTCTTTTTTCTGAATATGTCCTGAGGAGTATCAAAGGTGTTTGAGACGGATAACACCTCTGCCGCCGGGGCTTCAACCTTCACGGAATTCCATGTGGAGACGGCCGTCGAGGCCATTCGTGCTGGGATTGAACCCATGGAGGTTCAGGAGCATTTCAACGAAGCTGATGCGGCCAGGTCGGTGGAAGTGGAGCGAAAGTGCTCGCTGGCCGAAGAAGAGGCGGCAGTAAACGCGTACTGGGAGCAAAATTGTGCATTCGGCAAAGCCTTTTCAGACTTTGCCGACCTTATGGAGAAACTGGCCGGCTCGAATCTCAAGTTTTATTTCCGCGAGTACTCGGTCGCCCATCCCCATGAGCCTGAAAGGCGATCGCTGCTCCGGGCCGCGTGCCGCTCCCCGTGGACCCTTGGCTAGATTAAAAGCACGGCGACCAGGAAAGATTTGGTTCGTTGGAGGGCGGAGTTCCATGTTCCCTCTGACGTTTCCCTTTATATGCCCGCCGAGAATGAACGTGTCGACCAACCTCCTGAGGGTATGGTCGCCGTTAATGAGTCGATCATGGGGACCGGACTGCGGTTCCCACTGCCGTTCGATGTGTCCTAGTTGTTGACCGCTTGGAACGTGGCGCCGCTCCAACTGACGCCGAACGCCTGGTTGCAGATCATCTGCACCTTTACTCTGTTTGGCAGTCACCGACTGTTCCGTCTTCCTTCTGTGCTGGAGATGAACTATCTCTTTAAGTTGACGGCTCAGAAGGGTTTCGTTGGCGGCTACCACATCCAAGGTCGCTCGGGCCAGGTGATTCTTGGGGTGCCGAACAAGGTCCGGGGTGACCTGACGAAGTGGTTTTGGGTCGGCGGTGCGTGAAAATCGGTCGCGAGTGACAATCCCACCGATGAGTTGGATATCCCCACCAACTTCTGGGAGAGGAATCTGAGTAAGGGTTTTTACTCTCCCTTCATTCGGATATATCCTGAACTAATCTAATTTGGATTTCTTTTTGTAGGTACCCTTGTTCCGACAGCAGGCGATCTACCTTTTGATTTTGCGATCGTCTGGGAGCGAATACGTAGTCTTCCAGATAGTCATATTGATGCTCGCCGGATCAACAACGAAACTCACTGGTTGGCTGCTCGGTTGTTTCGCTTTCCCCGCCACCTAAGGGTCCCAGGTACAAATATTTACGATCTTCTTTTGCTTGACGATCAACTTTGATTGAAGAAGGTGGCTAACTTTGTCGATCGCTTCCTTTGCAGAAATCCACTTCCCTCGCTTCATAGAGCCCCCGGCAGATGTTGCTATGTCGAACCCTGGGATCATGAGCCGCCTTCGCCAAGGGAAGAAGACGAGTCGAGCTCCCCCTACGACGCTCCAAACTGTCCCGGAGGCGAGGCCTCACCTGGAGCCAGTCGCAGAGGAATAAAAAACTCGGGAGGAGGGACTTCGGCTGAACTGTAAGAGACGGAGGGTGGAGGAGCCTCCGGTCTCCGCCACTGTTGAAGAGCAGCCGATCGTCGCGCCTCCGCTCTTCGCGGTTCCTCTGGTGGAGGGATCCACGCCCTCATCGGCTTTCCTGCAGGCCATGGCGATCGCCGATGCCGAGACCCCGTGCGGGAGGCCGTTCTTCGGTCGCGACCCAGAGAAGGTCGAAAGGTGAGCTTGGTTGCTTTGCTGAGTTATGTCACTTGTACTGGAAACATAATAACTCTTTTGTTCTTGGTGCAGGGTTCGTCGCTCTGACCCGAACTGTTCGCCGATGGTGTTGGACTTCCTCACGAGCATATCTACTCGCGAGGCTTGCGATGTCCCTCATCATGTTGCTCAGGCTGTCGCTGCCCTGCCGAAGGCCTGGACAACTGATCTGGATGCGATCGCTCGCCGGAGATCCGCTGACGCGACGACCCTCGCCCTAGCCCTTCAGATGGAGACGATGGCTGCTCAGGCCGTAAAGGACTATGAGGGGCGACCCTCCACTGCTCGTCTTCAGCCTGAGCTCGAGGCTGCTCGGAAACAGAATGCCAAGTTTGCCGATAGGATCGTGGCAATGGAGAAGGATTCCGTGGAGGCGGCCAAGCAGGCGAGGCAGAATCTTGACCGGGCCCAGGCGGCGACCAACCGGATGCATGATCAAATGACGGGCGCCCTCCGATTGCACGCGGCCGCACAGAAGGAGGCAGCTGAGCTGAAGGAGGTTGTCGATCGGTTGACCGGCGAGATGGCGTCGTCGACGGGGAAGGTGGCTGCTAAGGTTGCCGAGCTCCAGTGTGCAAACCAAATGATTGATGGGCTGTGGGGAAAGCTGGAGGCGACCGAGACCGATCCCTCCATTAACGTGGAGTACGTCAGTGAGTTTGCCTATTATATGGCATATGCTGATGCAATCCGCGCTGCTAAAAAGGGAGGGCTCGAGGTCGGCCCTTTGGCTGATAACTTCAAAGCCTATGCGCTAGAGCACCCTTTGCAGCCCGCCTTCTTCATGCCGATCCTGGACCTCTCGGATCTCGATGTCGACTTGAGATGGTATCCGTCTCTCAATAATATGATTCACCCGGATGCCCCGGAGGACGGATGGGCAGTGCATGACGCCGGTGAGGGAGCGCACGCCAATCCAGCGACCGGTGGCGAAGGCTGGGCCGATCCAGCGGCCGATGGCGAAGGCCAGGCAGGGGAAGCCTGAGCTTGTCCGCTTTCATTTTTGTTTTTTCTTGTAATTTTTTAGGCTCCTCCTTTTTTGTAATTTTCCCTTGGGCGATTTGTACTTGTGTTTTCAATGAAATGAAAAGAGTTTCTGAAACAAGTATTTTCCTTCTCTGATTCCTTGTTTGTATGGCCTTCGAACGTGCATCACCAAATGAATTGATATACTTTAACTCATACTGGTAACTTTTCAGAACAAAGTCGCTCATTGTATGTATATTTGAACAAGGCCGATCGTCATATATGTATCTCCGCTCTCCCCCTTGTTTTTGTTTACTTAGTGAAAGTAAGGGAACGAAAATAAATCGTTTAGCGAGCTATCTTTGGTTTAGTTCCTGTGATCTTTAATTTTGCAGATTCCTCGAGGAAGGCCGACCATATCGGCCTAAAGGAACCGTGCACAGTCGCGGAGTTTGATGGAACCGACCTCCGCTACCATGTCTTGTGCGCAAGTGAAATTTCGCCTGATGGTCTACTTCTCGCGACTCACTTAATTGTGAGGGTCCTCCGTGTTGTGTCGATATTTATACATCTCAACAGGCGATCGGCACAGAGACCGGGCGACCGAGCCAGAGCCTAACAGCCAAGGCAGATTGGCCGTTCGAAGGTCCCAGGTCGAGTCCCGATGCC
Source organism: Orobanche coerulescens (assembly GCA_033398695.1). Lineage (NCBI taxonomy): Eukaryota > Viridiplantae > Streptophyta > Magnoliopsida > Lamiales > Orobanchaceae > Orobanche > Orobanche coerulescens. The sequence continues at coordinate 8,413,087 of CM065810.1, forward strand.
GAGCGATCGACATCTAAGGCGATCGTCTCTTGGCACCTAGCGATCGACTCTAGTCATAGTAATCGGCGAAGGTCGAAGCTTAGGACGCGTGCAGGCTCCTCATTGGACCGCACAGATGGCTGCCAGTAGCAGCCGCGGATTTCAAGACAGATAGCCCATGTGCCAAAAGACGATCACCCCTTATTATATTACAAGGAAGGCGATCGCCCGTCAGTAAAAAAGGGCATCTCGGCTCCTATAAATAGAAGGCTGCCTACACTTGGAAAACTCTCTGATTCTCTGGCTTTGGGTCTGGATTTTCTTGCAGCTATATCTCGGCTTTTCTCTCTCAGCACCTCTTAACCGAAAGACAGTTGGCAGAGATGAAAACAAGAATTCCCAGCAGTTCAAGAACTCAGAGCAACTCTAGTTCTTCTGGCAAGTACTCAACAGCTAGATACATAGGATCTTTTACACTCATTGTAATCGCATTCTTACATTAATATTTGTACTCAAACATATTCTTATTAATAACATCTCGCGAGAAAATTCAAGTCCGGGCCTAACAAACCCATCAAATCTTGTGTTGTTTCCATTCCCTCGGACGTGCTCTTGCACCTTGTTTGTTGTCCGTTCATTCTAGCAATATCTATCTCCGGATAATATTTCGGGCAACAACAAGTTGTGTCGAGATTTATACATCTCAACAGGCGATCGACACAGAGACCGGGCGACCGAGCCAGAGCCTAACAGCCAAGGCAGATTGTCCGTTCGAGGGTCCCAGGTCGAGTCCCGATGCCGAGCGATCTACATCTAAGGCGATCGTCTCTTTGCACCTGGCGATCGACTCTGGTGCCCGCCAAGGACGACCGCCTCAGCATCCACCTAATCGGCGAAGGCCGAAGCTCAGGACAGAGACCCACGTGCAGATCCATAAAAGGCGCCGCAGAACATGGATCGTTGACCACAGCCTGTCAGCATCTACTCACCTACCAACAGACCCGCCGAAAGGTACAAAGTGGGGCCGCCCGGGACAGCGACTCAGGACGCGTGCAGGCTCCTCATTGGACCGCACAGCTGGCTGCCAGCAGCAGCCGCAGACTTCAAGACAGACAGCCCATGTGCCAAAAGACGATCGCCCCTTATTATATTACAAGGAAGGCAACCGCCCATCAGTAAAAAAGGGCATCTCGACTCCTATAAATAGAAGGCTGCCTACACTTGGAAAACTCTCTGATTCTCTGGCTTTGGGTCTAGCTTTTCTTGCAACTATCTCTCAGCTTTTCTCTCTCAGCACCTCTTAACCGAAAGACGGTCGGCAGAGACGAAAACAAGAATTCCCAGCAGTTCAAGAACTCAGAGCAACTCTAGTTCTTCCGGCAAGCACTCAACAGCTAGATACATAGGATCTTTTACACTCATTGTAATCGCATTCTTACATTAATATGTGTACTCAAATGTATTCTTATTAATAACATCTCGCGAGAGCATTCAAGCCCGGGCCTAACAAACCCGGAAAATCTTGTGTTATTTCCATTCCCTCGGATGTTCTCTCGCACCTTGTTTGTTGTCCGTCCATTCCAGCAATATCTATCTCTGGATAATATTTCGGGCAACAACAATTGGCGCTAGAGGAAGGGGATCTTAACCCTCATTTTTATTCCTACCGTCTCGAAGAACACTCACTGTTCTCCGGGGCATATACTTGAAGAGACACTCATTGCTCTTCAAAGAAAGCTTTCAGACTTATGACTTCTGCCTACGCATCGAGAAAGCCGCTGGCCGATCAGCCGGGCGCCTCATTCTATTTCAATCCGAGCCACAGCCTATGGCGGAGGTATTGGGATTCGGTGCCTAAAACGAAGGCCCAGCGGAAGCGGTAAAACGAAAATTAATTCGATCCGAATCCCTACGAGGATCGATCGAGCTACGTATATACGAATATATATAAATGAATAGCAAGAGTCATAAAAAACTAACCCTCGAAGTCCGTTGATTAAATGGTAACCTTCTCTTGAGCTATTCCCCAAGCTTTAGTTTGATCTCTATGAGTTCAATCCGATCCAAGCCATTAAACGATCTAATGCCGAAAACACCGCGTCTCTACTTGCCACGCGCCGGAAAGACGATCGGAACAACAACACTCGATTAACCTCTAAGGTTACGGCTAGAATCAAATGATGAAGCTTTTTATTATTACACTCTAAGTGTATAATATATATCTCTCAATTAATTTCCCTCCAAGGAAAATGTGAATGAAAATGAAGAACACAAAGTTTTTTTTCTCTTCCCTCTCCACTTGATGAATCTGCCGTGAGTTATGCAAGGTGAGGAGAAAGTGTTTTTATTTTGGTCTTAAAATCATTCACAAGATAAGATTTCACCCACAAATCTCCTTTTCCCTTATTATAAGAGATATGAAATCTCATATGTCAAAAGTCTTCCAACAAGAAAACAAGACTATGATCAAGGTGGGAAATCAAGGTGGGGGCCGGCCTCTAGAAGAAATCGGACGAGTTCGGTTCGTTTCGGACTCCCGAGAGTCCAAACAGATAAACTCCGATTCCGTTCCGATGTATATATATCGATTAATTAATCCAATCAATTAATCATATCAAATACATGATAACATAATTAATTTCTCCAAGAAATAATTATATTCACGAATTAAATTAATCACCCAGTAATTTATTTAATCCATTAGGCCGTAAATCAATTTATCCAATAAATCGATTTAGACATCCAATATCTCAAATTAGATATCCAATATCTAATATTCATAATGAGAGATTAAGCTCGATTCATTCCGTCGTCAATCCTAATGCGCGACTCGGTAGGTCCGTCTCAGTCAGCAATGGGAGGAACCAAAGAGTAGTAGCACCACCTAGCCAGCCTGGTGGCCTACACTGTACCCCGACTGAGAAAGAATGATTGGGATCATTCAAGAACCATTCTGTCGTGTATACCAGTATACGTATAAACCCTTCTTTCAAATGTACTGATCAAGTTATAGGGTCACGGTCAGTCAAACCCCATCTGTACTTGACGCTATGCATGCGTTAATGCAAACCGAGATCATCGAGCTCTCGTGTATCTAATACAACTAGCTCCAATGCTTTGGCCAAAGACTTATGATCTCATCTGCCAATAACCGCATAGGACATATTACCCGTTCACTAACAGGAGAAAGAATTATATCTTGGTATTCAGTAGGACCTGCTACTTGCCCATCAAGATGCACGTCGAGGTTGACCCCCGCCTTCCGGTTTATAGGGTCGAACTACTCTAATGAAAATCTTGACGTCACAAGCACATCCCTACTAAATCCTCAAGTCGAAGGTTCACGAATACCTATCACAACCATTCGATTCCATCATTGACTGTCCCGAAGTGAAATCCGTGTGATGAATCGAGGGTGAGTCGGTTCGAGTATACTAATCCAATTAGCATACCTATAACGTGTGCTCCCACTAACCATTAGTGTTCGACATGCACTCTCCTTGTCAAAGAACACGTCATACAAGTCTTCACATAAACTTAACGCCCAGTCAAGTTTCATCGACTTGCGAACGATTAAGTATTTGAGCTATTAAACCTTTCCAGTGCCGACCCCCTTATCCAATAAGGAGTGGAACGTTTTGCTCTCAAATACACGGACTAGTTTCTATATGTATATTTACGAGTTAGGAATGCCAGTAACTACCAGTAAATAAAGAAACATTCATTGCCTTATATTAATGATTTACATAATAACAAGTACAATCCCCTCACTCAACATCCTCTGAGTGGCATTCGAGGGCATACTCCTAACAATCTCCCACTTGCACTCAATGCCACACACTATTGTATCTAATACCCATGTTCTCCAGATGACGCTCCAAGCTAGTCTGAGAAAGTGGCTTGGTCAGTGGATCGGCGACGTTGTCGTCCGAGTCTACTCTATGCAGCACAATGTATCCCTTGCGAACAAATTCTCTTATGAGATGATACTTCCTCTCAATATGTTTGGTGCTGTTGTGAAACCTCGACTCCTTGGCCTGCGCTACAGCTTCGTCGTTGTCGCAGTATAGCGGAACATGCAGCTAAGCACATGGTATCACTTGAAGTTCTCCCAGAAACTTCTTAATCCAGAACCCTTCCTTGGAAGCCTCCGAGGCTGCTTGATACTCAGCCTGACAGGTGGAATCAGCAGTCGCGCTTTGCTTGGCGCTACGCCAAGATACTGCTCCTCCATTAAGAGTAAATATGTAGCCAGAAGTAGACATCGAGTCGTCCTTCAGTCCTTGGAAGTCCAAATCAGTGAATCCCACCACATCAAATTCTCCACCGCCATACATAAGAACCATATCTCTAGTCCTTCTCAAGTACTTGAGAACGTTCTTTACGGCAGTCCAATCTTCCCTACCTGGGTTTGCGTGAAACCTACTCACCACACTTACAGCATGCGCGATGTCAGGTCGTGTACACAACATAGCATACATAAGGCTACCCACGGCCGAAGCATATGGTATATTACTCATTTCCCTTCGTTGTTCCTCATTTTGAGGACACATCTTCAAGATGAATTTTATTCCATGTCGCATCGGTAGGAACCCTCTTTTAGAATCATCCATCTTAAATGGCTTTAAGATTTTATCTATATAGAGGGCTTGGGAAAGACCTATTATTCTCGTCGCTCTATCCCGGTAGAGTCGAATACCAAGAATATAGGTGGCTTCTCCCAAGTCTTTTATGGAGAAATTACTCGAAAGCCAAGCTTTTGCAGAACTGAGCATTCCCACATCATTTCCTATTAGTAGAATGTCATCTACATATAGTACTAAGAATGCGATCTTGATCCCACTAACCCTCTTGTATACACAAGGTTCCTCCTCATTTTGCACGAAGTCAAACTCTTTGACTGCCTCGCCAAAACGAAGGTTCCAACTACGCGACGCTTGCTTCAGTCCATAAATGGAACGCTGAAGCTTGAACACTTTCTTAATATCGACTTCGGACACAGCCTTTAGGCTGCTCCATATAGATTTCCTCCTCGAGGAATCCATTAAGGAAAGCTGTCTTTACGTCCATTTGCCATATCTCATAATCGTGGTAGGCATCTATAGCAAGCATCATGCGAATAGACTTGATCATGGCTACGGGCGAGAAGGTATCGTGGTAATCGATCCCTTCCTTTTGGGTATAACCCTTTGCCACAAGCCTGGACTTATAGGCGTCAACCTTGCCATCACCATCAGTCTTTCTCTTGTAGATCCACTTGTTCCCAATAGGCATTATGCCCTTGGGGCGGTCTACTAAAGTCCAGACCTGATTGACATGCATCGAGTCTATCTCAACTTCCATAGCTTCACGCCATTTCGCGGAGTCTACATCCACCATCGCTTGGTCATAGGTTGTTGGGTCGGTCTCTTGGCTATCACTTGGAACCTCATGGAGACCCAGCTCCTCCAAGTGCACAAGCCCATACCTCTCAGGTAAATGAGACACCCTACTAGACCTACGAGGTGGTTGTACTTGTGTTTCAGAAAGTTCGGTTCCAGTTTCTTGCACAGGTGTCTCTCGAAGAGTTTCATTGTATTCTTCTAAAGAAATACTTCTACCTGCTCCGCCTTCCTGAATGAACTCATCTTCCAGGAAGTGTGCTTGTAAAGCAACAACGATCCTTCGATCTCCGGTCATGTAGAATAGATATCCCATCGTCCCAGATGGGAATCCAATGAAACGTCCCTTCGCAGACCTAGCTTCCAACTTTTCCACCTTAGTCTTCTTGACATAAGCGGGACATCCCCAAATCCTAATATGATTAAGACTTGGTTTCCTTCCTTCCCACATCTCATGTGGAGTTTTAGGAACGGATTTGGAAGGACATATGTTCAAGATATACGCGGCAGTCAGGAGTGCATACCCCCACAGGTAAATCGGCAAGTCAGTATAGCCCAACATGGAACGGACCATGTTCAACAGGGTCCGGTTCCTTCTTTCTGACACACCATTTAACTGAGGAGTACCTGGAGATGTTAGTTGTGAAACTATTCCATATTCTTTAAGGAACTCGTCAAACTCCGTACTCATATACTCGCCACCTCGGTCCGACCAAAGTGCTTTGATATAATTACCAGTTTGTTTCTCGACTAGGGCCTTGAATTCCTGGAATTTCTCAAAGGCCTCGGATTTATGTTTCATTAAGTATACATAACCATACCTAGTATGATCATCTCTAAACGTAATGAAATATTGATATCCATCACGTGCTGCTTCCAAAGCACCACATACGTCGGTATGGATTAATCCCAGTTTATCAGCGGCTCTTTCAAAAGTCCCTATGAAGGGGGACTTAGTCATTTTGCCTTTAAGGTAAGATTCACAAGTAGGAAAGGGATCCGATCCCAATGGACCCATAAGTCCATCCTTTTCCATCTTGTAAACCTTGGTCTGACCAACATGACCAAGTCTAAGATGCCATTATAAAACTTGATTGGTTTCATCCCTACCACGTTTTCTAGTCATAGTATTCACAACTACTTTGTTGCTGAGATTTAGATGATACAATCCATTCAACAATGTAGCAGTACCCACTAGTTTATTTCTAAAATAAATTTTGCAGGAACCATCACCAATGAAAAATGAAAAGCCTTTTCGGTCCATGACCGGAATGGATACAATGTTTTTGTGCCCCTTGGGCAAAACAAGTACATCTTCTAAAGTCAAAACAAAACCGGATTCTAAACCCAAAAGAAGTGATCTATGTCGGTCACCTCGACACTATGCCCGTTCCGATTGTGATCATAACTTCTCCGGCTCAAGCTTCCTACTTTGTTCCGCATCTGATTCACGGTACAAATATGAGAACTAGCACCGAGAATCCAAAGATATCAGAAGTAGAAAATACAGTAGCAGAACAATTTGTTTCCAAAACTAAAAGTTCTGTACCTGAAGTGCCATGAAGAATCGGACAGTCTCTAGCCCAGTGGCCCATCTCACCGCACTTGAGACAAGCATCCTTCTTCTTCTTGTTCTTCGGAACCATCGGGGCCTTGCCCTTACCCTTAAGGTCCTTAACTTGTGGTCCAGTTTGCTTCTTGGTCTTTTTCTTCTTGTTCATAGACCTCCGAGGTCCAGAAGAAATCACAAGAGTAGACTCCTTCATCCGCGTAGTCTTCATCTGAGACTGAGCGGTCACAAGTTTGTTCATTAGCCCAGCTAAATTACATGCAATCTCATTGTAGTTGAAGTTCATAACAAACTATGAGAAGGAATCAGGGAGAGACTGTAGAATAAGGTCGTTTTGGAGAGAAGTATCCATTTTAAAATCAAGAGCCTCCAATCTCTCGATCATGGATATCATTTTGAGGACGTGTTCCCCAACCTTCTCACCTTCCTTCATCCTTGCACCGAACAGTTTCTTGGATATCTCATATCTAGCAGTTCTGCTATGCTCACCATTGTTGTGCGGCGATTAATTCGCCACGATAGGCGATCGGCGACCTTCCAGAGAAGCCAACCATGAAAGACATACTCCGGACAAACGCCTAGAGTTCGGCATAATGCGGCGATCGTCTTTTGGTAACCAGCGATCGTCTTTTGGTATCTGGCGATCGTCTTTAATGAACGGACCAGAGGCGATCGTCTCATGCCACGTGGGGATCCAGCATCCGTCAAAGTCGTCGAAGACCGAATCTTGGACGATGGCCCACCCGCGGATCTTCAAAGGATACCGAAAGATAGGATCATTGACCCCAGCCTGTCACCTACCACACCTACCGACAAGGCCGCCGAAAGGTACGAAGTGGGCCCTCCTCAGACAGCGACTCGCAACACGTGCTGGCTTCCGATTGGTTCACCCAGCTGGCCTCCAACTACAACCTCGGACCTCAAGGGAACATGCCCACGTGACGGGACGATCGGCCGTTTATTTTAATATAGAAAACGGCGATCGCCCGCGATCGCCTGAGGGATCCCAACTACCTTGTCCCCTATAAATAGAGGACTCACTGTTGCGGCCAAAGGAGGCGAATTCTACTACGAATTAAGTGCAAAATACACACCAAAGAGAGAATAAAAGGCTCTTTTGGCAACCACTAACACATTCATAGTGATATTCATACACATTCATCATATATCCCAAGCAAGAACTCACAGATTCATTTATCTGGTTCTTCCGGCAATCTACGCGCTCTAAAGCCTAGATAACTAGAAGTCTTTACACTCCTTGTATTAGATTCTAACATTAATATTTGTACTGAAGATATTTATTAATAACATCTCGCGAGAGCATTCAAGCCCGGGATTAACAACCCCGGCAAATCTTGTGTTATCTATTTCCTCACGGAAGTGTTCTCGCATTTGTTTGTTACTCGATCATTCCAGCAATACTATCTCCGGATAATATTTTGGGTAACAACAATTGGCGCTAGAAGGAGGGCATCTAAACCTTCATTTTTATTCCTACCGTCTCGAAGAACACTCCTTTCTCTCCGGACATATACTTGAAGAAACACTCACTGTTCTTCAATAGAAAAACCTTCAGAAAATGACATCAGCAACAACCTCCAAGAGGGCCACCCTGAGATCTGCCGGAAATCTTATTCCGGCGAGGACCGAATCCCAGCCCACGGCGGAAGGCGACCGTGGCGACGCTAGGCTCTCACTCCCGCCCCCAAGGGACGGTTCTAGCCTCTCACTCGATCAGTTCCAGACATCGGAACAGATTGAGGAGGCTATTGTAACACCCCCAAAACCATCCGGGATATTACAGCGCCGTGGGTCCCGCGCCGGAACCCACCAGGCTAAAAACCGTTTACAAAACCAATTCAAAAATGCCAAAAGGATGATGACGGTAATATTTTGCAAATACTCAAATATTTTCAAAAACATAATTTTGAAATACCGTCATAAAATACCATTTGAAAATACAAGGCGAAGTGCCAAATCTCGATAGTTCAAAATGTACGTTAAGCCGCCACTTAAACGTACCGAAAAATAATTGGGAAAAAGCATTTGACGAAAATAACCCAAGTTCGCAAAGTGCCAAAAGGGCCATTTAAAAATACACACACGCAGCGGATAAAGATACCGAAAAGCTATTTTGAAATATACTCACGCAGCGGATAAATGCGATTCAAAATACACATTTGCATGGAAATAAATGACCGAAATAGAATACTCAATTCTCTCGAAAACAAGCCACGGCCAGATCACATCGGAAGCTCATCCCTTCACGACCGCTACTAGCTCGATCTCCGAGTACCGAAAAATAAAGCCCACGACTGGTCAGCCACAATACTCAATAATGATACCGATCACATCATCATAAATAATTACATACCAATGTAATAATGTAGTAAGAATACTACCAAAGTAATCTTACCGTTATAACCTTACCAATCCATAATAATCCAATCCTTACCATAATCCACATTTCGCATCCTCAAATGACGAAATGAACTCAACAATAATTATCTGTACTGTATTCCAAAAATACCAATAATCCTCAAAACATCATCAAAACTCATAAATGCGGTAATAATCCAGTCTGTGCCAAATCATGTCCGTCGGATTACACAATCAAATCTCAACATGTATAAACCAATAATACACAACATATCTGTAGATCAACTACCACATGATAATGATAACAAATCCCGAACATCGACGTACAACCCGAATGCTTATACGATCAATAACAATGATCAACCAATACCTCAACTGAGAATATCATCAACATGATAACTCCAATACGACCAACAAAGGATCAACGATAACCGAGATTACCATCAACATGATAACTCCGACACGATCAACAAATGATCAATAATAACCGAGAATACCATCAACAAGGTAAACTTCAAATGATCAACAAAGGACCAACAATAACCGAGAATACCATCAACAAGGTAAACTCCAAACGATCAACAATAATGGATCTCAAGAAAATAACCTCGACTGTCGAAACATACCCCTCGGGCGTATGAACAACCCGATTGTAAACCGTCGAACATACCCAACCATGAATGGAGGATGAACGACCAAACAATATGGCTCAAAGATGGAAATCATAGTACGCCTGATCCGGAAATGTGTCCGTGCACAAGCCACCCCGGGTATTGATCACATACACGTGTGGTCTTGTACCTAATTAGCCTCACGAACTACGTCTCGTGTGCGGTTCAATGTGGAAATATCAACACATAACCATCATGTGCCCGGCTAAAAATCCTACACAATAACCAATCGCACGCAGATATGACTCCGGATATGTCACGATGCAACATGACAACGAAACTCAAAGAAACACATATCAATAAGGATCAAAAGACTCACCAAGTGAACAACAACAGACCGACAATAAAAGTCGACATGACTAGTCAATATCCAAAACATCAATCACAGGATCATCATCCCCAAATGAATGACCAACATGATCTACGATCTCAATACAACGATCCTGGGATCAACATCCCTCAACGAATAACCGATATGGAACTCATTACACGAAACCTCAACGTCTGACATATACAACAACTCAACATAATAATTATCTCATAATCGAACAATGCATAAATTACCTCAAAGTCGAAGACAACATCCTTTCCACGAACAACATCCACGAGCGAATACACGATTATACAAATAATCTCAAATAAGGTACCATCCATTCAATACCAATAAACCTTTATCCCGATACTTATGTCATCACGATAACTATCCTCGATATCTGATATTCTATATCCTTGACCAAAGATAACTTACGTCTTCCTGAACACAATTAAATCATATACCTTATGATTTAATACAACCGAAACACGATATACAAACCATTATCCCGACAACTTACATTTCTAACAACATTGCTATACGAATTATAAATGAAATGAAAACGAAACCATTCATCAAATATTATAAATCGAACAAGTATAAACTTGCCTCGATACCGATACCACGAAGCCGTTACCAAAATCCATCGCCTTCGTCCACGAGCTCCTCGGCCCGAACAAAGCAATACACGAACTCTTGACCTCAACCGCAACACAACGGTCATAATCCACGATCAAAACATCACAACCTATTGCAATAATCAATTAACAACAATCCGATAACAATCAATAACGACATACTCAACCAACAAACTCAGCGGTTCAACGAAACCTCGATCATATACATAATACCAAATAATCCAACTCAACAAATACGAACCCATATCCACGATACAAGCCATAACTCGATGATCACAAATAACAATCAATAACCGATCAACAATGGTTCTACAATATCCCGATTAAACACATATCCAAACAACCCAAACCAATCAAACACGAACTCAAAACCAAAATACGATTCCACAATCCGAAGATCATATCAATAATCAATTTAAACCAACAAGGGTCTAACATTACCGATTCCAAACTCAATCTTAAATACGGATACAAGTTTCCTCCTTGTAAATTCATAATATAAACCAATTACGGTTATCATTATCAATCCGGACGATCCGATTAATTCAACATCATAAATAACCATATTCCAAAGGTTTCAAATATTTCCATTCTCGAAATCTTCCCAATAATCATGTATAACTCACGAGTTCTTCAAGAACACGAATCATCGAATTCGCGTTCATAATCCATAAAACAACATAATCCGATGTTTTCTAACATCTAACCAATCTTTAATCATAGTTCAAGGTATATATCATCATGTTCTTCAACATATGATTTTCCTAACATCAAAAATCGCAACAATACTACCAAGGACATCAAGAACTCTAGGATTCCATAATCATAGCAACATAATCAAGACATAATCCAACATATCATCATCTTCCTTCAACATACACCTCATATAACCTCAAGAATCGAAACAACAACATCTTAATCATCTTCATACAAATCATTTATCAATAACAACATCAAAAAAAATCCGAAATGAAAAGGAGGATTATCCAACATACCTCTTAGAAGATGGAATACACAAGAAATCACTTCAAGAATCATCAATAACTCCATATCCAAACTCCAAATCCAAGCCCTCAAGCTCAAAATCGAATTAGGAGAGCCAAAATATCCCTCTCTCAATGTTTGGAGATGAAAAACGAAGAGAAATGCTGAAGTGAAATGAAAGACGTGCGTCCATTTATAAAACAATATGTTCGTTACGTACGTAACCTTCCATAGTTAACGTCGTAACACACCATTACGTCGCTATCCGACCTTGGTAGCGTACGTAACGAAAGTCCAGAGTTAATCGACTCATTTTGGGCACTTCCTTACGTCGTAAATCTTGTACCATAACGTCGTAATACATATGTTGACTTGCTACGGTACCACCCACATTACGTCGTAATATGCCATACATAACGTCGTAATGGCCGAGGTTGACTCATTTGTCCACATCCTCCGCCCAGCGGCCGACACGGGGTCCCACCTACCACGACTCGATCATTTGATTCCCATGTTACGTACGTAATGTCTCGGCCATAACGCGTCGTAACTATACCAATTTAACGTCGTAAGCTTCAACACATAACGCGTCGTAATGGCTTCCATACTTAGCCATTTACGGCAATTCTGTCCAACGTCTTGGCGTAACAAATACGAACATACGGCATACTGAATACACATATACTCAACCCAAAAATATTCTCATACGGTATACCTGATATCCAAATCAGTTCAACCTGATACAACATATCCTGAATATATCTGTCAATCAAAACGATAATCACACCAGTATAGCTGTTTCGGTTCTCAATTTATTTTATCCATACTGTATAGATACCAAGCTATACAGTATATCTCGAATAAAATAACGCGAAAAATTTATACTGAAAATTCGGGTATTACATACTACCCCCCTTAAAATAAGTTTCGTCCTCGAAACTTGCGACCTGTCACCAACAACAGATAAATCCAAAACTTCCAACTCATCACAAAAACAATCAACCGTCGCCACAAGCGAAATAACCAAACCAATATACTTACAGGTGCGTGAAGCCGATGATCTCCCGTGATACTAGCACACGACTCCCACACGAAGTCTCAACACAATCAAAACACACGAATATCACAAATAGTAGTTTGAAAAGATCTCAAAAATTTTGGAAACTCCAAAAATCGATTTGACTCAAAAGTCAAAAAAGCTCATTTTCAAAAATCACGCTACTACCGTACCGGTAGAGCCACATAACTCACACGCCTGGGTTTCACAAAACCCAAGCTCCGATACCATCTTCTGTAACACCCCCAAAACCATCCGGGATATTACAGTAGTGGGTCCATGCCGAACCCACCGTGCTAAAAACCGTTTACAAAACCAATTCAAAAATGCCAAAAGGATGATGACGGTAATATTTTGCAAATACTCAAATATTTTCAAGAACATAATTTTGAAATACCGTCATAAAATACCATTTGAAAATACAAGGCGAAGTGCCAAATCTCGATAGTTCAAAATGTACGTTAAGCCGCCACTTAAACGTCTGAAAATAATTGGGAAAAAGCATTTGACGAAAATAACCCAAGTTCGCAAAGTGCCAAAAGGGCCATTTAAAAATACACACACGCAGCGGATAAAGATACCGAAAAGCTATTTTGAAATATACACACGCAGCGGATAAATGCAGTTCAAAATACACATTTGCAGCGGAAATAAATGACCGAAATAGAATACTCAATTCTCTGAAAACAAGCCACAGCCAGTATCACATCGGGAAGCTCATCCCTTCACGACCGCTACTAGCTCGATCTCCGAGTACCGAAAAATAAAGCCCACGACGGGGTCAGCCACAATACTCAATAATGATACCGATCACATCATCATAAATAATTACATACCAATGTAATAATGTAGTAAGAATACTACCAAAGTAATCTTACCGTTATAACCTTACCAATCCATAATAATCCAATCCTTACCATAATCCACATTTCGCATCCTCAAATGACGAAATGAACTCAACAATAATTATCTGTACTGTATTCCAAAAATACCAATAATCCTCAAAACATCATCAAAACTCATAAATGCGGTAATAATCCAGTCTGTGCCAAATCATGTCCGTCGGATTACACAATCAAATCTCAACATGTATAAACCAATAATACACAACATATCTGTAGATCAACTACCACATGATAATGATAACAAATCCCGAACATCGACGTACAACCCGAATGCTTATACGATCAATAACAATGATCAACCAATACCTCAACTGAGAATATCATCAACATGATAACTCCAATACGACCAACAAAGGATCAACGATAACCGAGATTACCATCAACATGATAACTCCGACACGATCAACAAATGATCAATAATAACCGAGAATACCATCAACAAGGTAAACTTCAAATGATCAACAAAGGACCAACAATAACCGAGAATACCATCAACAAGGTAAACTCCAAACGATCAACAATAATGGATCTCAAGAAAATAACCTCGACTGTCGAAACATACCCCTCGGGCGTATGAACAACCAGTTGTAAACCGTCGAACATACCCAACCATGAATGGAGGATGAACGACCAAACAATATGGCTCAAAGATGGAAATCATAGTACGCCTGATCCGGAAATGTGTCCGTGCACAAGCCACCCCGGGTATTGATCACATACACGTGTGGTCTTGTACCTAATTAGCCTCACGAACTACGTCTCGTGTGCACGGTTCAATGTGGAAATATCAACACATAACCATCATGTGCCCGGCTAAAAATCCTACACAATAACCAATCGGCACGCAGATATGACTCCAGATATGTCACGATGCAACATGACAACGAAACTCAAAGAAACACATATCCAATAAGGATCAAAAGACTCACCGAAGTGAACAACAACAGACAATAAAAAGTCGACATGACTAGTCAATATCCAAAACATCAATCACAGGATCATCATCCCCAAATGAATGACCAACATGATCTACGATCTCAATACAATGATCCTGGGATCAACATCCCTCAACGAATAACCGATATGGAACTCATTACACGAAACCTCAACGTCTGACATATACAACAACTCAACATAATAATTATCTCATAACGAACAATGCATAAATTACCTCAAAGTCGAAGACAACATCCTTTCCACGAACAACATCCACGAACGAATACACGATTATACAAATAATCTCAAATAAGGTACCATCCATTCAATACCAATAAACCTTTATCCCGATATTTATGTCATCACGATAACTATCCTCGATATCCGATATTCTATATCCTTGACCAAAGATAACTTACGTCTTCCTCGAACACAATTAAATCATATACCTTATGATTTAATACAACCAGAGTACGATATACAAACCATTATCCCGACAACTTACATTTCTAACAACATTGCTATACGAATTATAAATGAAATGAAAACGAAACCATTCATCAAATATTATAAATCGAACAAGTATAAACTTGCCTCGATACCGATACCACGGCCGTTACCAAAATCCATCGCCTTCGTCCACGAGCTCCTCAGCCCGAACAAAGCAATACACGAACTCTTGACCTCAACCGCAACACAACGGTCATAATCCACGATCAAAACATCACAACCTATTGCAATAATCAATTAACAACAATCCGATAACAATCAATAACGACATACTCAACCAACAAACTCAAGCGGTTCAACGAAACCTCGATCATATACATAATACCAAATAATCCAACTCAACAAATACGAACCCATATCCACGATACAAGCCATAACTCGATGATCACAAATAACAATCAATAACCGATCAACAATGGTTCTACAATATCCCGATTAAACACATATCCAAACAACCCAAACCAATCAAACACGAACTCAAAACCAAAATACGATTCCACAATCCGAAGATCATATCAATAATCAATTTAAACCAACAAGGGTCTAACATTACCGATTCCAAACTCAATCTTAAATACGGATACAAGTTTCCTCCTTGTAAATTCATAATATAAACCAATTACGGTTATCATTATCAATCCGGACGATCCGATTAATTCAACATCATAAATAACCATATTCCAAAGGTTTCAAATATTTCCATTCTCCGAAATCTTCCCAATAATCATGTATAACTCACGAGTTCTTCAAGAACACGAATCATCCGAATTCGCGTTCATAATCCATAAAACAACATAATCCGATGTTTTCTAACATCTAACCAATCTTTAATCATAGTTCAAGGTATATATCATCATGTTCTTCAACATATGATTTTCCTAACATCAAAAATCGCAACAATACTACCAAGGACATCAAGAACTCTAGGATTCCATAATCATAGCAACATAATCAAGACATAATCCAACATATCATCATCTTCCTTCAACATACACCTCATATAACCTCAAGAATCAAAACAACAACATCTTAATCATCTTCATACAAATCATTTATCAATAACAACATCAGAAAAAATCCGAAATGAAAAGGAGGATTATCCAACATACCTCTTAGAAGATGGAATACACAAGAAATCACTTCAAGAATCATCAATAACTCCATATCCAAACTCCAAATCCAAGCCCTCAAGCTCAAAATCGAATTAGGAGAGCCAAAATATCCCTCTCTCAATGTTTGGAGATGAAAAACGAAGAGAAATGCTGAAGTGAAATGAAAGACGTCGTCCATTTATAAAACAATATGTTCAAGTTACGTCGTAACCTTCCATAGTTAACGTCGTAACACACCATTACGTCGCTATCTCGACCTTGGTAGCGCATTTAACGAAAGTCCGAGTTAATCGACTCATTTTGGGCACTTCCTTACGTAAATCTTGTACCATAACGTCGTAATACATACGTTGACTTGCTACGGTACCACCCACATTACGTCGTAATATGCCATACATAACGTCGTAATGGCCGAGGTTGACTCGCTGTCCACATCCTCCGCCCGAAAGCGGCCGACACGGGTCCCACCTACCACCACGACTCGATCATCTGATTCCCATGTTACGTACGTAATGTCTCGCCATAACGCGTACGTAACTATACCAATTTAACGTCGTAAGCTTCAACACATAACGCGTCGTAATGGCTTCCATACTTAGCCATTTACAGCAATTCCTGTCCAACGTCTTGACGTAACAAATACGAACATACGGCATACTGAATACACATATACTCAACCCAAAAATATTCTCATACGGTATACCTGATATCCAAATCAGTTCAACCTGATACAACATATCCTGAATATATCTGTCAATCAAAAACGATAATCACACCAGTATAGCTGTTTCGGTTCTCAATTTATTTTATCCATACTGTATAGATACCAAGCTATACAGTATATCTCAGATAAAATAACGCGAAAAATTTATACTGAAAATTTGGGTATTACAGCTATAGCCATCCTCAGGGAACGACAGAGGGCCCGCGATATGCCCACCATCACCCCGTCAGCTAACCGCCGGGCAAGCAAACGGAAGCTCAAGGGGATCTATGTTGAGAAATCGACAGAAAGCCCCGAGCCGCAAGGGAAGGCTCTCGTAAAGAGGGACGATTCCGTCTTCAGCCGCCTAGGGAGCGATCCCTCATGGCGACCTGGGCACTCAGGCCCCAGTCGGGAGACATCGGTATCTGAATCCTTTACCAGGAGTTCGGCATATCCGACTCCCAAGAGACAGGTCAGTCAGCGAGCCCCTGCTCGCCCAAGGAAGGAACCCGCTGGCAGGGAGCTCGTCATTCACCACGGGGCTAGGGGATCAGTACACGATCGCCTTGGTTCACGCTCTGAGAGTCACTCGGCGAGCAGTCAGGCAACGGCGATGGCGGCCATGCAACGCCAGCTCGACGAGATGAAGGCGTTCCTGGAAAATAGGGCAGGCGCCAGAAGATCGATCATTGGATCAAGCGAACCTCTCACGACTCAGATCGAGCTCGCCCCAGTCCAACCAACGATCAATCCCCCACAAACACCTCTATACGAGAAGAGATCGGATCCGGAAACCCACTTAAGCAAATTCCGGATCTACATGACCGGATGCGGAGCTTTAGATGCGACGAAATGTCGTATGTTCCCGTTAACTCTGGGCGATCTCGCCCACAGATGGTACACCTCACTACCATCTCGCTCAATCAATTGCTTTGAGAAGCTGGCGAACGACTTCACGTCGTACTTCGCCGCCATAGTCGCTCGCCCGGAAGGTCCCCACCGCATGATGAAAATCAGGCAGGGGAAGGATGAATCGGATGAGGATTACATCGACCGGGTAGACGAGATAGTCCTCACCGGTGAGCCCGTCAGCGACGAGATCGCTCTCAACTCAGTTATGAGCGGATTCCACAGACGTTCGCCCATGTTCAGACACCTCACAAAAGATATCCCCCCGACCTACTCGATCTTCCGCAACAAAGCCGCCGGTTTCCTGGCCAGACAGAGGATGCTCTCACTCCGCTTAGAAGAGGGACCATCCGAAGAGGGAAAAGCACCTTCCCATGTCCAGAATAAGGCGGTCGCCAAGCCCAGAAAGGCGATCGCCAAGCCGCCTGGCGAGTTCAAAGCCTTCGAGGATGTAGAGGTCCACCTTCTTCACAACCTCAACTTATCTCCGGCCCACATCTTCAACGCGATCAAGGGTCGCGAGTGGCTTTCCAAGCCAAAGCCAATAAGGGACCACGGTCACCTAGACCGTAGCAAATTCTGTGCCTATCATAAGAGTCCCGGCCACAACACTAGCCAATGCCGCGACCTCCTCAGACAGCTCTGGCGACTGTTTGAGGAAGGCAAACTGGACAACTTGGTCACCAAGCCAGAGCCAAGGACGGAAAGGACCGGAGGGCGCGAGCGCCGACAACACGAGAGAACTCCTCCCAATCCGCCGAGAATCGAGCATGAGCCGAGTACTCGATGATTCGGTCCCACCGATCAACTCGCGGTCGGGTCAACATGCTTCAAGCAGGAGGTGGAAACCTCGGGGGTCTTTCCCCGGTTTCCACCATGTCGAACAGGAAGCGAAAGGCCGAGCTGAGGGCATTCGCCGGGGTCCACGTCGTGGTACCTCCGGAGCCGACCATCTCTAGAGACGCGCTCATCACCTTTTCCAACAAGGGCAGGGAAGGAGTGCAATGTCCCAAAGAGGATGCACTAGTGATCTCCGCTTGCATCCTTGGGAAGACGGTCGATCGCGTGTTGGTCGACAATGGGAGTTTCTGAAACATCATATTCAAATCCGCCCTAGACCAACTCGGCAACTTAATCAAATTCATCAAGCCTTTCGACACCGTGCTCCAAGGGTTCGGCGACAACACAGTCCAAGCCTACGGGAAGATCAAGCTCTCCGTTGAGCTAGTATGCTTTTATGATACCAAGGTTAGGATTACTAGGAACCTAAGCTTTGTAATCATAGATAGGCCCAGCATCTATAATGGGTTCCTAGGTCGCCCCTTTTTAGAAACCTTTGAGGCGGTCGCCTCATCTTTCTTTTCTTGTATCAAATTCCCCCGCCGATGGGACGGTGCATCTTGTAAAGGAGATCAGCTAATGGCAAAGAGATGTTTGAATTACTCCTATGTTGTTACTTCTTTCAATACTTCCCATACTATATGTAACATTGAAGCGACCGACGATCAACCCATGGAGATCGACGAGCCTAACACTTCGTACCAACCCGACTCAGGGGACGCCATCTCTCATCAATTGATGGACGACATCGAGCCAAGGATCGGTTTCGAGCCAAGTCTCGACATCGATCCAAGGACCGAGTCCAGAGATCGTACCAAACGAGAGGCGACCGTTCCTGTCGAAGAGTTGGAAAGTATTACGATAGATCCGGATCATCCAGAACGGGAAGTACAGATCGGCGCAAGCATCGAACACGAATTAAAGGGGGATCTGATCAACTTGCTACGTAAGAACATCGGAGTCTTTGCCTGGTCGCATCAAGATATGGTTGGCATAAGTCCCGAACATGCCTGCCATTATCTGAAGATCGACCGGGCGATGAAGCCTGTTCACCAAAAGCGTAGGAAGTTCGGTCCCGAGAAATACGCGGCGCTCGACATAGAAGTCCAGAAGTTACTCAACAACAAATTGATCGGAGTAGCCACAGACGAACCACAGTGGGTCGCCAATGCGGTGCTCGTCAAAAAGCCAACTGGCTCCTGGAGATTATGCATTGACTTCACCGACCTCAACGCGGCATGTCCAAAAGACCACTTCCCGATGCCTCATATTGATCACCTAGTAGATAGCACGGCAGGTTGCGAAATGATGTCGTTTATGGATGCCTTCGCCGGATATCATCAAATCCCAATGGCGGAGGAAGACATAAAACACACATCTTTCCACACAGAAAAAGACATATACTTTTGGGTCAGAATGCCGTTCGGCTTGAAAAACGCAGGGGCAACCTACCAGCGATTAGTCAACTGGATGTTCGCCGATCAGATCGGCAAGACCATGGAGGTCTACATTGACGATATCGTAGTCAAAAGCCTCAAGAAGGAAGATCACCTCAACGATCTCGCCGAGACATTCGCCATCCTTGAGAAGTTTAACATGAAGCTGAACCCCAAGAAATGCAACTTCGGGGTGGGCTCCGGGAAGTTCCTGGGGCACATAGTGAGCCAAAGGGGGATCGAGGCGAACCCCACCAAGATACAGGCGATCCTTGACATGCAGGACCGCGAAACATCAAGCAGGTGCAACGCCTCACAGGTTGTCTAGCCGCCCTCAACCGTTTCGTATCACGGCTCGGCGATAAAAGCAAGCCTTTCTTCGCGACCATCAAGAACAAGAAGTTCGCATGGACGAAAGAAAGCCAGATAGCATTCGCCAAGATAAAGGAATATCTATCTAACCCCCAGATCCTGGCAAAGCCGATCCCTGGTGAAAAATTATTCCTTTACTTAGCGGCCTCGGAGGTCGCACTGAGTGCCGTTCTGGTGCGAGCAGAGGGGCAAGCCCACTTGCCGATCTACTATGTTAGCCAGACGCTCCACGACGCTGAGACACGTTATACACCATTGGAGAAGATCGCCTTGTCATGAGTGTACGTAAGCTGAGGGCTTACTTCTTCGATCACCAAGTGGAAGTCCTAACAACTCTACCTCTAAGACAAGTCCTACACCGACCGGATACCAACGGGCGACTCCTCAAGTGGTCGCTGGAGATCGCCCAATACGGTATCACTTACGCTCCTCGCACGGCGATCAAAGGCCAAGCTCTGGCGGACTTCGTGGTGGAATTAACGTTCCCTCACGGTCAGGCCAGTCGGCCGACTCGCTGAAATTATACGTGGATGGCTCAGCGACCAATGCGAGAGCGGGGGCAGGGATTGTCCTCATTAGCCCCGACGGTCAGAGTTTCACAAATGCTGTGCGTTTCGGTTTTCGTGCGACCAACAATGAAGCTGAATACGAAGATTTGGTAGGCGGGCTTGATCTAGCCCTCGCCCTGGATGTTCGTCGCCTCCATATCTTCATGGACTCCCTTTTGGTCGTAAACCAAGTCAAGGGAGAATATGAGGCACGCGGCGAACAGATGGTTAAATACCAAGAGCTGGTTGCCGAAATGTGCACAAAATTTGAAGAAGTACTAATCGAACAAGTCCCGAGAGAGCACAACTCCCAGGCCGATGCTCTTTCCAAGCTAGCATCATCGGATGGGGCAGCCGACTTCTCCAATATCCAAATCACAAAGTCAACAAGGCCGGCGATCGACAGAAATTGGGTTACCACGGTCGCCATCGCCGAAGAGAATTGGATGACTCCGTTCATCAAATACTTAAAGGACGGAACGGTCCCTGACGACCGTGTTAAAGCTCGCCAACTCCAGCTTCGTGCGACCAGGTATACCCTATTGGACGATCGGCTTTACAAGCGAGCCTTCAGCCTTCCCCTCCTCAAGTGTATTACACCGGAGGAAGGTCGGCTCATTTTAGCTGAGATCCATGACGGGATTTGTGGGAACCACGGGGGCGGGCGAGCCCTCATCCATAAGACAACCAGACAAGGATTTTTCTGGCCATCACTTCGTAAAGATGCGATCGCTTATGCCGGATCGTGTCATAGATGTCAGATAATGGGCCCCAACATTAAACTATCACCCGAACAGCTCACCTCCATGTATAGCCCTTGGCCATTTGCGCAATGGGGCATCGACCTTATAGGTCCCTTGCCGACGGCTCCGGGTCGTAAGTTCGCCATCGTTGGGGTCGATTATTTCACCAAATGGGCTGAGGCCGAACCGCTCAACAAGATCGGCCAAGAGCAAGTGATCAAGTTTATATGGAAAAACATCGTATGCCGATTCGGTCTGCCCCAGGCCATCATCTCCGACAACGGGAAACAGTTCGACGGTTTAGAAGTCATGCAATTTTGTGAAAAGTGGGGAATCAAAAGGTTATTCTCAGCGCCCTATCACCCTCAGACGAACGGGCAGGTAGAGGCAGTGAATAAGATCCTCAAACACACGATCAAAGCACGACTCGAATCCAGGCAAGAACGATGGGCGAGCGAGCTCCCAGACGTTTTGTGGTCCTACCGAACGACGACCCGCAATTCAACCGGCGAAACCCCATTCGCCCTTACCTTCGGAACATAAGCGGTGATTCCTTCAGAGATCGCCGTCCTCAGCCATCGAACCGAGCAGGAGATGAAGACCGACAACGATATAGCCCAACGAATCGACCTAGACATGCTCGAAGAAAGACAGCTGACCTCAGAAATGAAGAACACAATCCACAAAAGGAGAGCCGAGAAGTTCTTCAATTCAAAGGTCAAAGAAAGAAGATTTCAAGTGGGCGATCTCGTCCTTAAGAAGATCCAAACCCGCACAGGCGTTTTCGGTCCGAACTAGGAGGGACCTTTCAGAGTATCCAGATGGCTAACTAAAGGAGCCTACGAACTGGAACATCCTGACGGTACTCCGGACCAATACCCCTGGAACGCTGTGCATCTGAAAAAATACTACCAGTGATAAATTTGTATTCAATTTCAATGATGTACAAGGAATATAATGAGATTTTTTCCTATCCCATCTATTATGGCGATCGCCCCACCAGGCATATCGCATACCTCCAACGATCGCTGATCACGACGATCCTAGGTAAAATTAATGCAGCCATGGTCCTGGAGGTCGATGGAACCGACAGCTTCGCCCATGCAAGGTTCCTTTGAGCTGAGATCGCCCGCCCTTCGTTTAAATACGAGGCCGGCGTGGCAAGGACCCTCCAAAATAATCGGTAGGCACGATCGCACGTCCTCAAGGTACATCATCTAACATGGTGAACCCGAACAATGCGACGTGCCGTTACCCCGTCTCAACGTACACCGTCGAGGATCGCCATCTTCATGGCGGGCGAGGTGGAAGCAGAGTGACAAGCCGCGGATGTGGTGTCGAATAAGCCGACAACACTCGCGCAAGGACTCCTCCAGACGAGATCGCCCGCCTTTCGTTTAAACACAAGGCGGCGTAGCTAACGGAGGACCGTCACAAAAGTGAGTCGCGGGATACACAATATCCTCGCACACGAAGACGCGATTGGGAGATCGGTCCATCGAACACCCCAACCACACATGACTCTTCGAATCGGCAAAATGAAGATAGCTCGCGAGACAGACTAGTCTTTGTTTCCTTACTTACAATAAGTGAACAAAAACAAGGGGCGAGGATAGGTCGAGCTAATCTCAAATACGATCGAACAAAGAGGAACCACACTCGATCGGCCGCTCAAAAACATGCGGGCGATTGGAGTCGTCAAGCGAAAATTACAAGTAAGAATTCCGATTCAAAACATGTCAATGCTTTCAACACTCGGACAATCGGCCGATTTAACAAAAAGTCGAAAGCAAATATACACGTACTACGCAAAATTGCACGCATAAGCAGTCAAAGCGATCGCATGTAATACATTACGCAGATGAAAAAGGAGTATTTTATTCATAACACAAGCTTCATACATTACGGAGCCCGAAGGCATTACAAAAGGAAAACAAAAGTACAAGTTACGGAGGAAAAACAAAAATACCTCTCAAGGCCCGCTGTGGTCTTCGCCCTCGGGTTGCGGATCGGCTTGGGCTCCCCATCGGCCTCGGGATGAATGAGTTTGCCGGTATACCAACTCAAGTCGATCCCGAAGTCGACAAAGTCAAGGATCGGCGAGGAGAATTGGATGCAGAGGATGCTCGAGGACGTAGGATTTGAAGCTCTCCATCAGGGGACCGATCTCGACCCCTGCCTTTTTAGCGGCTCGAACAGCGTCAGCATAGGCCAAGTAGTAAGCGAACTCGCCGACGTGCTCGACGTTAAGGTAGGGATCGACTTCGATCGCCTTCAACTGCCCCTTCAGATCCGCCGCCGTCTTCTCGACCTCCGCCAGCTCGACCGCCTTAGCAACATTCTCGCCCCTGGCCTTCTCCAGCTCTCTCTTCGCCGCCTCCAGCTCACCGCAGAGCCGATCCACCGCCGCCTTCAGCCCGGCCGCCTCCTCCTGCGAAGCCTCGAGCTTCTGGCGAGTTTCCTTCTCCTTATCCCGGGACCGATCGGCAGCCTCCTTGGAGCGGCTCAGCTCCTGCTTCAATCGATCCACGTCCTGCTTAGCCCTGTTGGCCGTCTCCTCATACTCCTTCTCCATAGACCGGATCCGGTTGGCATCCTCGATATTTCTGTTCCGGGCGGTCTCGAGTTCGCGATGGAGATGAGCAGTGGAAGGTCGCCCCTCAAAATCCCGAGCAGCTTGGACGGCCATCGTATGTCCGAAGAGCAGAACAGCGGTCGCACGCATGGCGTCTCCAGATCGCCGACGAGCGATCGCATCAAGATCGGTCGTCCAAGCCTTGGGCAGAGAAGTGATGGCCTGGCGAACGTAAGCAGGGACGTCGAGAGACTATTGCGGAGCCTTGCTCGACAGAAAGTCCAGCACCATGGGGGCAACGTCCGGGTCGGCGAGACGAACCCTGCAGCACAAACCAAGGAAATCAAGGAGTTAGCCCATACCATGCTCAGAATGCCTAACTCAGAAATTTTTTGACCCATTCTTACCTATTGACCAGCTCGGGATCGCGTCCGAAATAAGGCTTGCCCCGGGATGTTTCCGCATCGGCGATCACCACCTTCTTCGCCGAGATGCCAGATGACCGGGGGCCGGAGACCGTGGGCTTGGGGCCAGATCGCTCCATCATCAGGATGGCAGAGATAGGAGCCGCAGCGACCGGAGGCTCAAGAATCGATACGTCCGCCTCAGAGATCGACGGGGACTCCTCCGACCTCCGCCTCTTGCGGCGTTGGAGCTGTTCCTCTCCCTGGACCACCGGCTCGGCGACTGGTGCCTCAGCGGGTCTCGTCACCGGAGCAGGGCGAGACGTCGTCGCAGGAACGCGACCAGTCTACTTGCCCAACTTAAGGCGACCAAGAACTCCCGGGTTCGACATGGCTATCTCTGGCGGAGGTTCGGCAATTCGGGGAAAATAAGCCTCTGTCAAAGAAAAGATACAAAAAAAGTTAGACAAAGCAAAACGACCTCTTGGAGACGATCGTCAAAGAAAGGAAGCACCACTTAAACTCATACCTTGAACTTTCAAGTGACGGGGGTAGCAGAACAATCGAGCCCCCAACCGATGAGCTTCGGTACCAAGCGATCGAACGTCAATAAAGGAGTTTGGCAAGGCACGGATCCGCTCCCAAACGATCAAGAAATCGAATGGAAGGTCGCCGATCGCCGGAACGAGAGGTCCTGCAAAAAGAAAACAAAATTAGATCAGTCCAAGACAAGCTCAATCAAGGGGAGAGTTTAAATCCTTACTTGGATTCCTCTCCCGGAAAATGGTGGGAATCTCCAACTCCTCATTCGGCATGTCACTCGACGCCGATCGCCATGCCCCGCCGACCCAACACCATTTAGCCAGGTCGCCCTTGGTCTTATTCGGCACGCCGAGGACCACTCTCCCGAGTCGGCCCTGGATATGATGGCCGCCGATTGATCCTTTATGCGCAGCCAATTTAAACAAATAATTCATCTCCAGCGCAGTAAGGAGGCGGAACAACCGGTGACCGCCAAACAAGGTCAACGTGCAGATGATCTGCAGCCAAGCGTTCGGCGTCAGTTGAAGAGGCGCCAAATTCCAGGCGATCAGCAAGTAGGAGACGGCGAATGGCAATGGGAATCGCAGACCCGCCTCCATAATCATCTCGTTGACGGCGACCATATCCTTGGGCGGTTGGTCGGCGCGCTCATTCTCCAAAGGCACGTGAAGGGAAACGTCAGAGGGGATGTGATATTTGGCCCTCCAACGGCTCAGGTCTTTCTTGGTCGCCGTACTCCAGATCTGTCCGAGAGTCCACGGAGACGGGACGGCGGCCTGAAAGACCGTCCGATTCACATGTTCGTAAGGGTGAGCGGCGGTGTAGGCCTCGAAATCGAATTCCGGACAGGTTCCAGCGATCGTTTCCATCATCTGAGCAAAAGCCACATAGGCGGGGCCGAATCTACTCTCTCGTTCCCAGGCCTCCCGCACCAAATTGTCCTCATCCACCGGCGAGCCCCCCTGATCCGTCGTCGCCGCCGTCCTCGCCACCTCGGCCTCGTTGAAAAGTTTTTCGAGTTCTTCGGGTGCAATCCCCGCTCAAATAGCTTCAGCGTCCGTCTCCATATCCACTCTAACGGGAACCTCCTCCCGTTCAGGCAACGCGGCGGCAGCGGAAGAGCTTTCGGTCTCGAAGGTTTTTGATCCTCCCGACATATTAGAAAGTAAAGAGAGGGAGAAGGTTAATTTTTTCTTACCTAGAAAAAAGAAGGAGATCGGCACAAAAAAGCTCCAGAAATTTCTGCAGAAATTCGGCTATGGATACGAAGGACGCGTAAAAAAGTGAAGGAGAAGAAGCCCTACCCTTTTTATAGATGGAGACGAGGGCCTAAATGCAAATAGGAGAAACCTCGGGGGCTGGATCGCAACCGTCATGTGGGGATGCATTAAATGCGGCCCTCGGATCCCGCATACGCGTCTTTTTGAGGGCATGCCAGCCGACAGGTCTGACAAACCGTCGGATTCCCCCAACAGCGGCACGACGCGTGTCCCTACCATTTCTGGAAAGCCCGCTTTCTTTTCCCATTACTCCGGCGAAAGAAGGTCGCCCATATTTGAATTCGGATCGGTGGTCGTTTAAAACATTGGCGATCGCCAGAGCCACCTCACCCCGTGTTTTAAACATCGAGGCGAGTGAGGGCAATTGTTGTGCGGCGATTAATTCGCCACGATAGGCGATCGGCGACCTTCCGAGAAGCCAACCATGAAAGACATACTCGGACAAACGCCTAGAGTTCGGCGCATAATGCGCGATCGTCTTTTGGTAACAACGGCGATAAATCTTTTGGTATCTGGCGATCGTCTTTAATGAACGGACCAGAGGCGATCGTCTCATGCCACGTGGGGATCCAGCATCCGTCAAAGTCGTCGAAGACCGAATCTTGGACGATGGCCCACCCGCGGATCTTCAAAGGATACCGACAGATAGGATCATTGACCCCAGCCTGTCACCTACCACACCTACCGACAAGGCCGCCGAAAGGTACGAAGTGGTCCCTCCTCAGACAGCGACTCGCAACACGTGCTGGCTTCCCATTGGTTCACCCAGCTGGCCTCCAACTACAACCTCGGACCTCAAGGGAACAGGCCCACGTGACGGGACGATCGGCCGTTTATTTTAATATAGAAAACGGCGATCGCCCGTGATCGCCTGAGGGATCCCAACTACCTTGTCCCCTATCAATAGAGGACTCACTGTTGCGGCCAAAGGAGGCGAATTCTACTACGAATTAAGTGCAAAATACACACCAAAGAGAGAATAAAAGGCTCTTTTGGCAACCACTAACACATTCATAGTGATATTCATACACATTCATCATATATCCCAAGCAAGAACTCAAAAATTCATTTATCTGGTTCTTCCGGCAATCTACGCGCTCTAAAGCCTAGATAACTAGAAGTCTTTACACTCCTTGTATTAGATTCTAACATTAATATTTGTACTCGACAGTATATTTATTAATAACATCTCGCAAGAGCATTCAAGCCCGGGATTAACAACCCCGGCAAATCTTGTGTTATCTATTTCCTCACGGAAGTGTTCTCGCATTTGTTTGTTACTCGATCATTCCAGCAATACTATCTCCGGATAATATTTTGGGTAACAACAACCATAAAGTTCGGTTAAGTGGGATAGAATCTGCCTAGCAGAAGTCATTTTCTCATGAGCTCTCTGAAGCTCATTAGACATGGAAGACATCATATAAGCACGGACTTTCACGTCATCCTTAACCCATTTTTCGTGGTTTTCAATCTCTTCCTGATTAGCTCGGGTCCGCACAGGAGGCGCCGGAATGTCCGTCTCCAAGACGTATCCCAGTGCCTCTATACTGAGGACAATCATCAGATTGCGGAGCCAATCCACAAAGTTAGGTCCCATTATGGTGTTCTTTTCGAGCAGAATTGCGAGTGGATTCATTGTCATATTGAGATTTGAGTCTGCATTAAGTACGATAGATTAATTAGTGACTCATTCAATTATGTTCTGAGTATAGAATTAAGGTCTTTTCTATTCTTGTTACCCAGCTCCCACTATTTTTATTGGAATAACACACTCCCATGTGAAATCCGGAAGTATCGTCGCTCTACTTCATAGTGGTGATCGAGTTCTTTATAAATATTAATAGAGGGCAACCAAACAGGTTTATAGTCCATTAATTTTCATAAAGTGGTGTCCAACACCAACCCATCTAATGGATGATTCGATCTTCTTTTTCCCCTTGTTCACTCCCCTCAACCTATACGGTTTCTATGGTTCGTGAACAAGTTAAGTTTATACCATCGACGCAAATCAGTTTCACAATTGAATCTTATCCGGCAACCTATCAGGTTTCTAGAGATAAAATTTGCTCCAACCGAAGGCATCCAATGCGCTCCCGGTAATTTACCCATCCTCCCCGAACGACTACTCCGATAATTCGGAAGCATAGCACATCCGGTTTGGATTTCAATTTCCCGAAAGCTCGATGGAGGGAAGGAAAACCTTGAAACCTTATAAACTTAATAATTTGTCGTGGGAGAATTTTCGCGATTAACGTTACACTTTGCACATTAATCAGTTAAGCGCGTTTGTGGTATTCACACAATATGAAAAAACCATTCACAACCTAGTTGCTACCAACATGTGGTTCATGGACCGTTCCTAGAAAATAAAAACTCCGTAATCTAATTACAAGTCTTCGTCTTGAATCTTCGTCTTCTCGAAATGGATCTTCCTCCGGTCTTCGTCATTACATATAAATTTTACATTGAAAATTGCATCATAGATACAAATATTTCTAGTAAAATAAATAGGCTCAAAACGGCCTTTACAACCCAATCGAATAAAACGAACGATTCAAAACTAAGTCCACGAACCACATCCCCATTCAAAAGCATTCATCCAATAAATACTAAATAAATGGAAAGCGTAGAGATACATTGATCCAATCAACAATACGAACCGATCCAATCGATTCAAAATGAATTAATCCAATTAATTCAAACAACTGTCAATTTTAACTTGTTCCGGATGAGAAAATATTTCATTAAATTAATTCCCCTAAGAATATAATTACCATAATTAAATCTTAGTCAAATTAAATCCAATTTAATTTGTGGGAAATTAATTATCGAACGAAATATAAAAACGAGTCAAAAACACGACTGGCCAAACTCGGGACACTTTGCCAATGGCCGGCGAAAGGCTGCACAGGTGCCGAGCACGGCGAAGCCTGCCGACCAGACTCGCTCTGCCGCTGACAGCGGTCCATACAGTGCATCGAAGCGGCGCCTCACAGCTCTGCCGACTGTCTCGTCTGTACGCTGTTTCGGCTCGTTTTTTCACCCCGATTCCAAAAAATAATATTTTTCTAATCTTTATATTAATCATTTAAATCAGTTTTTCAAAAGAAAAATAGATTTATATTGTAACATAAAATCATGAAAAATTAATTTTTAGATGAACAATAGAAAATCAACGATTAATACGATTATGATTCCAAATCATACACCATCTAATCAAGCATTCCAAATGCTAATATCGTATATACGATCGCAAGACCTACGCTCCGATACCACTATTGGGATTCGGTGCCTAAAACGAAGGCCCAGCGGAAGCGGTAAAACGAAAATTAATTCGATCTGAATCCCTACGAGGATCGATCGAGCTACGTATATACGAATATATATAAACGAATAGCAAGAGTCATAAAAAACTAACCCTCGAAGTGTAATACCCGAGATTTCTGCTATGTATTTGGAACTTGTGATATTGTAATTGTTGCATTTTGATCTGAGCATTTTTCTCCGTATTTCATAATCCGGTGTTGTTAAGTGTATGATTTCATGAGTGTGACTTAAATTTGTGATTCTGCGCATGTAGCGCACGCTATCGATTAAGTATAGCGTACGCTAACTTGGATCCATAGCGCATGCTGTGGAGGAACCTTAGCGCACGCTATGCGGGGTCAATATGATTGAGACGTGTGGTAGGTGAGATCAGGCCGGGGATCTTGGTCGGATTGTGTCGGGATGAACACAGGCGGCTTTGGAAAAAGCGAGTCAGCGCGTTAGCGCCACGCTACTCACATGAGGGTAGCGCACGCTAAAGGGTGAGTACAGTGAAATCGATGCGTTTCAAATAGCCGTTAGCGCACGCTATGAATATGGACTAGCGCGCGCTAATAACCATTTTCTATATATAGAATGACATCCTTTTCATATTTTCAGATTTTTCACTACCCCATCCGAATTCTTGAACTTAGAAAGACACTCTCTTCATCCTAAACACTTCTTGCCGGCATCCTAGCTCGTGTTGAAGATTGTAGATCATTGGGGATTGGTGTTTAAACCTTCGGCGTTGGATTGCTTCGAATATCCTCCTTGTTCTTCACTACTTTGAGGTAGGTGATTCTTCACCAATATTAGTAGTATTCTGAAGGACGCTTTTAATCATGTTTTGGGATTTACCTAGTCAGTTAGATTCATAAGTAGTCGATCATCATGTGTTAGAAGGACATTTTTGACGTTTTGGCACTTATTCATCGTATGATCCATTGAACCTTTTTTAGTATGTGGACTCCTAAGCATATTATGTATCTTCAAAACCGATCATGACCACTGTATGGAGATTACCTAGTTCTTATGTTTTACGTAAGGGATCATATGTTTTGGGACTTGGAATGAATTGAACTTAGGATATTTTCTTGAAGATCAAGATGAATTATGGTGTAGTAATGATGATACGTATCCTTGTGTCTCGTAGTCATTTAATCCATAAAGATCTTTCATAAACCGTATGAGCATGATATGCACGGAGTTGGCATGTATTAACACTGAGGATTTCATGAGTTTTCATCACCTTTAGCTCAAGTTTCGCCCAGTAGTGACTGCCATGCACGATTAGCGCACGCTAAGATATATATATATATTAACGTGCGCTATCGGGAATGAGTAACGTGCACTATGTTGGATACGTTACGTACGTTATATCATCGAGCAGGCGATCGGTACTCGAGAGAAGATCGATTACCACTAGCGCACGCTAAACCTGGTCATTTGCGTACGTTAACGGGCAAGCTTAGCGCACGTTACGTAGAGTACGTAGCGCGCGCTAAGTAGTTCAGACAGAATTCATTTTTTAGAGCTTGCGGCCGTAAACCGGATTGTTAGACGTTCATACGACTTGAGAGGAATTCTTTATTATTTCTTAGGTCCGAGCCTTTCATAGGGGACGATCGAGGGGCGGTGACATACGAACGCGTGTCATTTGTTGGAGTATTTCCATTCTTGCCATTTTCGAGGCAAGTATCATATGTTGAGTTTGATTTATATTGGAACCTTGATCATGCTTATGGTTTTGTTCATGTTGTCGAATATGAGATGTATTTCTGTAATTTCTCATGGTATTCGTTGTTAATTGTTCGTATTGATGAACATATTGTAATGCATATATGTATGCATAATTGATTGGTTTATGGTATAAATGATCCGAGGGGATCATGAGGATCTATGCTGAGGGCGCTGGATCGATTGTCCACCATGCGTTGGTCCGACGGGATCATCATGGGGATCTATCTTTGAGAAGGCGCTGGATCGCCGGACGGGTTTTCCACCATGCGTTGGTCCGGGATCATCATGGGGATCTATACCAAGGCGCTGGATCATTTGGATTACCCTGTATTGTGTTGATGGAATCGTGAGGATTCACATCGTTGGATTCCGATGACGGAAGTCTGTTTTGCATGTTTTACGATGCACTGATGATTTATGTATTATGATACTTGTACTAGCATTGTTTTGCTAACCCCTTCGGGGGTGGACATTGTTTTGATGTTCAGGTAGCCGAGGAGCGGGGAAGCAACCACGATCAAACGGAGACGATGAAATGGCTCAGTGATGTGGTTGATGTTTATTGTTATTGTGATTTGTCTTCTTGGTTCATTTAGTACTCGAGTAGGTATGTTTCAATAATGTCATTTCGATATGGTTGTATAAGTTAACTCATTGGATCAGTTGAACCAAATCTGTATTTTGAACTTCAGTTGTACGATTGGATTATATTTACATTTCTTTTAAATTAGCCTTGTAAATCCTTACTTAAAGGGTTTACGGCGCTGTAATTATTCCGAATATCTCGGGGTGTTACAGAATATGGTATCGGAGCTAAGATTCATGGATATCTTGGCAGTCGGGTTAGTTGGGTCTGTTTACGTTATTTGATTATTGGTCGGTTGTAACATCACTGCTGATCCAGCATCGTCGTGTGGACCGTGGTTGTAAGTTTCCTAATCTCAAATACTACCGTTTTAATTAATTCATGTTTTGTAAACATTGATGGACTTCCTTTTAGAAAGTTTGCCCTGGATATTGAGTATTTATGTTTACAGTATGTTGAGAGGAGGTCGTGGACGCGGACGTGGAAATGCGAGACAAGAAGAGTCGGTGTCTACCCCAGAAATAACCGCTAGTTGAACGGATTCCCATTCCGGAGGACAACAGGGATCAGCAAATAATAATGCAGATCCTAATGTACCGGGAGTGCTTGGCAGTGGTTGCTCAGATAAACCAGTTTGCTCAAGTTGTGGATCGCATGCAGACGGCGATGGGACAGCAGCATAACGTGGATAATCGGGGAGATAAATGGCTTACTGAGGTGATCAAATTGCATCCTCCGAAATTTGACGGTTCGGCTGAGACGCTTTCTTGGGATCACTGGCTGAAGGAATTAGAGAAGATTTTTGCGGGGATTAACTGTCCCAACGATAGAAAGGTTCCAGTCGCCCAGTATCTTTTGACATGGAAGGCTTTCGACTGGTGGGAGGCCATTCGACCGGAGGAGCATAATGTTGACTGGACGGAATTCAAATTAATGATGGAAGCGCAGTATTGTCCTCGCCCAGTTAGAGAGGCCCGAGTTCGGGAGTTTTTCTCACCACAAAATTCAGAAGCATCTGTGACGGACGTGATTAAGACTTTTAATCACCAGCTGACTTATGTGCGTCACTTGGTCAGAACAGAGGCGGAGAGGATTTTTCATTTCGACATGCGAATGAAGCCGGAAATTCAGCAATATATGTCCGGATTTGAATGTACCACCTTGCGACGATGCTCAGGACAAGGCGCTGGCCTATGATATGAAAGAGGCGGCAGTAGAGAAATCAACAGAAGCAAAGAAGCAGAAAGTGGCTGGCAACTTCACGGAGAATAAGAGTAGTGGGCCTCGCAGGGGCCAGTCCTCTTTTCATTCATCCAGGAGGCCTCCGCATCCGTCTCGAAGTGGAAAGAAGTTCCGGGCAGCACCAACCGTTTCAGACGCAGGAAAGAAATGTTATAACTATGGCAAAGCGGGGCATGTTCGACGTGACTGTTTCGCGCCTGTTGTGACCTGTTTCGAGTGTGGACAGGAAGGGCACCGCGCAACATTTTGTGGGAATGCGACCCGATCTTTTGGTACTCGCACTCCTGTACCGGTTCCGAAGGACACTAGTGTAAACTAGACGCAGCAAAGCGGTTTCCCGCAGCAGAATGTTGGGAAAAGAGAGGCATCCAGCGCTGGGTCCGTTCCTCCGCGTATTTACGAGATGAAGAAGGATGATCATAACACAACTGTTGCATCAGATACGATTCAGATCCTTTTGCAACCAGTTAGTGTCTTGTTCGATTCGGGAGCTACGCATTATTTTATATCTTTGAACTGTGTTAATCGTTTGAAAATCTCGTGCATGTATAATTGTGAACCTTATATTGTGGGATTACCGAGCGGAGAGAAAATTGTGGGAACCCTAGAAGCTAGAGATTTTCCAGTGTCTATAGGAGGGAGAGATTGGCCATCGAATCTTATTGTAGTTGACATCTACGGTGACGATTTAATTCTCGGGGACGATTGGCTCAACCGTTATGGAGCTATTCTGAATTACCGAAAGAGAGTCATTTTTATCATTGCGGATGACGGATCTGAACACTTATTCCAAGGATGGAGACCGGGAAGCTCGGGAAAATTGATCAAAGCAATGAAAGCCGTGAAATTACTGAAGCAGGGATGTCATGGACTTTGGTGCTATGCCATGAGGAAAGAGGAAAGAGTAGAGCTCTCGTCTATTTCAGTTGTGAATGAGTTCTCATATGTATTTCCTGACGAACTACCTAGGTTACCTCCGCAGAGAGAAGTGGAGTTCACTATCGAATTAGAGCCTGGAGCAGCTCCTATTTCCAGAGCACCATACCGCATGGCGCCAACTGAGATGTATGAACTCAAGAAGCAACTGGAGGAATTGTTACAGAAGGGTTATATTCAACCTAGCCTTTCTCCTTGGGGAGCGCCCGTTCTCTTTGTCCGGAAGAAAGACGGATCCCTCCGACTGTGTATTGATTACAGGGAGCTCAATAAGATGACGATCAAAAATAAGTATCCTATACCTCGGATCGACGACTTGTTTGATCAACTGCACGGGGCAAGGGTATTCTCGAAGATTGACTTGTGATCAGGATACCATCAGTTGAGAATTAAGGAATCGGATATACCAAAGTCTGCTTTCAGGTCCCGGTACGGGCATTATGAATTTGTAGTGATGCCATTTGGACTTACCAATGCTCCTGCGGTATTCATGCAATTGATGAATCGGGTATTCTTAGAATACTTGGATAAATTTGTGATCGTCTTCATTGATGACATCTTGATATATTCGAAGGACGCAGAGGAGCATGTCGAAGCATTTGCGTGTGGTTTTGAGCACCTTGAAGAAGGAACAGCTGTATGCAAAGCTTTCAAAGTGCGAGTTCTGGCTTAGGGAAGTAACTTTCCTTGGGCATGTGATATCAGCTGACGGAGTTCAGGTGGACCCGAAGAAAGTCGAAGCAATCTTGGAATGGGAAGTTCCTAATAACGTGAAAGAAGTCCGGAGTTTCCTAGGACTTGCTGGATATTATCGCCGCTTTGTAGAGGGATTTTCCAAAATTGCTCGTCCGCTCACTCAGCTGTTACAGAAAACTCAAAAGTTTACGTGGGATGAGAAATGCCAAGCTGGTTTTGATGAACTTAAGAAGAGACTGACGAGCACCTATATTAGCGTTACCAGATGGGACTGATGGATTCATGGTATACAGCGACGCTTCAAATCAGGGTCTGGGATGTGTGTTGATGCAAAAGGATAAGGTGATTGCCTATGCTTCTCTGCAATTGAAACCTTATGAGGTTAATTACCCGACTCATGATCTGGAGCTAGCAGCTGTAGTCTTTGCATTGAAAATTTGGAGACATTATTTGTACGGCATTCATTGTCAGATATTTACAGATCATAAGAGCCTCAAGTACATTTTCAGTCAGAAAGAATTAAAAATGAGGCAGAGAAGGTGGCTGGAATTGATCAAGGATTACGACTTAGAGATTTTCTATCATCCGGGGAAAGCAAACGTAGTAGCCGATGCATTGAGCCGTAAACCTGTTTCTCTCCGAGTGTTGAAAGCACTTACATCCCAAACCAGCATTCAGCGGGAACTGATCCGCGAAGAGATTGAAGTATGGGCACCAGGAATCCAAGGGCAACTATATGTGATGGAACTGACTTCATCACTAGTCGAGGAGATCAAATCTAAGCAGTTGAATGATTCTCTGATCCTTCAGTTATGTGACGAAGTAAAGAAAGGAAAAGCCCCAGGATTCGTGATACAAGATGATGGAGTTCTGAGATTTCAGAGTCGACTTTGCATTCCCGAAAATGAGGAATTGAGACGGACAATTCTGAAGGAAGCTCACAATGCACCCTATTCTATTCACCCGGGCAGCAGTAAAATGTATAAGGATCTTAAACAAAACTTCTGGTGGGGGAATATGAAAAAGGACGTAGCAGAGTACGTTTCGAAGTGTTTGACTTGTCAATAGGTTAAGATTGAGCATCAGCGACCTGCCGGAATGTTAAAGCCGCTTCCGATCCCTGAATGGAAGTGGGAGGATATATCGATGGATTTCATCACCAATATGCCAAGAACCAAAACGGGAATGAACATGATTTGGGTTATAGTTGATCGACTAACCAAGTCGGCTCATTTCCTAGGAATTAAAGATACATGGGGACCCGAGAGATTGGCGCGAGTATTTATTGCGGAGATAGTTAGATTGCATGGGATGCCGAAGACCATTATTTCGGATCGAGATGGTCGCTTCGTGTCGCACTTCTGGAAGGCAGTTCATAGGGCTTTTGGGACTGAGCTCAACTTTAGCACGGCCTATCATCCCCAAACGGACGGTCAGTCCGAAAGGACTATACTGGCTTGAGAAGACATGCTTAGAGCTTGTGCTTTGGATTGGTCAACTGATTGGGAAGTTCATTTGCCATTGATTGAATTCACCTACAATAATAGTTGGCATGATTCTATTAAGATGGCACCATTTGAATCTTTGTACGGGAGAAGATGTCGATCACCCCTGTGCTGGGATGATTCTTCGGACTTGATCGGGACGGAACCGGAATTGATAATTCAGACTCAAGAGAAGATAGCTTTGATTCGGGAAAGACCGCTGTTGCCCGAGTCGGAAGTCTTATGCAGATGTACGTCGTCGCCCTCTAGAGTTCGACATTGGGGACCACGTACTATTGAAGGTGTCTCCTACATGAGGAATTTTCCGTTTTGGGAGGAAAGGCAAGATAAGTCCGAGGTATATCGGACCATTTGAGATCCTCGAAAGAGTTGGGGATTTAGCATACAGGTTGGCCTTACCGCCATCGCTGAGTTACGTTCACAATGTGTTTCACGTATCCCAATTGCAGAAGTATGTACCAGACCCCAGTCACGTCATTGATTTCGACGAGATCGAGATAGCTAATGATGGTACCTTCGAAGAGAGACCCATCAAGATACTTGAGAGTCGGATCAAACAATTGAGGAATAAACCAATACACTTGGTTAAAGTGCAATGGTCACGACACGGAGTTGAAGAGGCCACTTGGGAAACGGAGGACAGTATGAAGACTAGATATCCAGAGTTGTTTTCATCTTAAGTTTCGGGACGAAACTTCTTTTTAGGGAGGAAGGATGTAATACCCGAGATTTCTGCTATGTATTTGGAACTTGTGATATTGTAATTGTTGCATTTTGATCTGAGCATTTTTCTCCGTATTTCATAATCCGGTGTTGTTAAGTGTATGATTTCATGAGTGTGACTTATATTTGTGATTTTGCGCATGTTGCGCACGCTATCGATTAAGTATAGCGTACGCTAACTTGGATCCATAGCGCACGCTGTGGAGGAACCTTAGCGCACGCTATGCGGGGTCAATATGATTGAGACGTGTGGTAGGTGAGATCAGGCCGGGGATCTTGGTCGGATTGTGTCGGGATGAACACAGGCGGCTTTCGGGAAAAAGCGAGTCAGCGCGTTAGCGCCGCTACTCACATGAGGGTAGCGCACGCTAAAGGTGAGTCTGATGAAATCGATAACGTTTCAAATAGCCGTTAGCGCACGCTATGAATATGGACTAGCGCGCGCTAATAACCATTTTCTATATATAGGACAGCATCCTTTTTCATATTTTCAGATTTTTCACTCCCCCATCCGAATTCTTGAACTTAGAAAGACACTCTCTTCATCCTAAACACTTCTTGCCGGCATCCTAGCTCGTGTTGAAGATTGTAGATCATTGGGGATTGGTGTTTAAACCTTCGGCGTTGGATTGCTTCGAATTTCCTCCTTGTTCTTCACTACTTTGAGGTAGGTGATTCTTCACCAATATTAGTAGTATTCTGAAGGACGTTTTTAATCATGTTTTGGGATTTACCTAGTCAGTTAGATTCATAAGTAGTCGATCATCATGTGTTAGAAGGACATTTTTGACGTTTCGGCACTTATTCATCGTATGATCCATTGAACCTTTTTTAGTATGTGGACTCCTAAGCATATTATGTATCTTCAAAACCGATCATGACCAGTGTATGGAGATTACCTAGTTCTTATGTTTTACGTAAGGGATCATATGTTTTGGGACTTGGAATGAATTGAACTTAGGATATTTTCTTGAAGATCAAGATGAATTATGGTGTAGTAATGATGATATGTATCCTTGTGTCTCGTAGTCATTTAATCCATAAAGATCTTTCATAAACCGTATGAGCATGATATGCACGGAGTTGGCATGTATTAACACTGAGGATTTCATGAGTTTTCATCACCTTTAGCTCAAGTTTTACCCAGTAGTGACTGGCATGCACGATTAGCGCATGCTAAGATGTATATATTAACATGCACTATCGGGAATGAGTAATGTGCGCTACGTTGGATACGTAACGTACGTTATATCATCACGCAAGGCAGTCGGCTGTTCAGAGAAGACTGTCAGTACACAGCTAGCGCACGCTAAACCTGGTCATTTGGGCAGGCTTAGCGCACGTTACGTAGAGTACGTAGCGCGCGCTAAGTAGTTCAGACAGAATTCATTTTTTTAGAGCTTGCAGCCGTAAACCGGATTGTTAGACGTTCGTATGACTTGAGAGGAATTCTTTATTATTTCTTAGGTCCGAGCCTTTCATAGGGGACGATCGAGGGGCGGTGACATACGGACGCGTGTCATTTGTTGGAGTATTTCCATTCTTGCCATTTTCGAGGCAAGTATCATATGTTGAGTTTGATTTATATTGGAACCTTGATCATGCTTATGGTTTTGTTCATGTTGTCGAATATGAAATGTATTTCTGTAATTTCTCGTGGTATTCGTTGTTAATTGTTCGTATTGATGAACATATTGAAATGCATAATTGATTGGTTTATGGTATAAATGATCCGAGGGGATCATGAGGATCTATGCTGAGGGCGCTGGATCGATTGTCCACCATGCGTTCGTCCGACGGGATCATCATGGGGATCTATGCTGAGGGCGCTGGATCGCTGGACGGGTTTTCCACCATGCGTTGGTCCGACGGGATCATCATGGGGATCTATACCAAAGTGACTGGATCATTTGGATTACCCTGTATTGTGTTGATGGAATCGTGAGGATTCACATCGTTGGATTCCGATGACGGAAGTATGTTTTGCATGTTTTATGATGCACTGATGATTTATGTATTATGATACTTGTACTAGCATTGTTTTTCTAACCCCTTCGGGGGTGGACATTGTTTTGATGTTCAGGTAGCCGAGGAGCGGGGAAGCAACCACAGTACCGACAGGACGATGAAATGGCTCAGTGATGTGGTTGATGTTTATTGTTATTGTGATTTGTCTTCTTGGTTCATTTAGTACTCGAGTACGTATGTTTCAATAATGTCATTTCGATATGGTTGTATAAGTTAACTCATTGGATTAGTTGAACCAAATCTGTATTTTGAACTTCAGTTGTACGATTGGATTATATTTACATTTCTTTTAAATTAGCCTTGTAAATCCTTACTTAAAGGGTTTACGGCGCTGTAATTATTCCGAATATCTCGGGGTGTTACACGAAGTCCGTTGATTAAATGGTAACCTTCTCTTGAGCTATTCCCCAGGCTTTAGTTTTATCTCTACGAGTTCAATCCGCTCCAAGCCCCTGAACGATCCAACGCCGAAAACACCGCGTCTCTACTTGCCACGCGCCGGAAAGACGATCTGAACAACAACACTCGATTAACCTCTAAGGTTACGGCTAGAGTCAAATGATGAAGCTTTTTATTATTACACTATAAGTGTATAATATATATCTCTCAATTAATTTCCCTCCAAGAAAAATGTGAATGAAAATGAAGAACACAAAGTTTTTTTTTCTCTTCCCTCTCCACTTGATGAATCTGCCGTGAGTTATGCAAGGTGAGGAGAAAGAGTGTTTTTATTTTGGTCTTAAAATCATTCACAAGATAAGATTTCACCCACAAAATTTCCTTTTCCCTTATTATAAGAGATATGAAATCTCATATGTCAAAAGTCTTCCAACAAGAAAACAAGACTATGATCAAGGTGGGAAATCAAGGTGGGGGCCGGCCTCTAGAAGAAATCGGACGAGTTCGGTTTGTTTCGGACTCCCGAGAGTCCAAACAGATAAACTCCGATTCCGTTCCGATCATTCAAGAACCATTCTGTCGTGAATACCAGTATACGTATAAACCCTTCTTTCAAATGTCCCGATCAAGTTATAGGGTCACTGTCAGTCAAACCCCATCTGTACTTGACGCTATGTATGCGTTAATGCAAACCGAGATCATCGAGCTATCGTGTATCTAATACAGCTAGCTCCAATGCTTTGGCCAAAGACTTATGATCTCATCTGCCAATAACCGCATAGGACATATAACCCGTTCACTAACAGGAGAAAGAATTCTATCTTGGTATTCAGTAGGACCTGCTACTTGCCCGTCAAGATGCACGTCGAGATTGACCCCTGCCTTCTGGTTTATAGGGTCGAAATACTCTAATGAAAATCTTGTCGTCACAAGCACATCCCTACTAAATCCTCAAGTCGAAGGTTCACGAATACCTATCACAACCTTTCGATTCCATCATTGACTGTCCCGGAGTGAAATCCGTGTGACGAATCGAGGGTGAGTCGGTTCGAGTATACTAATCCAATTAGCATACCTATAACGTGTGCTCCCACTAACCATTAGTGTTCGACAGGCACTCTCCTTGTCAAAGAACACGTCATACAAGTCTTCACATAAACTTAACGCCCAGTCAAGTTCCATCGACTTGCGAACGATTAAGTATTTGAGCTATTAAACCTTTCCAGTGCCGACCCCCTTATCCAATAAGGAGTGGAACGTTTTGCTCTCAAATACACGGACTAGTTTCTATATGTATATTTACGAGTTAGGAATGCCAGTAACTACCAGTAAATAAAGAAACATTAATTGCCTTATATTAATGATTTACATAATAACAAGTACAATGCCCTCACTCAACATCCTCTGAGTGGCATTCGAGGGCATACTCCTAACAGGAGGGTAGCCGCTGCGGTCCGAGACTTTCGATCCCGCCTCCGAGGGATGGCCCAAGCCTCTCGCTCGATCAGTTCTAAACCGCGGAACAGATCGAAGAGTCCATGGCCATCCTATGGGAGCGACGGAGAGCATTCGACGCGCCCACTATAACCCCCTCGGCCATCCGCCGCGTGAACAAACATAAATTCAAGGGGTTACTGACCGAGCGATCGCCAGGAGGCCCCGATTCACAAGAAGAGGCGCTCGCAAGGCGGGAGACCTCCGTTTTCATCCGCCTAGGCAGCGACCCATCATGGCGACCGGGGCAGTATGGCCCCAGCCACGAGACGACGGAACCCGAATCCGTCACCAGGAGCTCGGCATACCCAACTCCCAGAGGGCAGGCCTACCATCTGGCTGCTCGCCAAAGAACCGAGATCGGCGACGACGACCTCATCGCCTGCCATGGAGTCAGGAGATCGATACACGATTGTCTCAGCTCCCGTTCTAAAAGCCGAAGCACGAGCGACCAAGCTACAGCGATGGCCGCGATGCAACGCCAGCTCGACGACATGAAGGCGCTCCTGGAATCTGGGGCAGGCGCCAAGAGAGAGATAGTCGGGTCGAGCGACCCACTCGCGGTCCACATCCAGCGACCGGTGGCGAAGGCCGGGCTGATCCAGCGGTCGATGGCGAAGGCCAGGCAGGGGCAGCATGAGCTTGTCCGCTTTCATTTTTGTTTTTTCTTGTAATTTTTTAGGCTCCTCCTTTTTTTTAATTTTCGCTTGGGCGATTTGTACTTGTGTTTTCAATGAAATGAAAAGAGTTTCTGAAACGAGTATTTTCCTTCTCTGATTCCTTGTTTGTATGGCCTTCGAACGTGCATCACCAAATGAATTGATATACTTTAACTCATACTGGTAACTTTTCAGAACAAAGTCGCTCATTGTATGTATATTTGAACAAGGCCGATCGTCATGTGTGTATCTCC
Source organism: Orobanche coerulescens (assembly GCA_033398695.1). Taxonomy (NCBI): domain Eukaryota; kingdom Viridiplantae; phylum Streptophyta; class Magnoliopsida; order Lamiales; family Orobanchaceae; genus Orobanche; species Orobanche coerulescens. The sequence continues at coordinate 8,455,452 of CM065810.1, forward strand.
GCTCTCCCCCTTGTTTTTGTTTACTTAGTGAAAGTAAGGGAACGAAAATAAATCGTTTAGCGAGCTATCTTTGGTTTAGTTCCTGCGATCTTTAATTTTGCAGATTCCTCGAGGAAGGCCGACCATCTCGGCCTAGAGGAACCGTGCACAGTCGCGGAGTTTGATGGAACCGACCTCCGTGACCATGTCTTGTGCGCGAGTGAAATTTCGTCTGATGGTCTACTTCTCGCGACTCACTTAATTGTGAGGGTCCTCCGTAGGCTACATTTTGCCTCGCAATGTAACGATGGGGCGGACAATCTCAGCCTGTAGGAGTCTTTGCACAGGGCGCCGTTGGATGAATCGACTTCGCGACCGTGGCTTGTTAGCACTTTTCTGCTTGGGACCGAAATGTTAGATGACGGACCTTCGTGGGCAGACGTTGTGACGGGGGAGGGATGCGTCGCATTGTCCGGGTCCACCACGTTAGATGATGTACCTTTGAGGGCGGGCGAGCATGTCCACAGATCTGTTTTGGAGGGTCCTTCGGCTACGCTCGCCTCGTATTTAAACGAAAGGACGAGCGATCTTCGCCCAAAGGAACCTTGCATGGACGGGATGTCGGTTCCATCGACCTCCAGAACCATGGCTGCACTTTTCTACCTCGGATCGTCATGTTAGATGGCGATCCTCGACGGTATATGTTGTGCTGGGGGAGGCGATCGCTTGCCTAGGTCCATCATGTTAGATGACGAACTTTAGAAGGCAATCGAGTCATCCTCTTTTTGGAGGCAGTAACATTTGGTTTGCTTTTCCGAAGCGAATCATTTGGGGAGAACTGAAAAATCTCATTAAGCCCTTTGTACATTGAATAAATGAATACAGTGTGTTTTTATTGATAGTACTTCTTCAAATGAACGGCGTTCCAGGGATATTGGTCCGCAGTGCCATCTGGGTGCTGGAGCTCGTAGGCTCTTTTGGTTAGACACTTGGATATCCTGAACGGTCCCTCCCAGTTCGGACCAAATACTCCCGTATAGGTTTAGATCTTCTTGCCCACTTGAAATCGCCTTTCCTTGACCTTTGAGTTGAAGAACTTTTCGTATTTCCTTTTGTGGATCATGTTCTTCATTTCCAAGGTCAGTGGGCGTTCTTCGAACATATCCAAGTTGATTCGCCGAGCTACATCATTGTTCGTCGTTAGTTGTTGGGCAGTTCGGTGGCTGAGGACGGCGATCTCCGATGGGATCACCGCTTCTGTTCCGAAAGCGAGGGCGAATGGGGTTTCGCCGGTTGAATTTCTTGTCGTCGTTCAGTAGGACCACAAAACATCCGGGAGCTCGCTCGCACAGCGCCCTTGCTTGGATTCGAATCTGGATTTGATCGTGTGTTCGAGGATCTTGTTTACAGCCTCTACCTGCCCGTTTGTTTGAGGGTGGTAGGGGGCTGAGAACAACTTTTTTTATTCTCCACTTTTCACAGAATTGCATGACCTCCAAACCGTCGAACTGCTTTCCGTTGTCGGAGATGATAGCCTGAGGTAGACCGAATCGGCAGATGATGTTCTTCCAAATGAACTTGATCACTTGTTGTTGGCCGATCTTGTTGAGTGGTTCGGCCTTTGCCCATTTCGTGAAATAATCGACCCCCACGATGGCGAATTTACATCCCCCTAGTACCATCGGCAAAGGACCGATGAGGTTGATGCCCCATTGGGTGAACGACAACAGACTGTATATAGAGGTGAGCTGCTCGGGGGGAGCTTGATGTTCGGGACCATTATTTGACACTTGTGACAAGATTGGGCATAGGCGATCGCGTCCTTTTACAGGGTAGGCTAGAAAAAGCCTTGCCTGGTCGTTTTGTGGATGAGGGCCCACCCTCCCACGTGATTTCCACAGATCCCGTCATGGATTTCGGCTAAAACAAGTCGGCCTTCCTCCGGCGTAATGCACTTGAGGAGAGAAAGGCTGAAAGCTTGCTTGTAAATCCGGTCGTCCAAGAGGGTGTATCTGGTCACTCGGAGCTGGAGCTGACGAGCCTTGACCCGATCGGTGGGGACCATTTCGTCCTTTAAGTATTCAATGATCGGAGTCATCCAGTTCTCTTCGGCGATGGAAACTGTGGCGACCAGGATTTTGTCGATCGCCGATCCCGCCAACTTAGTGATTTGGATGTTAGAGAAGTGCGCTACCCCATCCGACGATGCGAGTTTGGATAGGGCATCGGCCTGGGAGTTGTGCTCCCTCGGGACTTGCTCAATCAGCACTTCTTCAAGATTTGTGCACATTTTGGCGACCAACTCTTGATATTTGATCATCTGTTCACCGCGCGCTTCATATTCTCCCTTGACTTGGTTTACGTCCAAGAGGGAGTCCATGAAGATGTGAAGGTGACGAACGCCCATGGCGAGCGCTAGATCAAGCCCGCCTACTAAGGCTTCGTACTCTGCTTCATTGTTGGTCGCTCGGAAATCGAAACGCACAACATTTGTAAAAATCTGGCCATCGGGGCTGATGAGGACAATCCCTGCCCCTGCTCGCGAGCTGGCCGACGAGCCATCTACGTACAGTTTCCAGGCGGGGCGACCGACTTGGGTCAGGCTAGGCGGGAAAGTTAATTTCACCACAAAATCCGCCAACACTTGGCCCTTGATCACCGTGCGAGGAGCATACGTGACACCGTATTGGGCGATCTCCAGTGATCACTTGAGGAGTCGCCCGTTGGTGTCTGGTCAGTGTAGAACTTGCCTTAGAGGGAGAGTCGTCAGAACCTCCACTTGGTGTTCGATGAAATAGGCTCTCAGCTTGCGAACACTGATGACAAGTGCATAGGCGAGCTTCTCCAGAGGTGTGTAACGTGTCTCCGCATCATGTAGCACTTGACTGACAAAGTAGATCGGAAAGTGGGTTTACCTCTCTGCTTGCACTAATACGGCGCTCAGCGCGACCTCCGAGGCTGTCAGGTAAAGGAACAGCTTCTTGTCGGAGATCAGTTTTGCCAAAATTTGGGGGTTAGGAATATACTCCTTGATCTTGGCGAACGCCATTTGACTTTCCTTCGTCCATGGAAATTTTTTATTCTTTATGGTGGGGAAGAAAGGCTTGCTTTTATCTCCGAGCCACGAAATGAAGTGATTAAGGGCTGCCAAACACCCCGTGAGGCATTGCACCTGCTTGATATTCTGTGGTTCTTGCATGTCGAGGATCGCCTTGATCTTAGTGGGATTTGCCTCGATCCCCCTTTGGCTCACGATGTGCCCCAAGAATTTTCCAGATCTTACTCCGAAGTTGCATTTCTTGGGTTTTAGATTCATGTTGAAATTCTCGAGGATGGCGAACGTCTCGGCGAGGTCCTTGAGGTGACTTTCCTTTTTGAGGCTCTTGACCACAATGTCGTCAATGTACACCTCCATGGTTTTGCCGATTTAATCGGCGAACATCCCGTTGACTAGGCATTGGTATTCGCCCCCGCATTCTTCAGACCCAACGGCATTCAGACCCAAAAGTACACGTCTTTTTCCGTGTGGAACGATGTGTGTTTTACGTCTTTCTCCGCCATTGGAATCTGATGGTATCTGGCGAAGGCTGTAATACCCGAGATTTCTGATATGTATTTGAACCTTGTGATATTGTATTTGTTGTATTTTGATCTGAGTATTATTCTCCATATTTCTTGATCCGGTGTTGTTGAGCGCATGATTTCATTAATGTGATCTAATTTGTGATTAAGACAGGGTGGTAGGTGAGATCGGTTGAGGATCTCGGTCGGATCATGTCGGGATGAACCTGGACGGCTTTCGGGAAAAGCCAAGTCAACGCGGTAGCGCACGCTAATGATATGAGGATAGCGCACGCTAAACGCTGAGTACAGTGAAGTCAGTAAGCTTCGTATGACCGTTAGGGCACGCTATGAGTATGGACTAGCGCGCGCTAATAACCATTTTCTATAAATAGGACAGCATTCTTTTTCATATTTTTAGCCTTTTCACTTCCCACATCCGAATTCTTGGACTTGAAGAGTCACTCTCTTCATCCTAAACCCTTCATATCATCATCCTAGCACGAGTTTGAAGATTGTAGATCATTGGAGATTGGTGTTCAAACCCTCGGTGTTGGATTTCTTCAAGTTCATTCGTGTTCTTCGCTACTTTGAGGTAGGTGATTCTTCACCAATATTAGTAGTATTCTGAAGGACGTTTTGATCATGTTTTGGGATTATCTAGTCAGTTAAATTCGTAAGTAGTCGAACATCATGTGTTAGAAGGATATTTTCGATGTTTCGGTACTTATTCATCGTACAAACCATTGAACCTTTTAGTGTTTGAACTCCTAGCATATTCATGAAGCTTCAAAACCGATTATGACCAGTAGATGGAAATTACCAAGTTCATATGTCTTTACATAAAGGAATCATACATTTTGGGACATGGAATGGATTGAACTTAGGATATCTTCTTGAAGATCAAAGATAAATTATGGTGTGGTGATGATTATACGTATCCTTGTGTCTCGTAGTCGTTTAATCCGTCAAGATCTTTCACAAACCGTATGAGCATGATATTCACGGAGATGACATGTATTAGCACTGAAGATTTCATGAGTTTCTTCACCATTAGATTAAGCTTTATGCCCAGTAGTAAACTGCCATGCACGCGTAGCGCACGCTAAGATGTATATATTAACGTGCGCTATCGGGAATGAGTTAACGTACGCTACATTTGGTACGTAACGTACGTTATGTCATCAGCCGAGTCAGTCGGCTGATCCGAGAGAACTGTCAGTGCATAGCTAGCGTACGCTAGACTTGGTCAGTTGCGTACGTTAATAGGCAGACTTAGCACACGTTACGTAGAGTACGTAGCGTACGCTAAGTAGTTCAGGCAGATTACATATTTAGAGCTTTTGGCCGTAGACCAGATTGATAGGCATTCGTACGACTTGAGATGAATTCTATATCATTTTCTTTTGTTAAGGTTCGAGCTTGCTACGTTGATCGAAGGAGGAGGCCTTCAAGTGTGTTGAGATCATTGGAGTGTTTAGTTCTTGCCATCTTCGAGGCAAGTATCGTAATGTGTTAATATTGGTATTTTGAGCATGCATGTGGTTTATTCATGTTGTTGAACATGGAATTTATTTCGTTGAATTGTCATGATATTCGTTATCTAGTGTTTGTATGTTCATGTTGATGGACATAGCGATTTGGCATATATGTATGCATGAGTTGTGTTTGTGTATGTTGTACGATCTATGCTGAGGGCGCTGGATCGGATGTCCACCTCGTGTTGGTCCGACGGGATCATCTTGGGATCTAGGCTGAGGGCGCTGGATCATTGGATGGGTTTTTCCACCTCGTGTTGGTCCGACGGGATCATCTTGGGATCTATGCTGAGGGCGCTGGATCATTGGAATACCCTTGCTGTGCTAATGGAATCTTGTGGATTCGCATTGTCGGATTCCGGTAATGGAAGTCCGTGTGGTGTATCTTGTTATGTATTGTTGATGCATATTCGATTTGTTTAATATGATACTTGTACTAGCATCGTTTTTCTAACCCCTTCGGGGGTGGATATTTGTTTTAATGTTCAGGTAGCCGAGGAGCGGGGAAACAGCCACAGTACCGACATGATGACGAAGGGGTTCAGTGATGTTTGTTGTTATTGTGATTTATCTTCTTGGTTCATTTTCAGTACTTGAGTACGCGTGTCTTATTAATATCATTTCGATATGGTTGTATAAATTAACTCTAATGGATCAGTTGGAACCGGTTTTGTATGTTGAATTTCTGTGATATTATTGGATTATATTTACATTTCTTTTTTTACTAGCCTTGTAAATCCTTACTTAAAGGGTTTACGGCGCTGTAACTATTCCGAATATCTCGGGGTGTTGCAAAGGCATCCATAAACGACATCATTTCGCAACCTGCCGTGCTATCGACCAAGTGGTCAATATGAGGCATTGGAAAGTGATCTTTCGGACAAGCCGCGTTGAGGTTGGTGAAATCGATGCATAACCTCCAGGAGTTGCTTGCCTTTTTGACAAGCACCGCATTGGCCACCCATTGTGGCTCGTCAGTAGCTACCCCGATTAGTTTATTGTTGAGTAGCTTCTTGACTTTTGCATCTAGTGCAACATATTTCTCTGGACCAAATTTCCTACGTTTCTGATGAATAGGCTTCCTTTCCGGGTCGATCTTCAGATAGTGGCAAGCATGTTCAGGACTGATGCCGACCATATATTGATGCGACCAGGCAAAGACTCTGATGTTCTTTCGTAGTAAACTGATCAGATCATCTTTTAACTCGGGATCGACGCTTGAGCCAATCTGCACTTCCCGCTCCGGGCGAGCCGGATCGATCGTTATACTTTCCAACTCTTCGGTGGGGATGGTCGTTTCTCGTTTGGAGCGATCGCCAGACTCGATCCTTGTATCAACATCGAGGCTTGGCTCGAAGACAATCCTCGGTTCGATGTCGTCCGACGATTGATGAGAGATGCCGTCTTCTGAGTCGGGCTGGTATGAGGTGCTTGGCTCGTCGATCTCCATCGGTTGGTTGTCGATCGTCCCAGTTTTACAAATAGGACAAGAAATGTTTAACGGAAAAGCTACAACACAAGAGTAGTTCAAACATTTCTTCGCCATTAGCTGATTTCTTTTTACAGTACCAACTATCCCTTCGGTAGTGGGGAACTTGATACAATAAAAAAAATAGGAGGCGACCGCCTCAAAGGTTTCTAAAAAGGGGCGACCTAGGAACCCATTATAGATGCTGGGCATGTCTATGATTACAAAATTGAGGTTCCTAGTGATCTTAACCTGGGGATCGTAACAGCAGACTAGCTCGATGGAGAGCTTGATCCTTCCATAGGCTTTGACCGTGTTATCGCCGAACCCTTGAAGCACGGTGTTGAACGGCTTGATGAACTTGGTCAGGTGGCCGAGCTGGTCCAGAGCAGATTTGAATATGATGTTGCAAAAGCTCCCGTTGTCGACCAGCATGCGGTCGACCGTTTTCCCGAGGATACATGCAGAGATCACCAAGGCATCCTCCTTGGGGCACTGCACTTCTTCCCTATCCTTGTTGGAGAAGGAGATGAGCGCCTCTCTGGAGATGGTTGGCTCTGGGGGCACCACGACGTGGACTCCGGCGAATGCCCTCAGCTCGGCCTTTCATTTTCTGCTTGACATGGTGGAAACCGGGGAAAGGCCTCCGAGATTTCCACCTCCTGATTGGAGCATATTGATCCGGCCGCCGGGGTTGATCAGAGGGATCGACTCATCTGAGTATTCCGGCTCGTTTTGCTCAATTCTGGTGACCGAATTGGGAGGTTAACGACCGCGGCCCTCGGTCCTTTCATCCCTGGGCTCCGGCTTGGTTACTAAATTGTCCAGCTTGCCTTCCTCGAACAATCTCCAGAGTTGTCTGAGGAGGTTGCGGCATTGGCTGGTGTTGTGTTCGGGACTTTTGTGGTAGGCACAAAATTTACTACGATCCAAATGACTGTTGTCCCTCATCGGCTTTGGCTTGCTTAGCCATTCGCGCCCCTTGATGGCATTGAAGATATGGGCCGTAGATAGATTGAGGTTGCGGAGGAGGTGAACTTCCACATCCTCGAAGGCTTTGAACTCACGGGGTGGCTTTGCGACCGCCTTTCTGGGCTTGGCGATCGCCTTCTTTGGGATGGGAGATGGGGACTTCCTTTCCCCGGTTGCCCCCTCGTCTAGCCGAAGGGTGAGCAACCTCTGCCTGGACAGAAAGTCGGCAGTCTTGGCGCGGAAGATCGCGTAGGTCGGGGGGATGTCCTTTGTGAGGTACCTGAACATGGGCGAATGACCATAGAATCCCCCCATGACTGAATAGAGGGCGAGCTCGTCGCTTATGGTCTTGCCGGTGAGGACTATTTCATCCACCCGTTCGATATAATCTTCATCGGACTCGTCTTTCCCCTGCCTGATCTTCATCATGCGGTGGGGACCCTCTGGCCGAGCGACCTTGGCGGCGAAGTACGACATGAAGTCGTTCGCCATCTTCTCAAAACAGTTGATTGAGCGCAGTGGCAATGAGATGTACCACCTATGGGCAAGATTGTCCAATGTTAATGCGAACATTCGGCATTTCATCGCGTCCGACGCCCCACATCCGGTCATGTAGATCTGGAACTTGCTTAAGTGAGTTTCGGGATCCGATCTCCCCTTATACAGAGGTGTTTGAGGAGGAGCGATCTTTGGTTGCATGGGGGCAAGCTCGATCTGGACTGCGAGCGGCTCACTTGGTCCAGCGACCTTTCTCTTGGCGCTTGCCCCAGTTTCTAGGAGCACTTTCATATCGTCGAGCTGGCGCTGCATTGCGGCCATTGCCGTAGCCTGACTGCTCGCGGTCTGGCTCTTGGAGCGGGAGCCGAGGCGATCATGTACTAATCTCCTGGCTCCGTTGTAGGCGACGAGATCTCTGCCGCCGAGCTCAATTCTCTGGCGAGTGGGAGCCAGATGGCTGGCTTTTTTTTGGTAGTCGGGTATGCCGACCTCCTTGTGACGGATTCGACTCCGACGTCTCATGGCTGGGGCCAGAATACCCAGGTCTCCATGAAGGATCACTTCTTAGGCGGCTGAAGACGGAACTGTCCTACCTTGCGAGCGCCTTTTCTTGCGACTCAGGGCTTTCTGACGATTTCTCGACATATAACCCCTTGGGCTTTTGTTTTCCCGCACGGCGGATAGCTGATGGAGTAATAGTGGGCGTGTCGTATGCTCTCCGTCGCTCCCTTAGGATGTCCATGGCCTCCTCGATCTGTTCTGCGGTTTGGAATTGATCGAGTGAGAGGCTGGGGCCGTCCCTCGGGGGCGGGAGTGAGAGTCTAGCGTCGCCGCGGCTGCCTTCCGTCATAGGTTAGGACTTGGTTTGGGCCGGAATGAGACGTCCGGCGGATCGTAAAGTGGTTCTCTTCGAGGTGGTGGCAGACGTCATTATTTTTAGGGTTTTCTTTGAAGAACAGTGAGTGTTTCTTCAAGTATATGTTCCATAGAACAGTGAGTGTTCTTCGAAACGGTCGGAGAGAAAATAAAGGTAAAGACGCCCCTTCTTCTAGCGCCAATTGTTGTTACCCAAAATATTATACGTAATGGTTTGCTGGATATGGCTATGGGTGAGTAACAAACGAAATGCAAGAGCACGTCCAATGGAATGAAAATAACACAAAGTTTGCTGGGGTTGTTAGTCCCGGGCTTGAATACTCTCGCGAGATATTATTAATACGAATACTGCTTTGGAGTACAAATATTAATGTTAGAGTACGATTACAATGAGCGTAGTGGCCTAGTGATCTAACTCTTGAGTGCTGGTGATTGCCGGAAGAACCAGAGTTAATGCTCTGTGAGTTCTTGTAACAAAGATAAATTGTTGTATGGAATTCGGTGTAGAATTCAACTGTGTAGACAACTGTATAGATTTTCCGATCCTTTTCCAATTGCTGGAGGTCTCCTATTTATAGAAGAGGAGGTTGTTGGGATGTCTTAATTCTAAACGGGCGATCGCCTTTCTTGCATTAAACTAAGCGGGCGATCGTCTCAGCACGTGGGTCTGTTTCCTTAAAATCCGCAGCTGCTTCTGGCAGCCAGATGTGCGAACCAATGAGAAGCCAACACGTGCCTTACATCGCAGTCTTGGGAGGTCCCACCTAGGACCTTTCGGCGGGTCTGTCAGTAGGTGAGAGGTTGTCCGTGTCACCCACAGCCGGTGAAGGGCTGGAGTCAAAAAAGCCTTTTCCTGCGGCGTAATAAGCGGATCTGCACGTGGGTCTTCATCCCGAGATTCGATCTTCATAGACTTGACGGATGTTTGGCTTTACACGTGGCATAAGACGATCGTCCTTGGTCGGGTAGTAGGGTTGATCGCTAGGTGCCAAGAGACGATCGCCATGGACGTCAATCGCTCGGTACTTGATCTCGATCTGGAATCTTCGTTTGGTGAATCTACCTTGGATTATTTGGGGCTAACTTTGGTCGCTCGTCCCTTGTGCCGAACGCCCCTGAGGCGTATTAATCGCCACATAATACTGACCACGAAGTGCGTCTGGAACGCATACTAAGTATATACTTGATTTGGAAGAGATATGACGCTTTTGCGTGTAAAACTAAGGGTTTATAGTGATGTACTCTTGTGAGACTAAGAGATTCCGCTAAATCCAAAGTCAAGAATGAAAGGATCTTGGGGACAATTGATGATGTGTATTCATCAATCGGTTTAAGGCAATTTAAGGGACGGTTTCCCTAAGAGACGATAAAGTAATGCCTATATGATTCCCAATGACTAGTCGAAGTCATAATAAGAATTGGCTCACTTAAGTGATGATGCAGTCTTAAGAGAAAAGTACGGTATTATGTACTCATGTTTGACTCGATGTACTCATTCGTAATAATCCGGTAAAGCCACTGTGATGATGGCCTAGGATGCGCTCACGCAATGTCTGTGATTGACAAGAAGCTTGAGGCTCGCTCTATCTCAGTAAAAGGGCACTTGAAAACCAATACCCGAATTTGCCCAGAATGTGGTCTATCTCCCATATGACCTACACAGCACCTCACTTGTTGGAAAATGGTGAAATTGGTACTATTGGAAAGGTTTGTGTCTACTTTCCAAGGAAACCAACTATTTGATCACATCCATCATGTTGAGTGACATATGACTATTGTTGCAAAGTAGGACAGGATATGTCCGGTAATTTGCTGAGTCAACTTCGATAGAGCTTTGTGATCTGATCAGGTCGATCTATGTTACGTACTGTATGTGAATGAAAAGCTATGGGTGTCTAGTTTTCATAAGTTATTACAGTTTCGTTGATACCTATTGAATCGAAGAATTTATGAGTGATTTAGTGCATGGAGGTCAAGACTTTAGAAAACTTGATAAGTCTTTAGCGACTCTGCACTTTGGATGTGCCGCGCTCTTTTTGTCCTTAGACCAAGGTTTGTTTTTTCCCATTGGGTTTTCACTTCGTAAGATTTTTAACGAGGCGACCTATGAGAACATCCATACAAATGATGTGTTGTATTTCTGTTCAACTTAGACCAAGAGGTATTTTTCCCAGTGAGTTTCTCCTTGGCATAGTTGTGAGGGCAACTTGGCATTTAACTCCTATGATTTGAGGTACTCATCAGGGGGAGTCGTTGTGTATACATCAGGGGGAGTATACTGACATGTTATTTTGGTGCGTTGCAATCTTTTCCTCATCAAGCCTTTATTTTTCCCATGAGGTTTTGTTTTGGCTTGGAATAGGTTTTTACAAAGGCAACATCTTCTGCACCGTTGTTGTATTAGTGCTCGACACAGGGGGAGTGTTCCGGGAATTATTATTCCCGTGATGTGTCTTACCTAATATTGGTTGTAGATACATAGATGGAAGGTTCTAGATCCTTCTAGAGGTAGTATGATCCTATTAGATGTCTGACCTTATCTAGGAATCTTATGTATGGAAGGACTCTCATTGTAATGCCTATATAAAGGTCCCTCTATCAGTGTTATGAATACAATTGATTGACTCGTATTTACAGTCTTTTACTTTCTCCTGAAATAATCTTAACTATGTCTGTAACTGTAGCATCAGTTGAGGGGAGTTTCTCAAAGTTAAAATTATTGAATACATATTTGAGATCATGTGGCAAGAAAGATTGAATGGTTTGACAATATTGTGTATTGAAAAAGATGTATTAGAAATTTTGAAACAAGTTATATTAGGAATGATTTTGCAAGGAGATAAGAACAAACATGTAGATTTTACAAATTAGACTAGTCGAGCCGAGTCTAATTTTGGCTTTAATGAGTGATGATTTGTTACCACTCAACTGAGCTTGAGCTCGAGCTCGAAAGAGCTGCAAAATTCGTGCTCGACTCGAGCAGTATTTTAGAGGGCTCGCTAACATATTTTTTATTTTTTATATTTATTTTTATTTTTTATTTTTTGTATTTAGTTAAATATAATCAAAACATTGACTATTTTCATAAATTAATTATTATTAATCGATATTAGTAAACAATCAATTATTATGAATATTTATACATACATAACCAAATTTTAGAAGAATAATTTAAATGCGCGAGTTCGAACTCGTGAACTAACGAGCTCGAGCCGAGCTTGTTCAACCCGAGCTCGAGTCGAACGTTGACGAGCATGCTCGCAAGCGCTCGCGAGCATGCTTGATTCATTTGCAGTCCTAGATGAGACCATGTATATTTATGTAAGAGTATGCAGAAAAAAGTTATTATCTTATTAATTTATGGAAATTGTTAATTTGTTAAATGGGTTCACGTTGGGACCGATAAAAATTATTAAGTCAGGGAGATTATTTATTTATCGAGTATTACTTACGAAAATTTCATTGTATTGCCCAGTTAAAATAAATATTAATAAAAAATAAAAGAGACATTAAAAAAAGACCTAATTTTCATGCTTTCCCTAGTATTTTCATCACAAAAATATAATTTAAAATAAGAAATTAAATACAAAAAATGAAAATAGAACTTTAACCATAAATTAGAATAGAAATTTCAAAATATGAATTAAAACCAGAAACTAAAAATAGAAGTTAAAATATAGATAAAAAATAGAAATCCAGAATAGAGAACTTAAAACATAAATTTAAAGCATAAATTAACACAATTTTGAAATAAAAAATAAATAAAAAATTAAAACCCAAATTTTCATGAATTCCCTAATATTCTCGATAAGAAATTTAAAGGAGAAATTAAAAACATAAATAAAAAATAGAATTACAAAATTAAAATATAAAATAGGATTTAAATTCAAATGGAACAAAAAAAAGAACTAAAAATAGATATCAAAACAGAAATTAAAACGAAAATTAAAACAAAAATTGAAAGGACCTATTTTTGCGGTTTAATGAAACTGAAAATAGAAATTAAAAACAAAAATAAAAAATAGAAATTTTATTCATAAATTAAATCAAAAAATCATTCAAGACAGGAATTAAAACAGAAACTAACAACATAAGTTAAAACAGAGCCTGGGATTTTGTGGATGATCCAAAAGATGACATTGCCTACCTTCATGCTCAACCAAATAGTAAGCAGAGGTTGTCATCCGGCAGGCCCTAGCCGTGGACAGCATTGGCGACCCTCCACGGCATGCACATACAAAAATATGTATACAAAAATATTATTATAATTATACCGAGTCGCTCGATTTACAAATTTCGGAAAGGTTCTCTAGATATTTTTTTAAGAGAAAAGTTATATCGGTGGAAATTCTAGACGAATGTGAGATTAAAGTTGTTTCTAATAGTATCTTGAGTAAGAGAAACAAAAACTAATGTTGTTCATTTAGCGGGGCGACTTCTTTTCTTCCTGCTCAGGGAATCCAATTTGTTAAAGTCGGCCCTCCCGACATAAAATTTATACAGTTAGCAACTACGGTACATGATGGTGTTGGCGACTACGATTTTTTCGGTTTAACCATGTCATGATACGACTAGTGACGCGACCTCCGGTTCTTGCATTTTCCTGATGCGACTATCGCGAGAACATCACCTCTTACGTCGTTTTTGTTGATAATGCGAAAATGGTAGTATTCTCAAAGTCATTCTTCAACAAACACACAACGAGTCAATTTTAAAGAAATCGAAGCACTAGTTTACAACTTGATATAAGTTCATAAAATTGTACAACGACTAATAGTTCGAAACTTGAAAAATAGCATCACTCCACCCAACGAGCACCACATTGATCTTCTTCAACTCACTCAGTGATGAGGGTATGCAATATGCCTACGCTACTAATTACACTCATAGTATCAAGCATATATTGTCATGTCTATAATACATTGACCTCCTAAAGGCATCAAATATATGCATGATTAAGTGCAAGTTGTCGCCCAAAGACATTAAATGTGCACAGTTAAGTAAAAGAATTTGAGTAGAATTTGGTAAATCTTAGGAAGAGAAAGCATTTGAGACAATGTATCCTCCCAAAACTCATAAACATTCGTGTTTCTTTTTCTTCTCCCTTCTTTTCTGCTTCTGTCTTCTAAGTTTTACTCGCTTCTTCTACTGAATCCAGGGGCGGAGGGAGGGGGAGTCCAAGGAGGGTCCACGGACCCCTTCCGCCGACAAAAATTTTCTTATGAAATATGGGAAGCTATATATATATATATATATATATATATATGGATGTCCGACCTCTGCAATCTTCATAGGTCCGGACCTCCCTCGAGTAATTTTCTTATCACATCGACGAGGCCAAAGTGCGGCTCGCTTCTTCTTAAATCTTAATCAACAGGAACCACATCTAACTTAATTTGCTCTATATTTTAATTGGCGTCCTCTTAATCAAAAGGCTGGCCAAGTTTTTGCTATAATATTTTGATGAATAGATTTTTGATAAATATATTGATTTAAGTTGAAGGGGAGCCTTGGCGAAGCGAAGCTGTTGTCGTGTGACCTGTGGTCACGGGTCTGAGTCCTAGGAGCGGGCTCTTGACAATTTAATTGGCAAGGGAAGGCCCGCCCCCTATACACCCCTGTGGTGAGACTCTTTCCCAGACCTCGCCTTGCGGGGACGCTTCGCGCACCGGACTGCTTCTTATGTTGATTTAAGTTATTATGTTGTATGATTTATCCTTTCCCTTGTGTTTGTCTTATTTTTGAACTCTGGTCTGCAGTTGGTTTTTTACTTGAGAGTTGTGATTTGCTCGATGATTCTGAAATTGAAGTTTAATTTTGTTGCCTTTGGCTGTGAAAACAAGGGTTGAAGTAGACCTGTCAATTCGTTCGTGTCGTGTATTTTCGTATTTCGTGTACCAAAAGTCCAAACCCATACACGACACTAAATGAATTCGTGTCATGTCATGCCGTGTACCGCGCAAATTCGTGTCGTTTAGGTATCGTGTTTCGTAGTATGGACACATAATATAAAATAAATATTAAAATATTATAAAAATAATAATTTTAATATTATAATATTATTTCTATAGGTTTTAGTAGACGAAATGAAACGAATGACAACGAAAAACACGAATGTTTACACGAAATTTATGAAGATTCACATAATATTTTCAAATTTTAAAGTTTAGTATAAACAGAATTCATAAAATATATATTTTTATTAAATTAAATATAAATATTTTATTTATTTATTTATTTCGTGTACCTCGTGTCGTGTACCCAAAAGGGTAAACACAAAACCGACACTAAATCTCGGTCGTGTACTTTCGTGTTCGTGTATTTTTGTGTCGTGTACTCAAAATGCAAACCCAAACACTAAATTTTCGTGTTGTTTTCGTGTCGTGTGATAAATTGCCGGGTCTAGGTTGAAGACATGCTTAACAATTTTTCTGTTTCATTATCTGTTGGTTAGACTTGCTGATTGGAAATTAATGTTGGAGGGCAATTTGTGAGCTCCCTACAGAAAAACTAGAAATCCTTCAAGGAAAAAGAACAGAAGCACACAGTGAGGGTGCGAGTGTGTGTATAGACTGAAGCATAAAACATGAGGTTTTGTGGGTTTTTCTGCCGTATAACCTCGATAAATTAATAAAATTGTGACCAAGAAAAATAATTTAATTAGTCGAGATTACTAAATAATCGAAGTAAATTTAACACTAACTCGTTTATATCAGGGCCGACAAAAAATATTGTCCAGTCAAGATAACTAGATTGTCGAATATTATTTCATCAAAGTTCTGTTGTTCATGGGTCCTTTTTTTGCTTGCCTCAAAGTATATCATGAAAAGAAAAATAGAGAAATGGAATATAAAACTCTTTTCTTGTGTAAGAAAGAAGTTCTCTCTTTATTTTTCTAATATATATGTGTGCGCGCGCACACACACGTAACGCGTACCCTTTATTATCTTTTACAATTCCAACTTTGACAAGTAATATGTGACTACTACTTTTCGACAACTAACAAATACTCGACGGCTAACATAACAACTACGGCAACAGCCAACAACTACATTTAGTTTTGCTCGACATACCTTATATATGTTCAGTTATTTGTATCTCTTCACTTTAGCAAAAAGGAGAATGATATTTCTCCACTGATTTTTTCGGGAATAAAAACACTATATTTGTTCCAAAAAATCCACCAAAGTTGTTCAAAATGTATAAAAAAACTGCTACACTATATATTTTCTATACCGTACTACATATCTACCATATACATTATTTTTCTGGGTCAAGGTTAGAGAGGATAAAAGAACATCTACTAATACAGAACTCAAAAAAAAAAAAAAAAAAAATCTAATAGCGATGTCGCGATAAGAAACCTCTTCCATTGACACTCTGTGCAATATTCTCATCCGTTGAATCCGAACCGCTTCCGATTGATTCTTCGTCGGAACTACCCTCCGGCTTGAGCTGTATCCTATCCGCATGATTCATCATCCAATCCGTGAATTCGGGAGACGAGGCCCAATCCGCTAACGCCTGCCGAGTAGATTCTTCTGTGAAATCCTGCCACTCTTCCTCGGAAAATTTCTTTCTGTTGGGCGTCCTGTGAAACGTCGAGTAGTAATCCCGGCGGGCAGTAGATGACGGTGTTGAGTAGTAATCCTGTGGATTCGTTGTGCAATGCCTCAAACTTGATGGTGTGACAACGCCTGCAACAACCAACCTATTAAACTAATACCAATAACACTCCAGAGAAATTTTAAGAAAAAGAAAAAAATCTAGGTTTGATTTTGTTTTACATCTTTACATAAATATTAATTGGATATATACTGATCAGTCGATGACCTGACCAAATAATATTTTTTATTCAACCTGAATGCATTACGCTCGAGTTTTGAAATTAATAGATGTTACAGTCGTTTCTGGTAAATTAGCAAATCGACTCAAATGAGTTTCCCTTCTAACATGATATCGAGATGAATCTGAAGTGGTTTGGTTCACCCGACATCCGCAGAGGATCTGCTAAAAGAATTCATCAAACTCCCTCTGTCCTGCTATAAATGTAACGTTTGACTTTTTTCTGGTCAAATGGAAAATCTTTGACCATGATTATTTGTAATTTTATAATTACAAAAATTATAAAATCATAATATTTTGAAAAATACATTTCATGATGAAAAAATTTCTAATGATATCACATCATAATTAAATATATAATTTCATAAATTTATGGTCAAAATTCAAAAAATTGACCAAGAAAAAATCAAACAGAAACTTATAGCTGGACGGAGGGAGTAATAATAAGAATAATGAGATAATAATAATAATATTTTCGAAAGTGTATTTGTATCGGTGTGCAATCATTCCTACGAAATGAATAATTCAAAATACGAGCAAAAGAAACCAAGAAAATGCCCAAATTATGTGAGGTTGGGGGTCGTGGTGAGTTCTATCCACATGTTACCTTTCACAGGGGAGTTTGACCAAGCAGGTGAACTCTTGGTATCGGAGCTTCTCCATAAACTTCGTCGAGAAGTCGGAGTTCCAGACCTACTGAAGAATTCTGCACGCCTGCTGCTCCTATATTCTTTTGCATTGCTCCAATTTGGAGGACTCCCACCTCCAGAATACGTAAAATCCCTACACAACAAGGTGCACACCAGAATATAATTTCATGTTCCGTCAAAGATCACCACAGCCTGGAAGAACTAGTAAGTAAATAGAGCGAAGACTCAAATATTTCTCTGCTCAGACATTCATATTAATATATCAATATCTTGTAAACAAATACACGCTCAAAATTTGAAACAATCATGTTGTAGAAACGAAAAAAAATGAAAACAAGGTGTCGATCGTGGAACTTGAATAGTGATTCGTAAATTACTCGCAGCAAGAAGCAAGAAATTGAGAGAAACCATAAAATGCTTACCCGATGCCATGCCACTTCAAAGAAGTGAGGGAAAAGTAAATCGCCAAAAGAGAAACAAGAAGTATCATCGCCAAAAGAGTATCAAGTGTGCTCTGAGATTAAATACAAGCAAAAGTCAACCATAAGTGGGTAGGCTCACTCAGATTCGTCAAAAACTGCATAAATTTTCAAAAAGAGAGAAAGAAACGTCTGTGTACTTGTAATATAAATCAACAGTTCAAAACCAAACTCAAGAGGGAAAAGTTTTTAACACAAATATATCACTCTATCAACAATCAGAAAATATCACCAAAAGTCCAAGTTGGAACGATGAGATTTATGAGAGTACCAGTCATTAGTGAAACATAAACCGAAAATATTGAATGAGTAATTATCTGATGAATTAACTAAGAGAAAAAAAATGATACGGACACAAAACATGTTTTCATGTAAGCAGAATTCGTGGAGCAATAAAAGTAGCAAAGACGAGTCTGCCATGAGAAGATAAGAAACATGATGAACAAGGCAGGTGAAGACACTAGATATCACTCTACCTTGCATGGCAATTATGACATA
The DNA here is from genome assembly GCA_033398695.1 of Orobanche coerulescens. Classification (NCBI taxonomy): domain Eukaryota; kingdom Viridiplantae; phylum Streptophyta; class Magnoliopsida; order Lamiales; family Orobanchaceae; genus Orobanche; species Orobanche coerulescens. Next base: position 8,473,816 of record CM065810.1, read on the forward strand.
CTACCAATCTCTCTCTCTCTCTCTCTCTCTCTCTCTCTCTCTCTCTCTCTCTCTATATATATATATATATATATATATATATATATATATATATATATATGATAACACGTAATGTCCAAATTGGTTGAACATACATTTTATTGATAACAAAATCACCTGAAAGATAAAAGTCACAGCAATCACACGTAATGCCCATTTCACAAATTGGGCTACCCCAACATCCACACTTCCATCCTCAGCAACAACGAACTTCCGGACAAGCCAATATCCAAAACCAGCCCCAGCAACTACAATTCCAAGAAGCAAAAACACAAGCACCTGTATCCAGAGAGGTGAAACAAATAATATTATAATGGAAAAGGAAGAAATTGTTTGTATTTTTACCACTAGTCAAAGGAAAAAAGGAGGAAGGAAGAAGCAAATATGCACAATTACAAATCCTCTAGAAGCCTGCTTGACAGGAATTTCTAGTTACACACAACTAAACTCTGACGAAGTTATTGTAAATAGAAGTCAATAACTATTATGTTATTTTCTTATTACCACATACAAGTGCCATATATTAATACAATAACAATATAAGCATTAAACAATACAAAGCTATTTCAGAAATATATTTTAAATTAAACTGAATGTGAATTAGCTTTTCAGGGGATGAATAAGTATATATATTTTTCAATCGTTGAGTGAGGGTATCTAGTCATTGAAGTTTATCAGTAACTATTTCATATCACAGTTATTTTGCGGCTTCCATCGCCTTTAAAATTAAGAGTCGAGAATTAATGGCGTCATATCACAACACTAATTAAAATGATAACTACAAACAAATCTCCATTTCAGGAACTAAATCTTGGTCTGGGATGTCCCAAGAAGTGAGAGCAATATATTTCAGGACATAACCGGTACTTGTTTTATTGTATACAGGTGAAATGCCCAAGTTTCACATATAGTGATATGCAAATATGTGCACAAGTGTGACTGCTTCTGAACCTTAATGTTTCACATTCAGTGAACTAAATACACTATTACTTTTTCCGCACATTACAAAATGTATTCGGGCATTAATTAATACAAACTCAACATAATTACAAGGATATAAGTAGATAGAAGATGATTTGCTCCATCCTCAAACTTAATCTAACCCACAAAACGAATGTTTACTAAATCTTTTTCCTTCTACTATCCTTAATCTATTTTCAATTAAAAAGCATGCCATGAAGTGAGAGCACCATGAGCTGAAGATATTTTTCACTTCAAAACCAGCAAAACCGATGAACAACAAGAAAAATAAATACAGATTTCAGAAGACGATGAAACTTTCAACACGAAGAATTCAAATTAGTCTATCAAAACTGAATTTATTTCCAAAGTAGCATGTTATAATGTCCCTCAGTTTATTATTCAAATCGTCCTTATGTCCATAACCAGCAAAAGAATCAGCAAAAGTAAGAAACATGACATTATTGCATCAAATAAAACTACAAACACTTACAGGGTTGTGCATCTCCTCACTGATCCCAAGATTGACAAGAATTGAGTTGATGAACACTGAGAACCGATTTAGCAAATACGATCCAGCTCCAAGCTGAAATTATAATTCATCAATACCAATTATGCATAAATATATATTTAAAATCATTGAGAACAGCGAACATAGCCCTCTTAAATCATAAATATCATATAGAATACCAGGAAACTTACCGCTAAACCACACATTGTGCCATAGAGAGCATTCTTCCTGCCAGTTGGCAATAGTTTCATTCCCTGCATGGCAATCCATAACAACAATGGAGTTGGAACATAGTAAAAAATATCACAATAATAAGAATAATGCAGGTAAAAGCTAATGGTATTCCTGCAATAGAAACTTACTTTCCTTCAATCTACGCAGTTGAAATTTTCCCTTAAGTTTGTTATTTTCCACTGTCTTTTTAAACTTGCTGAAACCAGCATCCATATCCTTAACTTTTTTCACACAACTAGGCAACTTTTCTATCTTTAGCGTCAAATTATTTTAACTTGGCACCTTTATGTTTCCCGTTCGCAACCTAGAGTTCTATCATTGTCAGAGAAAACTTCTTATTTTAATAGCTGACATGTCCGTGGAAACCTTATACTGCCCCCATGAAAAAAGATAAACAATTCATTTTAAGTGTAGTTTTTTTATATAGTTATGGTGGAGTGCAGTGGAAGGGAAGTCTGTTTAAGTGTAGTTATGGTGGAGTAGCACATGCAGATAATGTACAGAAGAGTGGAAAGCAACAGAGCCACCAACAGCGAGTACAAGGATATCAACTTGGAAATCTATATTCAACAATTAAATTTGAATCAATGAAGGAACCTGGAAGAGAAGGATGATCACGATAAGACAAATTCCTATGGCCATCGAACTGCTGTAGTAAAAAGGAACCCAGCTACTAACAATTGGCGCCAGCACCAATAATACAATACCAATGGCCAGACAAAATAACCGCCATTTGTGAAATTCTGTCCATCAAAACAGAAGGACAGCAAATGAGTGAGTGCAATTCTGTGTGAGGCAAACACATACACACACGTAAAGATTCTCAACTAGATCATTGCAGCATAACTACAATCACGGAGAAGCATAAGACTGACCTAACTTTACGGTCACAGAAACAGAACCAGACAAGTTTTCGACAAACTTCACATCAATATATCTGTCTTCATAAGGGGAAACTACAGAGTTCCAAATTCCGTTCGGGATGCTTTCCCAGTAATCATTCTGGCATTGGCATAACCCATGTGAAGAATTTCTGCAAATTATTCTAAATCGGGTTAGAAGTGTCGCATAGTATAAAAATGCAAAAATTCACAGCCGTGTACTTCAACTGACTTGTGCAAACAAATCTGAATTTTCTTGTAGAATTTCTCCTGAATTTCATCAGATGGAACCAAGGTGATCCTGTGTGCACTAGAATAACTCTTGAGTTTAAGCCTTGATAGGCCAGAGACAGTGACACGTGCACACCGCACAACATCTCTAGATGGAACAGACCCCACAAGCACGGTGGGGGTGGCATTTACCACTACATCGCTTCCTGAAAGTTCAACGAAGAAACATCAGATAGTATTCCATAAATACAAAACAAAGAGCAATAAACACTAACAATATTACTCTATGTTACCGGAAAAATTACCTAGGAATCAGGAACCTATTAATTAATTCTCCTCAAGCTTCTTACTCATGAATTTTGAGTAGTTAATATTAACACTAACTTCTCCATGAAATCAAGATTTTCATCAAAGAGAATATGTTAAATATCAGATATAACAGCCGTTTGGAAATCTAATAGAATGTCTGATGAGATTCATCATCATTGTCAAAGACCATAAATAAATATTTCAGCTGCATGTAAAGAACCAACTAACTGAAATCCAGAAGTAATCTAATCCTAAATGCTATCAAGTCATTTGCCATAATTTGTTATTTTCTCGAAACTTAAAAAAGCAGAAGTAAATAAGTAAAGAAATGTCAAAGTATGTGGGCTATCTCAGAATCAATTGGCACTGATAGTTACATATTGAACGCAGAACTTCTATTTTCCCAATGTGGAACTATTGCTTCAATAAGAAATGTCTCAATTTCGCAATACAAAAAACTGAGTACATCCGATATATCATCTACCCCCAAATTGTATGTAAGCTTACTTTGCACGCAATACTCCATACAGGCACAATCTTAATTATCATCACTAGAAATAACAAATAAACCCTAGTTTTACAGGAAAAAAGAAGTCCTCAAACCAATTCCACAACTTCGAATAGTTGAAATCCAACATACAACGTGATTTAGACCCTCGAATTCAGTGAAAATTACCGACGAGTACTGAAACGTGGCCGGAGCGCGAGACTACGGAGATCAAAGCCAGCAAGTACAATACGGCAGCAAAAGTTGCAGAGGCGGCGAACCCCATTGTTCTTCCTTCGAGACGAAGGAGAATGTCAAAGGACTCCAGAGGAAGCGCGCGCTTAAAATTCTTTCAGCATTTATTAATAGATGCAGAGGTTTTCGGAGTTTTCGTGTAATATTTGGATTCTTTGGGGGCATAGGGATAAATAATAGAACTCAAGGGCCAAAAATGCGGTTTTAATCTTCAAAAGTGGGTCCGTTTGGGCCGTGGCAATGGCGTGGAAATAATCGAAACCGGGTCGAGTTTGGAATTGAATCGATTCTCTTCGTCAAAACAAATAATTTTATCTAAAATAGATTAAATCTATTTTTATTTTTCCATCTCATATCCTCACATATAAAAAAAAATAGTTATGGTATATATTAATATTTAAGGATATAAATTGAAGATATCTTTAATACTCTTCCCGTTTCTTGCCTTTGCCTCGACCTAAAATACAACAGAAGTATTTCGCCCAAAACACAGGGTCAGATATACATGATAAATTATTCTCCAGACATTATACAATTCACATATACTAAATCTCAAAGAAAATATCCCGACTATTGAACATACCCCTCGGGCGTATGAACAATCAGTCACAAATCGTCGAACATATCCAATTATACATGGACTATGAACGACCAAACAATATGGCTCAAGATGGACATCACATTACGCCCGATCCAGAAATGTGTCCGTGCACATGTCCACCTCGTATACGGAATCCAGAATATACATGTGACAATGTACCTAATTAGCCTCACGAACTACGTCTCATGTGCACAGTCCAATACGGAAAACATACACATATGACTATATATGTGCCTGGCTAAAAATTCTACATAATAACCAATCGGCACGCGGATATGATTCTAGATATGTCATCATACAACATGACAACGAATTCAATAAATCATATATTCGATTAAGGATCAAGAAACTCACTAAAGTGACAATAAGGATCAACGAGATCAACAATTCAAGGGTGATGAACTTGGGAATGCAATCCCACGATGAAAAACGGAAACATCATCAAGAACAATATCAAATTACGAATCATAGAATCATAAGTGTTTCATATACACGAAACGTATAACCATCACAAGAATTCAATCATCATTATAACCAAGCAAGATAACTTGCCTCAATTTCGTAGGTGAAAGATAGTCCTTCTCCAAATGATCAAACGAACGGTATCCTCGATTAAATACTCAATCGAACAAGCAACCTTGAATGAAACGTAATCCATTCAATAATACATTCACACAATATTGATATCAATTCGCAGGAAACAACACCCGAGACCTACTCGTTCAATTAATTCTATTTCAATGAACATTCTATCAACTATTGGTGAAATTCGATACCTCTAATTCGGCTTTAACAATCAGATCACTAAATATCCTCTTGAATACACTTGTTATTACTAAACACCTTCTATTCGCCATTAACAATCGGATTAACCAAGTTCTTTAACGTCTACGTCCTTTATTACACAAGGATCGTTGAGAACTAACATTATCATCAATAATCAATAATATTTTCCTAAGAACATTATCAACTTAACATGGTGATCAACACATACCTAATGTATCAACACAACCGATTATCGTGAATATATAAGAGTTATAGTTGTATTCATCAATATCTTTTATCATCTTTCAAAGACTTTGCTAAGCCAAAACAGAAATGAAGTTATAGTTTTTAGGTTCAAGAACATCACCCTAATCTCTAACATTCATCAAGTTCTTAACATGGTGTTCTAATACATTTTATATCAATAATTCCATCGTTGAACTTAACTATGATGAAGCTAATGATTATTATTGTCCTAATGATGTTAATAATCCAGCAAGATGAGTATGATTCTTATAAACATGATCATTACCATTAAAATATCAAGAACATATTCATTCCAAACCTTTAATTACCATATTCATCAATAAGTGTTAAAAAGCTTAACTACAAACATGTTTTACTTGTTTAATTCAACACTAGATGTAGTATACCATATTACTAATCATTATAACTACGAAAATATAGAGTAGAATCGCACAACATACCTTCAGAAACGAAGAACAACCACCAAGACTACAAGAACACACTCCAAGCTTCAAGAACACCTCTAAACTTCCAATCAACAAGCTCCAATCCAAGATGCAAAGCTCAAAAACAAGTTGGAAGGGAGTATAGTCGGTCTAGGTAGGCAGGGGGACGATAGTTGGAGAGAAAAATTGAAGTTGGGACGTGCAAATGAAAGACACAAGCTGTCTTTTTATAAAATGCACAGTTCGTTACGTACGTTATCGCATGAAGATAACGTATGTTAATCCCTTTACGTACGCTACACCTAAAATGTTACGTACGTAATCTGCCTCCAGAGGCTACTGCCTCAAAATACCAACCTCATTACGTACGTTACAGCCTCAGCATTACGTAACCAAATATCCGGATCATGTCCGGCCCCCCACGCTGAAAGTTGAGATCGGATAAGATTCCAAGCATTACGTACGTAACCAGTACCACATTACGTACGTAAAGCCAAAGAATTAGCGTACGTTAAGTTAAATCCTTAGCGTACGTTAAACACAGAAAACCTAGCCAAAAAATGTAACAATCTACACAACGTCAAAAAATCAACCATAATGCGAATGACAGTTATAATAAAGTCTATTCTGATATATCCCGACATCGATAAACATTAACTAGATGTAATATGATTACAAAGATACTCAAATTATCTGAATAATGCAACAGTAGATAAGGAATTACTGTCAGATATTACATATGTAACAGTTATACCCGTGATTTTCTTTTTCAGTAATTTTTCATTTTTGGTATTTTTCTAGTTTACAGAACTCTCTTGCGACCGTTTTGACATTTTGATAATATTTTGTTCTTCGTGTTTGGTCATCCGAGTTCGTTTTGGTATCGTTTTGTTGAGTTCCGTGTTCTTAAGCGGTTTTTCCGCACTTGAGTTCGATTCTTGCGAATCTCGTCCGAAACTATTATTTCGAGTTTCTTGTAAGTTCATTTAATTTTATTATTCATGTTGCGAGCTTTGGCTTGGTATTTCGATCGTGTATCGTGTATTTCGGACGTTTTGGGCCGTTTTCGTAATTTCCCAAAGTTTGGGGTAATTACTTTCCATTGTCGAATTTTGAGCCTTCGGGTGGTCGGAATCGTGTGTTCTCTTAGCGCTTGGATTCGTCTTTGCGAGTACTTCGTATCCGTATATTTTATTAATATTCAGGTTCGGGTTTCGGGGTCGTCCGGGCCGTCGGAGTTGGCCACGGCCGAGTCATGGCCGGGCATCTTGGGGCCAGGCCACACCTGGCCGGTTACGGCCGTAAGGGTCCTGGCAGTTACAAACATAAGGCCTATTATGTACGTAAGCCATGGTCGGTCACGTACGTAACAGTGCCGACAGTTCTGGGCAGTTGGCTCGGCCATGGCCGATTACGTACGTAAGGCGGCCGACAGGCGGCCTGTATAAGGCTTAGCAGACGGGTTTTACACCCATTTTCTCACTCGTTTCTTCCCTTCCGCGGCTGGAGGTTTGGTGTGCGTAGAGACATGTTGTCAGGCAATGAATCCATGAAATCCTAGAGTTCATATCATCGATTATCCATCCTATAACATCCTTTGATCGAGCGAATCAGGTCAGATTTCTTAGAAATCCTAGTTTGGGAAAATTGGGAGTTTTGTTTGGTTTTGTCCGATTTAACCGTAATAACTTAGATTTGTGATGGATTGATGATTATTTAGATATATTCTATCATTTTCATTGTTATTCTATGGTTGGATTGTATAGATTCGTTGTTTTGGTCGAGTTATTAATCGACGCCTTGAAGGTGTCCGATAGAAGGTCTTAGAGGGGAATTCGGGTTTTATGCGATTATTATTCATCGTACGATTGTTGAGTTATTGTTGATATGACTTAGGGACGAAATCCCTGTGAAGAACTCGAGTCGGAACCCTCCCGTTCATTGTCTTCTTCGGGGTCCGAGCTTCCCGGTTGAACCGTGTTCTTCGGAGTGTTCGGTAGCGGTCATTAAGTCGAGATTTCTCGTTGCTCCGCATGCGTTGGACTTGAGGCGAGTATCTCGTCTATATTCTTTATACTTTGAGAATGTGATGTGTCGTGAATTTAACATGGACTCGTTAGTGACGGTATATTTAATCGTAACTTACTTTTAAATGAAGATGTGATTTTATGAAGGTAATTACGAACGTAAACTTGAGTTTCAAGAAGAATGATAACTACATCTTCATGTTATTTTGTACTTAAAATAAATACTAGAAATGAGTAGTTAACCGAAGAATTGTGGAATCGCGTAATACTTGTATTATTTGCTCGTTGGCCTTTTTCCTCAATGATGGTGTGCTGTGAATGTTGTGCCCTTGTTGAAGTTATGATGCGTTAACCTATGTGTTACGTGGTTGCGGTTGTGGTGAATATTATACCTTTGTTATTGTGTATAGTAGAGAGTTGAGATGTTATCTGGGTAGGGGTCCCGTCGAGGACTCCGGAGGCGCGTGCTTGCGAGTAAGGCCAGACGTACATTGTCACCATAAGGTTATCAATTCGGGTAGGTCTGGGGAGGGCTCCGAAAATCGGCACTTGCGAGTGCGATGTCATAATAACTTATGGGCGTACTTGAATGATGTTATCCGGGTAGGGTCCGTCGAGGCCTCCGGAGGCGCGTGCTTGCGAGTACGGTCAGATGTTATGATTTGACCATAAGGTTATCTAATCGGGTAGGTCTGGAGAGGGCTCCGAGAATCGTCACTTGCGAGTGCGATGACAAGATAACTTATGGGTGTGTTTGAGTTTATTTTTGATGAGCTAATCCGGGTGGGACCCTTCGGGGCCACAAAGACGTTTTGACTGTTGATTTGATATCTCTGAATTTTTTATGTTTGAATCTTGAATCCCGATTATATTGGTGAATATTGTTTTGATCTTGAGGGTTGAGTTGAGAATAAAATCATTTGTATGATTTTGAAAGAAAATCTTTTGGAAAGGAAAAACATTCATATTTCAGGATTTTATACTGAGACCCTCGAAGTCTCTAAATAATCTCTTACAATGATTTCTGGAGTAATCTACATGGTTTGTTTTAAAGGAATAAATTTTCAAAAGACTTTAGACTCGGGGATCGTGTTACTACCTTGTCGAAATGTTATTTTCATAACGGTTGTATTCTTGATGTATAATTGTATAGCTTGGTTACTTGCTAGCGATTCCATCGCTAACCCCTCGTTGGGGATTTTGTTATTTATTCCAGGTGTTCTGACTGGAGAGTGATCAACTACAAGATTGGCTCGGAGGATGATGCAAAACAGCAATACTAGTCACAGTTGTAGTCTGTTGTCTGTCAGTAATCTGTCGGTTTGAGTTCTTGTCATCCTTGAGGGGATTGACATTTTATGTACTATGTGATCGAGTTGTATTTTAGTTTCATCAGATGTATGGTTATGCTGTGTTTTGAGAGACCTGATCGGTCGACGGTATTATATTTTGGTCAATTTGACCGCATGTGGGTTTGATTTATAGTCTCCCGCCTGGTAGCTCCTTGTGGAAAGGGGTCTACGACGTGTAATATCCCTGAGTAGATTGGGGGTGTTACATAAATGGTATCAGAGCTTACGTTTGCGAAAACCTAGGCAGTTGGGTCTAGTTGGGTCTTGTCGAGTCGTGTCTTGTCGGAGTCGTGTCTTGTCGGGTCACCCGGGATCTGGAACGAAGTAGAAATCTTGGGACAAGTCCTTCGCCAGTGGCCCAGCTCACCGCATTCAAGGCATTTGTCCGTAGGTTTTGGACCGCCTACCTTTTGAACCTTTCGGGCCTTGCCCTTTCCTTTTTGCACCCCTTTCTTGGGTTTGTACTGCTCGTAGGTCTTTTTGTTCTTGTTCTTGGACCTCTTAGGCCCAGAAGAAATCACAAGAGCAGCCTCTCTCGGTTTAGTCTTCATGTTAGACTGTGCCGTCACCAGTTTATTCATTAGCCCAGCTAATGTGCATGTAATTTCATTACAGTTGAAATTCATTACAAACTGCGTGAAAGAGTCAGGTAAAGATTGAAGGATGAGATCAATTTGAAGGGATAAATCCATATTAAAGTTGAGCACCTCGAGCCTCTCAATCATAGAGATCATCTTGAGGACGTGGTCTCCCACTTTCTCCCCTTCTTTCATCCTAGCCTTGAACAAGCGCTTTGATATCTCATATCTAGCAAATTCTACTGCTCTCCATAAAGTTCGGTCAAGTGTGCGAGAATGCCTGGCGAAGTCATTTTCTCGTGCGCTCTCTGCAGCTCATTAGTCATTGAGCCCATCATAAAACCACGGACTAGCACATCATCCTTGACCCATTTTTCATGGACGTCAATGTCTTCCTGATTACCCCTAGTCCGGATTGGAGTCGGTGGAATGTCCGCCTCCAAAACGTATCCCAGAGACTCCATACTGAGTACAATCATCAAATTCCGCAACCAGTCAACAAAGTTAGGGCCAGTTAGGAGATTCTTTTCAAGTAGTATTGCAAGTGGGTTTTTAGCCATTTTAGAGAGATTCAATTTCGTTTTCTGCAAAGATTTAGACAAGATTAAATTAGTGACTTGTTTAATTATGACCGAGTATAGAACTTAAGGGCTTGTATAATTCTTGTCTCGGCTTCCACTAATTTTATCGAAATTATACACTCCCATGTTATAATCCGGAAATCATGATTAGAACGACTTCTTAGTGGTGATCAAGTTCTTTACAAATTTTAACAGACGCAACCTATCAGGTTTCTTGCCAATTAATTTCTGTAAAGTGGTGTCTAACACCAACCCGTCTAACGGATGATTTGATCTTCTTTTACCCCTAGTCTTGATTCCCTCAACCTATCAGGTTTCTTGGCAATCCAGACTATCTAAGTTGTTGACCATCAACGTCTATCAGTTTGACTATTGAATCTCACCCGGCAACCTATCAGGTTTCTAGGGGCGAAATTTATCACCAACCGAAGGCATCTAATGCACTCAAGAATTTTTCAACCTCTACCAAATGTACTACCCCGATAACTCGGAAGCATAGCACACCAGCTCGGGTATCAATTTTCTACGAGTTTGATGGAGGGTAGGAAAACTCGTAATCTTTTTCAAACTTAGTCTGTTTGTAGTCGAGAGAATTTCGCGATTAATGTTACACTTTGCACATTAATTCAATTATACGCGCGTTTGTTGGTTTGTCAATCATTCAAAATGAAAAGCGAAACAAGAACCTAGTTACTACCAACATATAGCTCATGGACCTAACTCCTAAGTACTGGGCCAAGCGAATGACCCAATAAAAAAAAATCTTCGATTCTTCGTCTTCTCGGTCGGTTGTCTTCGGTCTTCTTCATACCCAAAATAATAATTACATCATTGAAAAATTGCATCATATACAAGTTTTTCTAGTAAATATAAATAGGCTCAAAACGGCCTTTACAACCCAATCGAATCGAACAAATCAAAAACTAAGTCCACGAGCTATATCACCATCACATAAGGATTCCATACAACATGTAATGGCAACGAAATTAAACAATTAATCTTTAATATAAATTAATCTAATTAATCTATAAATTAATCTATTCAATTTCTACTATATTAATCCAATTAATATAAAGTGGCATTAAAATTAAATAATCAATTAATATATTAATCCAATCAATATAAGATTAATCTATTCAATTTTAATGGTATTAATCCAATTAATACTAATAATTGTCATTTTAATTCGTTCGAAGTAATCCAGCCAAAATAATATTCTCGTTTAATTTATTTCCCTTAACACAGAAATATTCCAAATATTAATTTAGTCAAATTAAAATCCAATATAAATTTTGGGAAATAATTACAACGAAATATAAACTTAAAACGGAGACTCGAATAATCCGGTTTTAGGCCCACCCGTGGCGATTCAAAATCGGGCCAAAAACTCGAGTGCTGGCGAGCCACGGCTCGGCGGTGGCGATCATTCTCGGCCGTGGCGAGACATGGCCGATCATGACCGATCATGCTCGGCGATGCAAGCGGCGGCCAGGCGATCTTACCCGACACCTGTAAGCGACCGTTTCTTCATTTTTCGGCCCGTTTCAAAAAACGTGATGCTACAACGAACAATTTAAAATCTACGATTATTCCAAACATGATTCTAAATCATAATCATCATCCAAAAGCATTCAAAATGCACAAATAATCGTATATACGGTATCATTGATCTCGCTCCGATACCACTGTTGGGATTCCGAAAATAAAACGAAATATGCAGCGGAAATAAAAACGAATCCCAAATAGGATCGATCAAGTAACGTATATACGAAAAATAAATACGAAGATAAAGATCATACCCTTGAAGCCTTTGAAATAATTCTTCGTAAAATTGGATGACGATCACGAACCTCGTCCCGAACACGAAATCCCTTTGTTCCAAGCACCGAAAGTTCGAAGCCTCTACTTCACACGCGTCGGAAGTTGCCCGGAAAAATTTCGACGAGACTCCGTTCTCCAAGAACACGGCTAGGGAACTCGTAGGAATTTTTTCTCTCAATTTTTCTTAACTTTTATAACACCTCTAAGATGAAAATTATAGAAAAGAAAAAATTTCTCCTCCCTCACTTTACTCTCACGGCTGGACTCTCTAATGAATGAGTATGAGTTGTTTGTAGTTATCTCATCTCATCATTTATAATGTAATGATATATATATTATAAAGGAATAATTATTCCTTTACAACTATCATTCACAATTATGTGGGAATCTCAACTCTAAGTAAGTTCCCACATACATGCAAGATCATGCCATGCCATGAGTGGGTGGCCACAAGGAAGTTTCTAGAAAACGAGCCGAGCCACTCGGCTCGTGTACTGACGTTCACAAACGACTCCGTTAAATACACTCCTTTTAATCATCAATGTATTTATATTAATTAATTAATCTAATTAAGTAATTATATCAAATACAAATATATATTTCTCTAAGAAATATAATTTATGAATTAAATTAATTACCCGGTAACTTAATTTAAATTCATAAGACCGATATTTGATTTATCGATAAATCATAATTAGATATCCAATATCTAATATTAATAGAGAGATAATAAATTCACATTTATCCATCAACGCTCCCGATGCGCGACTCGTAGGTCCGTCTCACCGGCATTGGGAGAAACTAATGAGTGCGGCGACTTAGCCACTAGCGGGCCGCATCAGTAAACCCCGATCGAGAACGAATGAAGGGATCATTCCGTAACCATTATGTCGTGAATACTATATACGTATAGACCCTTCATCGATGTCCGGTCAAGTCTTCGGTCACGGTAAAGTCAAACCTCATGTTGACTAAACTCTATACATGTGTTAATGCAAATCAAGACCAACGATCAATAGTGTATCTAATACTACTATATCGTAATGCTTTGCCAAAGACTTATGATCTTATTTGCCATTAACCGTATAGACATTCGCTGCTCACTAACAGAGATAGAATCCTTTCTTGGCGTACAAGAAAGATCGCTACCGCCCGTATAGTCCGCACTTCGAGGTCGACTCAAAGAATTAAGCAAATGAGTCTAACTACTCTAATGACAAACTAAACGTCACGGGCACATCTTCTACTGAACCCTCAAGTCAAAGGTCCACGTATACTATCACAACCTTTTGATTCGTCATCGACTCTCCGAGAGTGAATACCGTGTGACTGAATCGAGTATGAGTCGAGTTCGAGTATACTGGTCCCACCAATATACTTATAACTATGCTATCAAGACATGCACATGTCCTAGCATTAGTTATACAAATCTTATTAAAAACTTAATGCCCATTTAAGTTTATTGACTTGCGAACGATTTACGTAAATAAACTTTAAACACTTCCAGTGCATTTTCTCTTATCCCATAACGAGAATGGAATGTTCAGTTTATTTACATGGACTTCACTTCAATGTTTACCAAGTCAAGAATGCAATTGAAATACAATAAACAGTGAATGAATCGAATTGCCTTTTTTATTATTTATTCCATAATTACAAGTACAATGCCCCTACTCTCTCATCCCTTGAGTGGCATTCGAGGGCATATTCCTAACAAAGTTATCATGACATCGCACTCGCAAGTGCCGATTCTCGGAGCCCTCCCCAGACCTACCCGAATTGATAACCTTATGGTCACAACGTACGTCTGACCTTACTCGCAAGCACGCGCCTCCGGAGGCCTCGACGGGACCCCTACCCGGATAACATCTCAACTCTCTACTATACATAATAACAAAGGTCTAATATTCACCACAACCGCAACCACATAACACATAGGTTAACGCATTATAACTTCAACAAGGGCACAACATTCACAGCACACCATCATTCAGGAAAAAGGCCAACGAGCAAATAATACAAGTATTACGCGATTCCACAATTCTTCGGTTAACTACTCATTTCTAGAATTTATTTTAAGTACAAAATAACATGAAAATGTAGTTATCATTCTTCTTGAAACTCAAGTTTACGTTCGTAATTACCTTCATAAAATCACATCTTCATTTAAAAGTAAGTTACGATTAAATATACTGTCACTAACGAGTCCACGTTAAATTCACGACACATCACATTCTCAAAGTATAAAGAATATAGACGAGATACTCGCCTCAAGTCCAACGCACGCGGAGCAACGGGAAAGCTCGACTTAATGACCGCTATCGAACACTCCGAAGAACACGGTTCAACCGGGAAGCTCGAACCCCGAAGAAGACAATGAACGAGAGGGTTCCGACTCGAGTTCTTCACAAGGATTTCGTCCCTAAGTCATATCAATAATAACTCAACAATCGTACGATGAATAATAATCGCATAACGCCCGAATCCCCCTCTAAGACCTTCTATCGGACACCTTCAAGGCGTCGATTAAGAACTCGACCAAAACAACGAATCTATACAATCCAACCATGGAATAACAATGGAAATGATAGAATACATCTAAATAATCATCAATCCATCACAAATCTAAGTTATTACGGTTAAATCGGACAAAACCAAACAAAACCCCCAATTTTCCCAACTAGGATTTCTAAGAAATCTGACCTGATTCGCTCGATCAAAGGATGTTATAGGATGGATAATCGATGATATGAACACTAGGATTTCATGGATTCATTGTCTGACAACATGTCTCCACGCACACCAAACCTCCCGCCGCAGAAGGGAAGAAACGAGTGAGAAAATGGGTGTAAAACCCGTCTGCTAAGCCTTATATAGGCAGCCTGCCGGCAGCCTTACGTACGTAATCG
Organism: Orobanche coerulescens; assembly: GCA_033398695.1. NCBI lineage: Eukaryota > Viridiplantae > Streptophyta > Magnoliopsida > Lamiales > Orobanchaceae > Orobanche > Orobanche coerulescens. The sequence goes on from CM065810.1 coordinate 8,489,049, forward strand.
GCCATGGCTTACGGCCGTAACCGGCCATGGCCGAGCCAACTGCCCAGAACTACCGGAACTATTACGTACGTGACCGGCCATGGCTTACGTACATAACAGGCCTTACGTCCGTAACTGCCGGGACCCTTACGGCCGTAACCGGCTAGGTGTGGCCTGGCCCCAAGATGCCCGGCCATGACTCGGCCGTGGCCAACTCCGACGGCCCGGACGACCCCGAAACCTGAACCTGAATATGAATCAAATATACGGTTACGAAGTACTCGCAAATACGAATCCAAGCGCTAAGAGAACACACGATTCCGACCACCTGAAGGCTCGAAATTCGACAATGGAAATTAATTACCCCAAACTTTGGGAAATTACGAAAACGGCCCAAAATGTTCGAAATACACAATACACGACCGAAACACCAAGCCAAAGCTCGCAACATGAATAATAACATTAAATGAACTTACAATAAACTCGAAACAATAGTTTTGGATGAGAATCGCAAGAATCGAACTCAAGTGCGGAAAAGCCGCTTAAGAACACGGAACTCAACAAAACGATACCGAAACGAACTCGGATGACCAAACACGAAGAACAAAACATTATCAAAATGTCAAAACTGTCGCAAGCGAGTTCTGTAAACTAGAAAATGCCAAAAACAAAAAATTACCGAAAAAAAAATCACGGGTATTACATTCTACCCCTCTAAAAACAAGTTTCGTCCCGAAACTTAAAAAAAAAAAAGGGTGAAGTCACAAACAACAAAGCACGGCCGGCAAAATCTCAATGGTCTCGATGAACCGATCCCGATACCGATGCTAAAACATGATTCTGGGAAACCTCATGGAATAATTCACAATACTGAACTCTGTGGCCCTCGAGTCCACAATTATAGCAAGTAATCCGTTGCGAAGTACAATTAGCTTGCACATGACCACAACGTTGCAATTGAAACACCTCCCAGTATGACTAGGGGTCAAAGAAGACGACTTGGAACTCTTGGTTCCACCGAACGAAGAAAATGATGGTTTCACCGAAGGACTACGCGAAACTCGAGACATCATCTGCTTCTTCGTCTCATGCAAAGGCCCAGTAGACAACGATGCCATCTCGTATGCCATAGCTCGATTCTGATACTCTCTCAAAGTAGCACAAGTGAAACCCGACATGTACTGTCGAATCTCTGGTTTCATCCGCATATCAAAATGACGGATTTTGTCTTCATCGGTCCTCACCTGCCCCTTCACGTAAGCGAGCTGTCGACTATAATCGATAATAGCCTGCGACACGGGTACATCATGTGGATCGGCTAGATTAAGATCTCGGATCCTCTGCTCTCGGATCGGCTTCGGACAGAACTCTGCTTCCATCGACTTCTTGAACTCATCCCAAGTAACGACACGATCCTGAGGCTCAACGGCCTCCCACCAATTAGCAGCGTCACTATCAGAGAAGAAACTGAGCGATAGGAATCCTCCGTTCCTCTGGACAACCAACCGCCTTGAAAATCTTTTTCAATTGGAAAAGCCAACCATCCCAGCCCAAAGTATCACTTACGCCCACAAAACGGGGAGGATGCATACGAACCACTTCTCTAAGCCACTGAGTCGATCCAACGTTCTCGGTCACGGTAGTGTTACGCTGAACCGCCTGGGTCAAATGAGTCATCTGGTCTGCTACTTGCTGAAGTATAGTAGCAACACCCATACTAACGCCATCACCGGCAGTATGATCCTGATCGCGTGACTGATTGCCACGACCCCGTCCTCTGGCCCTCGACATACTAAACTGAACAACCGTTCATTAAAAACGAGACATAACAACACATAACATCAATCACAAATAGGGTCCATACAAGACACACTGCGAAGCACAGAAATATTCTTGCTAGTAAGAGTTACCATAGAATGTTCACACAATAAACTTATATCTGATAATTCTCATAAATTCGGAAAAGAATATTTCCGACAACAACATTTATCAAGTCATCACACACTAGAATCAAGAACATGAGTAAACCACTCGAAACATTCAACACATGCCCGAGGCATCAAGCGCAGCTATCACCGCATACACGACAATATCATCAAATTTCGAACCATTCTCAGCTGTTATCACTATTTTTGAAACAAAACCAAACTCTCATAAAATAGTCATAAAACTTCACACTAAAGTTGACCAAGCTCATCGATTTACCAATAACCAAGAACATCCCAATTCAGTTGAACTTTTGAAATTCTCAAGTCAAAATTTTTGAGTTAAAGCACTTAATTTCCCGAAGTTTATCAAAGTTCAAACCTTTTAACAAGAGTCACGAAAAATGGTTTAATGACCACAAATTCGAATACCATCAACATGAGAAATGATATTAGTCAACACATGTATCTCTCAAACATAAGTGCCGAACGTACATAAAAAAATGAAATTTCTTTCTCAAACAACAAAATGTTTGTAATTGTCACTTCTTCGTGAAACGGATCAAGGATTTCTTATTTCGAAATTTTTGAAAAGGTGTGAAGAATATTTTAGAAGACTTGTCGTTCCTCATATAGCGGAAAGGACTCAGTCTGGAAAAATAAAATTTGAAATCATCAGCATCCCATTCCGTTTCGAAGCGAAACTTTCGAATCTTAGCAAAAATTTCCCAAAATCCTTTCGATCATAAATAAAATGACGGCAATAATTTACAATGTCTAAATCACTTTAAAATGCTTACTTCAGATACCGTCTGAAGGTGTCATTTCAAAATACAAGACTAACTCGTCAAAGTTTAACTTTTTTCAAAATCCATGCAAACTATTGATTGACCGCACCATCGAAATATTTTCAAAAATCGGTTCTTTACAAACATACTCAGGCTCATAAATACAATCAAGAAAACCGTTTTCAAACCTACACGCAGTGGATATAATTACAACTATTTAAAAGCAATCGAACCTGAAACTACCTGCCCAATCGGCAAACGAGATTATAAATCCAACCAAATATAATTCGCGAATACCAAGTTCAAACATACGTCAAAACTACCCATCTGAATTCCTCATGAACTCTACCGACAATACATTCTCTGGAACACGTCAAAATTCACAGTTTTCATATTTTATTGCACCAACCGATGTCCAACCGTCAATACATTCAGTTCAATATACATATGATATAACACAAGTATCAAACATGGATTTCACCTTACAGCACTACACAAACTAAATTACGAACCACAATCACCGCACATACAGGAAATCATGAAATACCAATACCTCACATAAAGGAGGAGACTTACGTCCACAGACCGCACGGAGATGATGGCTGCACCACGATACTAATCACAACGTATCAGGATCTGGAACGAAGTAGAAAACTTGAAGCTGGGGAAATAATGATCACTGTTGGAAGCAGACAAAGTGTCGAGGCAACCGATATTGGATCAATCCTTCTCGGTTTAGAATCTGGTTTTATTTTGACATTAGATGAAGTACTTGTTTTGCCCAAGGGGCATAAAAACATTGTATCCATTCCAGTCTTGGACCGGAAAGGATTTTGTTTCTTCATAGGCAATGGCAGTTGTAAAATTTATTTTCGAAATAAATTGGTTGGAACAGCTACATTGTTGAATGGTTTATATCATCTGAACATGCAAAATAAAACAGCAGTGAACACTATAACTAGGAAACGTGGTAGGCAAGATACTAATCAAGCTCTTAAATGGCACCTTAGACTTGGTCATGTTGGTTAGACCAAGGTTCAGAAAATGGAAAAAGATGGAATTTTAAGTCCATTGGGTGTAGAACCCTATCCAACTTGTGAATCTTGCCTTAGAGGCAAAATGACTAAGTTCCCCTTCACAGGGACTTTTGAAAGGGCTGCCGATAAACTTGGATTGGTGCATACCGATGTTTGTGGTGCTTTAGAAGTAGCCCGAGACGGATATCAATATTTCATAACGCTCACGATGATCATACTAGGTATGGGATTGTGTACTTAATGAAACATAAATCTGAAGCCTTTGCTAAATTCAAAGAATTTAAGGCCCTAGTTGAAAAACAAACTGGATGTCATATCAAAGCACTTCGGTCGGACCGAGGTGGCGAATATATGAGCACTGAGTTTGATGAGTTCCTTAAGGAACATGGAATAGTTTCACAATTCACGCCTCCAGGAACCCCACAGTTAAATGGTGTTTCAGAAAGGAGAAATCGGACTTTGTTCGACATGGTTCGCTCCATGTTAAATTACACTGATTTACCTATTTACCTGTGGGGATATGCCTTACTAACCGCTGCCTATATCCTAAATAGATGTCCTTCCAAATCTGTTCCTATCACTCCGCATGAGATGTGGAAGGGTAAGAAACCAAGCCTTAATCACATAAGGATTTGGGGATGTCCAGCCTATGTCAAAAAGGCTAAGGTGGACAAACTGGAAGCGAGGTCCATAGGACGTTTCATAGGATACCCATAGGACTCGATGGGTTATCTATTCTACATGCCAGAAGACCATAGGGTCGTTGTGGCATTACAAGCGCACTTCCTTGAGGATGAATTCATTCAGGAAGGTGGCTCGGGTAGAAATATCTCTTTGGAAGAGCATAATGAAACTCCTAAGGAGACATCTGATCAGGGATCAAGAACCGAACCTATTGTAACACAACCTCCACTTCGAAGGTCTGATAGGGTATCTCACTTACCTGAGAGGTATGGCTATACATATGTCGAGGAACCGGGTCTCCACGACACACCCGATAGCAAGAAAACGACCTGTCACCTATGACCAAGCGATAGTGGATGTAGACTCGATAAATGGCAAGAAGCAATGGAAGCCGAGATAGACTCGATGCATACCAATCGTGTCCTGGACTCTAGTAGATCTTCCAACCGGCATGAGGACTATTGGAAATAAATGGATCTATAAGAGAAAGACCGATGGGGATGGCAAGGTTGATGCCTATAAGGCCGGGCTTGTGGCAAAGGGTTATACCCAAAGGGAAGGAATCGATTATCATGATACCTTCTCCCCCGTAGCTATGATAAAGTCGATTCGCATGATGCTTGCCATTGCTGCCTATTATGATTATGAAATATGGCAAATGGATGTCAAAACGGCTTTTCTAAATAGATACCTCGAGGAGGAAATCTATATGGAACAGCCTAAAGGTTTTGTGTCCAAAGCTAATATTCATAAAGTGTGTAAGCTGCAACGAGCCATTTATGGTCTGAAGCAAGCTTCTCGGAGTTGGAACCTTCGATTTGACGAAGCAGTTAAGGACTTTGACTTCGAACGAAATGAGGAGGAACCGTGTGTTTACAAAAAGATCAGTGGGAGCAACATTGCGTTCTTAGTACTATATGTAGATGATATTCTACTTATAGGAAATAACATAGCAATGCTCAGCACTGTGAAAGCTTGGCTTTCTAAAACGTTCTCCATGAAAGACTTGGGAGAAGCTTCCTATATTCTAGGGATCCGTCTTTATAGAGATAGACCGCGAAGAATGATAGGACTTTCCCAAGCCCTTTATATCGATAAAATCCTGAGAAGATTCAAGATGGATGAATCTAAAAGAGGGTTCCTTCCCATGCGACATAGAATTCATCTCACCACGAAAATGTGTCCTCAAAGTGAGGAAGACAAGAGAGAGATGAGTAAGGTACCCTATGCCTCGGCAGTGGGTAGCCTCATGTATGCTATGTTGTGTACGAGACCAGACTTAGCCTACGCTGTGAGTATGGTAAGTCGATTTCAAGCAAACCCGGAAGGGACCATTGGCTGCCGTAAAGAACATTCTTAAGTACTTAAGAAGAACTAGAGATTTAGTTCTTACTTATGGTGGTGGAGAACTGAAGGTGATTGGATTCACCGATTCTGATTTTCAAGGAGACAATGACGACTCTAAGTCGACATCTGGGTATTTGTTTACTCTCAATGGAGGAGCAGTATCTTGGAGAAGCTCCAAGCAAACCGCTACTGCAGATTTCACCTGCCAAGCAGAGTATCAAGCTGCCTCAGAGGCTAGCAAAGAAGCATTTTGGATGCAGAAGTTTATACAAGAACTTCAAGTGGTGCCTAACGCGGAGTTGCCTATATCACTATTTTGTGATAATGATGGAGCTGTCGCCCAAGCCAAGGAGACGAGGGCTCACCACAACACCAAGCATATAGAGAGAAAGTACCACATCGTTCGAGAGATGGTGGAAAAAGGATATGTTTCATTGGAAAGAGTAAACTCAGAAGACAATGTCTCTGACCCGCTGACTAAGCCATTATCTCAGGCCATCTTGGAAAGACATCTGAAAAACATGGGTATTGGATATCATGATGTGTGGCATTGAGTGCAAGTGGGAGATTGTTAGGAATATGCCCTCGAATGCCACTCAGGGGATGAGAGAGTAGGGGCATTGTACTTGTAATTATGGAATAAATAATAAAAAAGGCAATTCGATTCATTCACTGTTTATTGTATTTCAATTGCATTCTTGACTTGGTAAACATTGAAGTGAAGTCCATGTAAATAAACTGAACATTCCATTCTCGTTATGGGATAAGAGAAAATGCACTGGAAGTGTTTAAAGTTTATTTACGTAAATCGTCATAAGTCAATAAACTTAAATGGGCATTAAGTTTTTAATAAGATTTGTATAACTAATGCTAGGACATGTGCATGTCTTGATAGCATAGTTATAAGTATATTGGTGGGACCAAGATACTCGAACTCGACTCATACTCGATTCACCACACGGTATTCACTCTCGGAGAGTCGATGACGAATCAAAAGGTTGTGATAGTATACGTGGACCTTTGACTTGAGGGTTCGGTAGAAGATGTGCTGTGACGTTTAGTTTGTCATTAGAGTAGTTAGACTCATTTGCTTAATTCTTGAGTCGACCTCAAGTGCGGACTATACGGGCAGTAGCGATCTTTACCGTACGCCAAGAAAGGATTCTATCTCTGTTAGTGAGCAGGCGAATGTCCTATACGGTTAATGGCAAATAAGATCATAAGTCTTTGGCCAAAGCATTATGATATAGTAGTATTAGATACACTATTGATCAGTTGGTCTTGATTTGCATTAACACATGTATAGAGTTTAGTCAACAGTAGGGTTTGACTTTACCGTGACCCGAAGACTTGACCGGGACATCTGATGAAGGGTCTATACGTATATAGTATTCACGACATAATGGTTCTGGAATGATCCCTTCATTCGTTCTCGCCGGGGTTTACAAAGGCGCCCGCTAGCCGGGCTAAGTCTTTGCCCGCACTCATTCGTTCCTCCCAATGCCGGGCCGAGACGGACCTACTGAGTCGCGCATCGGGAGCGTTGATGGATAAATGTGAATTTATTATCTCTCTATTAATATTAGATATCGATATCTAATTATGATTTATAGCATAAATCAAATATCGCTCTTATGAAAATAAATTAACTTACCGGGAAAATAAAATAATTCATAAATAATATTACTTAGAGAAATATATAATTGTAATTGATATAATTAATTAATTAGATTAATTAATTAATATAAATACATTGATGATTAAAAGGAGTGTATTTAACGAGTCGTTTGACGAACGTCATACACGAGCCGAGTGGCTCGGCTCGTTTTCTAGGAAACTTCCTTGTGGCCACCCACTCCTCATGGCATGGCATGATCTTGCATGTATGTGGGAACTTACTTAGAGTTGAGATTCCCACATAATTGTGAATGATAGTTGTAAAGGAATAATTATTCCTTTATAATATATATATCATTACATTATAAATGATGAGATGAGATAACTACAAACAACTCATACTCATTCATTAGAGAGTCCAGCCGTGAGAGTAAAGTGAGGGAGGAGAAATTTTTTCTTTTCTATAATTTTCATCTTAGAGGTGTTATAAAAGTTAAGAAAAATTGAGAGAAAAAATTCCTACGAGTTCCCTAGCCGTGTTCTTGGAGAACGGAGTCTCGTCGAAATTTTTCCGGGCAACTTCCGACGCGTGTGAAGTAGAGGCTTCGAACTTTCGGTGCTTGGAACAAAGGGATTTCGTGTTCGGGACGAGGTTCGTGATCGTCATCCAATTTTACGAAGAATTATTTCAAAGGCTTCAAGGGTATGATCTTTATCTTCGTATTTATTTTTCGTATATACGTTACTTGATCGATCCTATTTGGGATTCGTTTTTATTTCCGCTGCGTATTTCATTTTATTTTCGGAATCCCAACAAACTTATGGGCGTACTTGAATGATGTTATCCGAGTAGGGTCCGTCGAGGCCTCCGGAGGCGCGTGCTTGCGAGTACGGCCAGATGTTACGATTTGACCATAAGGTTATCTAATCGGGTAGGTCTGGAGAGGGCTCCGAGAATCGTCACTTGCGAGTGCGATGTCAAGATAACTTATGGGTGTGTTTGAGTTTATTTTTGATGAGCTAATCCGGGTGGGACCCTTCGGGGCCACGAAGACGTTTTGACTGTTAATTTGATATCTCTGAATTTTTTATGTTTGAATCTTGAATCCCGATTATATTGGTGAATATTGTTTTGATCTTAAGGGTTGAGTTGAGAATAAAATCATTTGTATGATTTTGAAAGAAAACCTTTTGGAAAGGAAAAACATTCATATTTCAGAATTTTACACTGAGACCCCCGAAGTCTCTAAATAATCTCTTACAATGATTTCTGGAGTAATCCCCATGGTTTGTTTTAAAGGAATATATTTTCAAAAGACTTTAGACTCGGGATCCTGTTACTACCTTGTCGAAATGTTATTTTTATAACAGTTGTATTCTTGATGTATAATTGTATAGCTTGGTTACTTGCTAGCGATTCCATCGCTAACCCCTCGTTGGGGATTTTGTTATTTATTCCAGGTGTTCTGACTGGAGAGTGAGCAACTACAAGATTGGCTCGGAGGATGATGCAAAGCAGCAATACTAGTCACAGTTGTAGTCTGTTGTCTGTCAGTAATCTGTCGGTTTGAGTTCTTGTCATCATTGAGGGGATGGAAATTTTATGTACTATGTGATCGAGTTGTATTTTAGTTTCATAAGATGTACGGTTATGCTGTGTTTTGAGAGACCTGATCGGTCAACTGTATCATATTTTGGTCAATTTGACCGCATGTGGGTTTGATTTGTAGTGTAATACCCGGTTGTAATTCATTCATTATCATTCAATAATTATCATTCAGTAACTGACACTCAGTAAATTTGATTCATTAATAATCATTCATCATCCACATTCATTCATTGTTGGCGTATTTTTAGCCGTGTATCAATTACCGATCGTCTTTCGCCTCCGTTTGAGTATCGAGCCGAGAGTATTATCATTATCATCGTGATTGGTAGTCTTGTGTTGGAAGTATCATCTATGGCATGTGTTGGACTTGTTTTCATTCACATACGTATGGTATGTCAGATCGTTCATCAATTGTAGTGAAAACGGAGTAGTCGGATTTTTGTCACTTCCAGCAGCGAGTTACGGCTGTAACTAATCAGGCATTATGGCCGTAACATGCATTCGTTGGTTTAGGGATGTTTTGGACTAAGATGAGTTACGGCCGTACGGATTGGCGGATATGGCTGTAACATGCATTCGTTGTTTTCAGGACAGTACGGACGAATAGGACTTACGGCCGTAAGGGTTGCGGCATACGACCATAAGTTAAGGCAGTTACGGCCGTAAGGCTTGGCCGGTTACGGCCGTACGTTTCGAGCAGGGTGCCCAGGCAGTTTCGACGAGGGCTTCATAGACCCGTAAGTTTTTCCGAGTATGGCCGTATCCGTCGAGTTACGCCTGTAAGGCACGTGCGAGTACAGACGTATGACTGTCAGTAGATTCTGGACGAAGCCGAGTTATGGTCGTACTAGATGACTGGTTACGGCCGTAAGGCCGTTGACTTGGGAATGTTACGGCCGTAAGTTGGCCGAGTTACGGCCGTAACAATGGCATTACTTAAGTACCTGAACGGGTTTTTGAGGTCATTTCTATCATTTCTTCACCTTGTTTCCGAGAGAGAGAGCTTGAGGGAGAGATTTTTCTTCATCAATCACTTGGGTGTTCGGTTTTCATCATCTTCATTCACTTGTGAAGCTTGGATAGTCAATTTAACACGTGTTCATCGGATCAAAGTATTTGGATCTTCAAGAGGTAAATTCTTCAACATCTTGGATTTCGATATTGAGTTGGGATATGATGTTGGACGTTATAATCATGTTGTATGAAGAGATATACATATGATTATGAGTGTGTATGAATATTCATTGGATTATTCAGAGATTATTCAAGAACACTTTGAATAATGAGTTGGATTTGGGGGGTTTTCGATTAGTTGTTGTTGAAATCACGAATTGGATATTCATATTGGATTATTAATTGTATTGAAGATGTTTTGTTGGTTTGAAACACTCCTTGGGGTTTTGATATGGGTATAATTAAGGATTGGTTGTAAACAATCGAAGATTGGTTACAACGTGTTTGATATAATGTCCCAATGAACTTGGATTTGTCATATCGACGTTTGGAGTTAGTTATAATCGTGTTTGATTTGTATATTGAACGGATTGTTGGTAATTGTGTTATTCAAGGTTGTTCGAGCGACCGACACCTTATTTAGGACGTTTGTTCGTGGAAGGACATTTTTCACCGGTGTTGAGTAAGTTAATTCTTACTCGGTTAAAAGGATTTTCTTTCCTTTCGTTGTTGTTCATTCATAATCATAATTCATTCATAATGTATTAACCGTATTGAGATTTGTAATTGTCAAGTAATCACTTCATTCACGAGGAACGACGATTCCAATCATTTCATTGAGCTATCATTCATTTCACTATCATTTCATCTCGGTGAGTCGTTCTCGACTTTGTCGGATTGTTATTCATTATTAATCTTCATGGTCATTCTTTTCCATATGACCTTCTGGGTTCATATTGCGTGGTCGGGTGGGGATGCGTGGAATTTTTAGTCAGGCACGTGATAGTCATGTGATTGGGTTCACCGACCTATTGGGTTGTGCACACGGTAACGTACCTACGTGAGACTAATTAGGTACAAGGGCGGGTGTGTCCGGACACTCGTCTTGTGCACTTGCACATACCATTACGGGCGTACTATGATGCCCCTCTTCAGCTTAATTTCATAATTGAGATATATCATGATTGTGTTTATTCAACTCTTGAGGATTATTGTTCTGTGTAACTGACCCCGTTGGGGGATATTGTTTTTAGGTCATGGCAAGGCAAAAGCACGGGAAGAGAACGTTGACGGTGAGGAGTCCCAATGATACTAGTAGGGGGCCCCAGTCCTTTCAGTCATTCTTGTTTTCTTCATTTTTATTTCCGCTGCAAATTCCGTTTAGGATGTTTATTTATTTAGGGTGGTGTATTTTATCTTCATATAAAATATACAAGTATTCTGTATTGTCCTGGTGTATTGTACTTAAGCTCCTCATCGGAGTATTTGGTAATATAATGTGGTTCGGTTCTACAATTATATTATTTAATTCATTAATTTCATTCGCCTGGTGGGTCCAGTTGGGGTTCCACAGCACTGTAATAGCCGCCTAGTTTGGGGTGTTACAGAGTTGGTATCAGAGAGTGGTTTTGAATACTATCTTCCGAGTCATGTCTCATTGAAATCATCATTCACCAGACTAGTATCATTGGACTCTCGCGTCGCGTGTGACCTGTGCAAATGCCAAGCCCCTCAGACCAAGAACTGTAAGATTTCTGACGCCATGGTATAATTTCTGCCAATAAGAATCATTCATTCATCAGTTAACAATCCTCGAACATCATTTTCATTTTGATCATGTTGATCATGTTAACTCATTAATCACTCAGTTCATTTCATTACTCAGTTGTTGATCTTGAGGATCGTATCATTAATCTTGTTAACTTGTCCAAGATAATCATTTCAAGAGTTTCATCAGACAATCATGTCACCTCAGATAATCATTCATATAATCATTATGTCAGAGCGCGTATGCTCGTTATTATCATCTCATAACGTAATCATAATGTGATATTCATGCGAGATCTATAATTATCGTGTGACTTTCCTACTTCAGTATGGATAGAGCGGTCAGAGGACGCAGGGGAAGAGGCCGCGGTGCGGGCCGAAACCCGGGAGCTCGTGTGAATACACGCGCTAATGCAAGGAATAATGTTAATTCATTGAGCAGTGACGCTGCCACTCGTTCACCTGGACATAATCATTCACTATCAGGGAGTCGTACCCGGGACACAGCTCAGTCAGAAGGTGTTCGGGTTGATCCACTCGCTTTTATGCAAGGCATGATAGCCCAAATGACTCAGATGGCACAACTGATGGAGTCGATGCATAACTCAACTACTCAAAATCAACAGGCTCCTCCGCCGCCACCTCAGAGGCAAGAGAGGGGTGTGAGCAGTATCATTGGCGACATCTCTCACCAGAGACCACCTACCTTCGAGGGCTCATCTGGGTCGGTGGATATCATTCACTGGCTTGAGTATTTCGAGAAACTATTTGCTATAGTGGACTGTCCCGAGGGACACAAAGTTTCAGTTGCGGCTTACTATCTGGGTAAGAGCGCTCACTCTTGGTGGTTATCTCTGAAACCCATCGACGAGTCATGTACTTGGGATCAATTCAAGACTCTCATGATGGAGAGGTATTATCCGGCCCCACTCAGGGAGGCCAAGTTATCAGAATACTCATTCCCGACCTCTCAACAGACGATGATGTTCTCGCCATCGCCGAGAAATTTTAGGAACTTCTTCCTTTCGCCTCATCTATTATTCAATCCGAGGCGAACAAGATCAAATATTTCAGCAAGAGGTTGAAACCTCATATGCGGATGCAGTTGCTTAATCACAATTGCACAACCGTGGCCCAATTCATCGAGAAAGCTCTTACTTATGAGCTTACTGCGAAGGAAATTGCTAAGAATCAAACTTCATCTTCTGGCAAGAAGTCTAAGAGTCGTAATCAGTCTGAAGGCAGTTAGGAAACCTTCAAGAAGCCTCGTGCGGGCTCTACTTTTTCGGGGCGACCTCTTGCGGCGCTTAAACCTGTGGAATCTCAGTCCCGAGCGGCCAGTTCGGCCATCACCTATTTCAACTATGAAGAACAAGGTTATATCAGCACCAAGTGTCCGAGGCAGACTATCACATGCCATAACTATGGGATTGCTGGGAATAAGGCCCTTTTTTTCCGAAGAGACTCCAAACCTACTCCGGCGTCATCTCAGGCCCCGAATCAGTCATCTGTTCATAATCAGGCCACTCAGTCCGCGTCGTTTAAAACGACGGGAGCAAACAAAGGCGGAGCTCACAGTTATCAGGCAGGAGCATCCGGTACTGGGGCTGGCAAGCCCCAAATTTACGAGATGAAGAGGACCGACGATCCGGAGGCCCGGATGATCTCAGGTACACTCGAAATTCTATCTCAACCCGTGTGTACACTTTTTGATACTGGTGCATCGCATTCATTCATTTCCGAGTCATGCTTGAGTAGACTTCATCTGGATAGTACTACTAGTTGTGAACCTTATATCATCGGTCTACCTGATGGTAGAAGGATTATCGGGGATCGTGAGATTGAGAATTGTCCGATTCAGCTTAATGACCGCATGTTTGGTTGGCGAACTTGATCGTGGTAGATTTACCGAGAGACGATGTTATTTTGGGTATCAATTGGATGGATCGTCACGATGCCATCATTAGTGTCCGTAAGCGTATGGTCACTATTGTTTCAGACGATGGAGTCGAGTGTGTATTTCAGGGAGGTAATCCCAGTTGTTCTGGTAAGATCATTTATATGATGAAAGCGGTGAGATTACTCAATCAAGGGTGTGTTGGTTATTGGTGCTATATGACCAAGACCGAGAAATCATCAGTGATGTTGGCGGATATTCCTGTAGTGAGAGAATATGCCAATGTTTTTCCAGACGAGTTACCTGGTTTGCCTCCACAGAGAGATGTGGAATTCACGATAGAGTTGGAGCCTGGTACATCCCCATTATCTAAGGCACCGTATGGCCCCGACCGAAATGCAGGAACTGGAGAATCAATTGGAGGATTTGACCAAGAAGGGTTATATCCGACCGAGTGCGTCCCCCTGGGGAGCACCTGTGTTATTTGTCAAGAAGAAGGATGGTTCTTTTCGCTTGTGTATTGATTACCGAGAGTTGAACAGGGTGACGATCAAGAATAAATATCATCTACCCCATATTGATGATCTCTTAGATCAACTTCAGGGAGCTTCAGTATTTTCCAAGATCGATTTAAGATCTGGTTATCATCAGTTGCGAATTTGAGAGTCGGATATTGCTAGGACAGCGTTTCGAACATGCTATGGTCATTATGAGTTTGTGGTAATGCCTTTTGGGTTGACTAATGCACCTGCGGTATTCATGGAATTAATGAATCGAGTTTTCATCAACTATTTGGATCAGTTCGTGGTTGTCTTCATTGACGATATTTTGATTTATTCTCATGACCAATAGGAACACGAAGTTCACCTTCATCAGGTTCTCGACGTGTTAAGACGAGAGCAACTCTATGGAAAGTTTTCCAAATGTGAGTTCTGGATGTCCGAAGTGACATTTCTCGGACATGTAATTTCATCAGACGGAGGCTGTCCGAGATTGGCAACCTCAGAAGAATGTTAAGGAAATCCGAAGCTTTCTCGGATTAGCAGGGTATTACCGGCGATTTGTGGAGGGATTTTCTAAAATTGCTCAACCCATAACGAACCTTTTGCGGAAGGATAAGAAATACACGTGGTCTGACGCGTGTCAGAAGAGTTTTGAGGAACTCAAGAACCGTTTAATTTCAGCGCCTGTCCTTTCCTTACCACAAGGGACGGAAGGATTCGTGGTTTATAGTGACGCGTCCGGACACGGTCTCGGATGTGTACTAATGCAGAATGGGAAGGTCATTGCCTATGCATCACGGCAACTGAGACCTTACGAGGTCAATTACCCGACCCATGACCTGGAGCTAGCAACCGTGGTTTTCGCATTGAAGAATTGGCGTCATTACCTTTATGGCGTCACCTGTCAAATTTTCACAGATCATAAGAGTTTGAAGTATATATTAACTCAGAAGGAGTTGAATATGTGACAGAGACGGTGGTTAGAACTGATTAAAGATTATGATATCGAGATACTACACCACCCGGGCAAGGCAAACGTTGTCGCCGATGTCTTGAGTCGTAAGTCCGTTCAGGAGCAAATGCTTGCTCGTTTAACAGTTCAGAAGGAGCTTCAGCAGGAAATCCTGAGACCCGAGATCGAGGTCTGGTTACAGCGAGTGCAAGGGCAACTTTGCATGTTAGATATTTCATCGCCACTTGAGGAGGCGATCAGAGTGAATTAGGGTTCAGACCCGTTTTTGTCGCGCATCCGAGAGGATGTGGCTCAGGGGAAAACCCCTGGATTTGTGGTCCACGAGGATGGACTTTTGCGATTTAAGAACCGGTTATGCGTTCCGGCGAATGACGAGTTGAAAAACTCAATTTTGAGAGAAGCTCATGCTACCCATTATTCCATTCATCCGGGGTCTAGCAATATGTACAAAGACTTGAAACAAAATTACTGGTGGAGTAATATGAAGCGAGAAGTCGCAGAATTTGTTTCGAGATGCTTAACCTGTCAGCAAGTCAAGATTGAACATCAGCAGTCGGCGGGTATACTGAAACCACTCCCTATTCCAGAGTGAAAGTGGGAGAATATCTAAATGGACTTCATCACGAGTTTTCCGACGAGTCGTCGTGGCATGAATACAATCTGGGTAATTGTGGACCGTTTGACTAAGTCAGCTCATTTCCTTGAGATTAAGGATACGTGGGGTCCCGAGAGACTTGCCCTGTTATTCATCAAAGAGATAGTGAGATTGCACGGTACTCCTAAGAGTATCGTTTCTGAACATGACGGGCGATTCGTGTCACATTTTTGGAAATTAGTTCATCGTGCTATGGGAACTCAGCTTAATCTCAGCACAACCTTTCATCCTCAGTCCGACGGACAATCAGAAAGGACCATTCAGACGTTGGAGGACATGTTGAGAGCATGTGTCCTCGATTGGAAAGATGATTGGGAAGCCCAACTACCGTTGATCGAGTTCATGTATAACAATAGTTGGCATGCTTCTATTAAGATGGCACCTTACGAGGCCTTGTACGGTCGTCATTGTCGATCTCCTTTGTGTTGGGATGACTTATTAGAATCAATCAGCACCGAGCCCGATATGCTAATAGCCGCCCACGAGAAGGTAGCTGTGATCAGGAGTCGTTGGTTGACCGCTCAGAGTCGATAAAAATCATATGCAGATAATTGTCGTCGACCATTAGAGTTCGAGGCAGGTGACCACGTTTTGGTCAAGGTATCCCCGAGTTGAGGAATCTTCCGTTTCCGGAAGCGGGGAAAGTTGAGTCCGAGATTCATTGGACCGTTTGAGATTTTGGATCGAGTAGGCAGTCTGGCTTATTGATTGGCTTTACCTCCAGCGTTGAACCGAATTCATAATGTGTTTCATGTCTCTCAGCTGTGGAAGTATGTTGCCGACCCGATCCACATACTTCAGTTCGATGAAATCGAGATCGCGGATGATCATTCGTATGAGAAACGTCCTATACGAGTTTTAGAGTGGCGAATCAAACATTTGAGGAACAAGACGATTCCTTTGGTTAAAATTCAGTGTCTAGACACGGAGTCGAAGAGGCTACTTGGGAAACCGAGGATAGTATGCGGGAGAGTTATCTCGAGTTGCTTGACCCTTAGTTTCGAGGACGAAACTCTTTTTAAGGGGGGATTATGTAATACCCAGTTGTAATTCATTCATTATCATTCAGTAATTATCATTCAGTAACTGTCACTCAGTAAATTTCACTCATTAATAATAATTCATCGTTCACGTTCATTCATTGTATTCATTGTCGGCGTATTTTTAGCCGTGTATCAATTACCGATCGTCTTTCGCCTCCGTTTGAGTATCGAGCCGAGAGTATTATCATTATTATCGTGATTGGTAGTCTTGTGTTGGAAGTATCATCTATGGCATGTGTTGAACTTGTTTTCATTCACATACGTATGGTATGTCGGATCGTTCATCAATTGTAGTGAAAATGGAGTAGTCGGAGTTTTGCCGAGTACGGCCGTATCAGTCGAATTATGCCCGTAAGGCAGGTGCGGGTACGGCCGTATGACTGTCGGCAGATTCTGGACGAACCCGAGTTACGGCCGTACTAGATGACTGGTTACGGCCGTAAGGCCGTTGACTTGGGAATGTTACGGTCGTAAGTTGGCCGAGTTACGACCGTAACAATGGCATTACTTAAGTACCTGGACGGGTTTTTGAGGTCATTTCTATCATTTCTTCACCTTGTTTCCGAGAGAGAGATCTTGAGGGAGAGATTTTTCATCATCAATCACTTGGGTGTTCGGTTTCATCATCTTCATTCATTTGTGAAGCTTGGATAGTCGATTTAACACGTGTTCATCGGATCAAAGTATTTGGATCTTCAAGAGGTAAATTCTTCAACATCTTGGATTTCGATTTTGAGTTGGGATATGATATTTTGGACGTGATAATCATTTTGTTTGAAGTGATATACATACGATTATGAGTGTGTATGAATATTTATTGGATTATTGAAAGATTATTCAAGAACACTTTGAATAATGAGTTGGATTTTGGGGGTTTTCGATTAGTTGTTGTTGAAATCACGAATTGGATATTCATATTGGATTATTGATTGTACTGAAGATGTTTTGTTGGTTTGAAACACTCCTTGGGGTTTTAATATGGTATAATTAAGGATTGGTTGTAAACAATCAAAGATTGGTTACAACGTGTTTGATATAATGTCCCAATGAACTTGGATTTGTCATATCGACGTTTGGAGTTAGTTATAATCGTGTTTGATTTGTATATTGAACGGATTGTTGGTAATTGTGTTATTCAAGGTTGTTCGAGCGACCGACACCTTATTTAGCACGTTTGTTCGTGGAAGGACATTCTTCACCGGTGTTGCGTAAGTTAATTCTTACTCAGTTAAAAGGATCTTCATTCCTTTCGTTGTTGTTCATTCATAATCATAATTCATTCATAATGTATTAACCGTATTGAGATTTGTAATTGTCAAATAATCACTTCATTCACGAGGAACGAAGGTTCCAATCATTTCATTGAGCTATCATTCATTTCACTATCATTTCATCTCGGTGAGTCATTCTCAACTTTGTCGGATTGTTATTCATTATTAATCTTCATGGTCATTCTTTTCCATACGACCTTCTGGGTTCATATTGCGTGGCCGGGTGGGGATGCGTGGAATTTTTAGTCGGGCACCTGATAGTCATGTGATTGGGTTCACCGACCTATTGGGTTGTGCACACGGTAACGTACCTACGTGAGACTAATTAGGTACAAGGGCAGGTGTGTCCGGACACTCGTCCTGTGCACTTGCACATACCATTACGGGCGTACTATGATGCCCCTCTTCAGCTTAATTTCATAATTGAGATATATCATGATTGTGTTTATTCAACTCTTGAGGATTATTGTTCTGTGTAACTGACCCCGTTGGGGGATATTGTTTTAAGGTCATGGCAAGGCAAAAGCACGGGAAGAGAACGTTGACGGTGAGGAGTCCCAATGATACTAGTATGGGGCCCCAGTCCTTTCAGTCATTCTTGTTTTCTTCATTTTTATTTCCGCTCCAAATTTCGTTTAGGATGTTTATTTATTCAGGGTGGTGTATTTTATCTTCATATAAAATATACAAGTATTCTGTATTGTCCTGGTGTATTGTACTTAAGCTCCTCATCAGAGTATTTGGTAATATAATGTGGTTCGGTACTATAATTATATTATTTAATTCATTAATTTCATTCGCCTGGTGGGTCCCAGTTGGGGTTCCACAGCACTGTAATAGCCGTCTAGTTTGGGGTGTTACATGTAGTCTCCCGCCTGGTAGCTCCTTATGGAAAGGGGTCTACGGCGTGTAATATCCCTAAGTGGATTGGGGGTGTTACAACATACTCCCCCCTAAATGGAGTTTCGTCCTCGAAACTAAGGGGTAAACAACTCGGGATACCTCTCTCGCATGCTGCTCTCCGTCTCCCACGTAGCCTCCTCGACTCCGTGTCGTGACCACTGAACCTTCAGCAGGGGAATCGTCTTGTTCCGCAACTGTTTGATCCTTCTCTCGAGTATCTGTACGGGATGCTCCTCGTACAAATGATCCTCCGCTATCTCGATCTCATCGAACTGAAGGATATGACTCGGATCAACAACATACTTCCTCAACTGGGAGACATGAAATACGTTGTAAATTCGACTTAAAGCCGGTGGCAAATCCAGTCGATAGGACAGATCACCTACTAGCTCCAAAATCTCAAACGACCCAATTTACCTCGGGCTCAGTTTGCCTCTCTTCCCAAAACGAAAAACACCTCGGGTAGGAGACACCTTCATTAGCACATGGTCGCCAACCTCGAACTCAAGCGGTCGTCGATGGTTGTCTGCGTAAGATTTATGTCAGCTTTGATCCGTTAACAAACGATTCCTAATTAGGGCGATCTTCTCATGGGCTGCTAACAACATATCAAGTTCTGTACCCAGAGATTCAGACAGGTCGTCCCAACACAAAGGGGACCTACAACGATGTCCATACAACGCTTCATAAGGTGCCATCTGAATCGAAGCGTGCCAACTATTATTATAAGTGAATTCCACCAAAGGTAGTTGGGCTTCCCAATTGTCCTTCCAATCAAGAGCGCACGCCCTCAACATAGCCTCTAGAGTTTGGATAGTCCTTTCACACTGACCATTGGTATGTGGATGAAATGATGTACAAAAGTTCAACTGCGTACCCATTGCATGGTGAACTGCTTTCCAGAAATATGACACGAATCGCCCGTCACGATCTGACACAATACTCTTGGGGGTACCATGTAACCTTAAAATCTATTTAATAAACAGTTGGACCAATATATCGGAACCCCACGTGTCTTTAATCTCCAAAAAGTGGGCTAATTTGGTCAGATGATCCACAATCACCCAAATCATATTCATCCCTCGATGACTCGTCGGCAAGCTAGTGATAAAATCCATCGATATTTCCTCCCATTTCCACTCGAGGATCGGGAGCGGTTTCAGCATTCCTGCTGGTCGCTGATGCTCAATCTTAACCTGCTGACAGGTTAAACATCTCGAAACGAACTCTGCAACTTCATGTTTCATATTCCCCCACAAATAACATTACTTCAAATCCTTATACATCTTGCTAGACCCGGGGTGAATGGAGTACGGGGTAGCATGAGCCTCTCTCAGGATAGAGTTCCCCAACTCTTCATCTGCGAGTAGACAAACTCGATTCCTGAAGCGTATCAATCCATCCTCGTGGATCACAAATCCAGGGGCTTTCCCTTGAGTTACTTCATCCCGAACTCGAGATAAGAATGGGTCCGTAACCTGCTTCGATCTGATTATATCATCAAGGGATGATGAAATCTCAAGTGTGTAGAGTTGTTCCTGAATACGCTGTAACCAGACTTCAATTTACGGCCTCACGAACTCTAACTGCAATTCTCTTTGAACTGCCAAGCAGGCAAACATCTGCTTCTATACTGTCTTATGACTCAAGGCATCGGCAACCACATTTGCTTTGCCCGGATGATAAAGGATCTCGATATCATAGTCTTTGATTAGTTCTAGCCACTTTCTCTGCCTCATGTTTAACTCCTTCTGAGTAAAAATGTACTTCAGGCTCTTGTGATCTGTAAAAATCTGACAGGTAACTCCATACAAATAGTGACGCCAGATCTTCAAAGCAAATATCACGGCTGCTAGTTCCAAGTCATGGGTCGGATAGTTAACTTCATAGGGTCGCAACTATCTCGATGCACAGGCAATCACTTTCCCATCCTGCATCAACATACATCCAAGGCCCTGTCTCGACGCGTCACTATACACCACGAATCCTTCCGTTCCTTTTGGTAGAACCAAAACAGGTGCTGAAATCAATCAACTCTTGAGTTCATCAAAACTTTGCTGACATGTTTCTGACCACAAATAATTCTTATCCTTCCTGAATAGGTTGGTCATCGGTTGAGCAATCTTGGAAAAACCTTCCACGAACCGTCGGTAATAACCCGCTTGGCCAAGGAAACTGCGAACTTCCTTCACGTTCTTCGGAGGTAGCCAATCTCGGATAGCTTCTATCTTCTGTGTGTCTACTCTCACCCCTTCGGCTGATATCACATACCCGATAAAGATAACCTCAGGCATCCAGAACTCACATTTGGAAAACTTCCCATAAAGCTGCTCTTGCCTCAACACTTCGAGAACCTAATGGAGATGACGCTCATGCTCTTCATGGTCACGAGAGTAAATCAGAATTTCGTCAATAAAAATGACTACAAAACGATCCAGATAATTAATAAAAACTCTATTCATCAACTCCATGAATACCGCCGGTGCATTAGTCAGTCCAAATGGCATTCCCGTAGCGAGAACGAAAAGCTGTCTTCGAAATGTCGAACTCTCGAATCCTTAATTGATGATAAATGGACCTCAAGTCGATCTTAGAAAACACAGAAGCTTCCTGAAGTTGATCCAATAAATCATCAATACGAGGCAATAGATATTTGTTCTTGATGGTTACCCTGTTCAGTTCACGGTAGTCAATACACAATCGCATAGATCCGTCTTTCTTCCGTACAAATAGCACTGGTGCTCCTCAAAGGGACGCACTAGGTCGAATATAGCCCTTCTTAGTTAACTCCTCAAGCTGGTTCTTCAACTCCTGCATCTAGGTCGGAGCCATACGATACGGTGCTTTCGAAAACGGCGACGTACCTGACTCTAACTCAATAGTAAACTCTACCTCTCGATGTGGAGGTAAGCCTGGCAACTCATATGGAAATATATATGGGTAGTCTCGGACTACCGAAATATCGGCCAATTCAACTGGTCGATCCGCTGTTTTGGTCATGTAACACCAATAACCAATACATCCTTGATTAAGCAGTTTCACTGCTTTCATAGCGCTGATGACTCTCCCGGAACGGCTGGGATTATCACCCTGAAAAATACACTCAACACCATCATCAGATGTGATGGTCACTTTCTGCTTGCGGACGCTAAGTATGGCATCATGATGATCCATACAATCGATACCCAAGATCACATCATCTTTAATTAGGTAAATCAACCACAATTAAGTTTGACAACTAGTCATGGTTGTTCATGCGAATCGGACAGTTCTGCATTTCACAATTCCCAACAATTCTTCAACCATCGGGTAGACCAATTACATAAGGTTCACAATTGGTAACATGATCTAATTGCAAATGACTCAAACAAGAAGCAGATAAAAAAGAGTGTGAAGCACCAGTATCAAAAAGAACACAGACGGGCTGAGATCGGATCTCGAGAGTACCTGCAATCATACTGACTGCGGGATCATCGGCCTTCTTTATCTCGTAGACTCTGGTTTTGCAGCTCTGGTACCAGATGTACCAGCTTGATTTCCACGGCCTATCCCTCTATTTGTCCCGGTAGTCTGATAAGAAGCGGACGGAGGTACACGGTCCTGGACAGAAGACAGAACTGGAGCATGAGATGCTACTGGAACACGTCTCGGTCCATTCCTGCAATAACGAGCACGATGCCCATTCTTCCCACAAGTATGGCATGCGACGGCCGGCTTCGGGCATTTGGAGCTGATGTGCCCCTGGTCCGCACAGTTATAGCACACAACAGATGAGCTGACCGCTCGATATTGCGATTTGGCCGGCTTCGACACTATGGGTGGTCGTTCAGAAGGATTAGGTACCGACTGGGACTTCCTGAACGTCCCTCGGTTACTGTCAGTCTGGTTCTGGTTCCTGGATCTCTTGTTGTTGGACTGTGGTTGCTTCTTGGAAATCTCCTTCGCAATAAGTTCGTATTCCAGATCTTTCTCGATAAACTCCGGTAGGGTCGTACAGTGGTGATTTAACAACTGCATTCTCATTCGGGGTTTAAGCCTCTTGAGAAAATATTTGATCTTATCGGTCTCCGTTCGGACAATCGATGAGGCGAAAGGAGGAAATGCCTGAAATTTCTCGGTAACAGATAGTACATCATCGTCTTCAGACGGGTCTGGGTTCAGCAATTCTGACAGCTTGGCCTCACGGAGTGAACCTGGATAGTAACGGTCTAACATGAGGTTTTTAAATTCCTCTCAAGTATATACACCATCAGCTGGCCTCACTGAAAGCCACCAGGTATAGGCGCCCTTGCTAAGATAGTAAGCTGCTATGGAGACGCGATTCTTTTCTGGGCAGTCCACCATCTCGAATAATTTCTCAAAGTGTTCAATCCAATGTACAATATCAGCAGGCTCAGAAGAGCCTTCAAAAGTCGGGGGTCGCTGGCGAGAGATGTCGCTGATGCTCCGACTCACGGGGCCGCCGTGCACATGAGGTGGTGGATGAGGCCCCTGTTGCTGGCCAGAGTAGCTCTCTGCATAGCTTCCATCAATTGACCCATCTGGGTCATCTGAGCCATCATGCCCTGCATAACAACGTAAGGATCGACACACACATTCTCGTGTCCAGTGTGGTGCGATTGTTCCCTAGGAGGCGAATCACTGCTTGCGGAACTCTGCTCCACATTCGAACGCATGTTGGCTCGTGGTCTCGGGATTCGGCCCCTTCCGCGGCCTCGTCCCCCTCTGCCACGGCCTCTCAGATTTCTTTCCATACTGAAAGAATCAAACAATAATAATAACCATAAGCACAGTTCATGACCGTTTTTATGATCAATCAAAATCCATGCTAAGTTAATAGCAACAAGGAACTACATATTCAAGAAAACATTTCATAATGAATTGTCAGCACTACGAGTGCCACACAGAATATCATATCGACATCGAGTCGAACAATTTCAATCACGTATCAATCCAGAATTTACCTAGAAATATTCATTAGATAAATCCTGCCACAGATCATCGAAATATCAAGATCAACAAAGAGATCCATTCCGATATCAATATCAAGCCAATAATTAAATCATGGCTCATAAAGTACATACCGTATTTGGCTTGTGGGGTCAGGCGCTTGCACAGGTCACATGTGACACGAAGGTATCTTGATACTAGTTCATTTCACAACGACTCTTAAAGAGAAAACGACGCTCTGATACCATCTTCTGTAACACTCCAAAAGGCGGCTATTACAGTGCTGTGGACCCTACACTGAGACCCACAAGGCGATACCAAAATATAGATTAAATATATATTACCTTGTGATACCGAACCACAATAAATAGTCATTACTCCGATTGGGAGTTTATAAATAGTATGGCCAATGGCCTTAACATATACATGATCCAAATACAAGTATAAACCATATGGAGATGGAATATACTTCAAATAACAATACAATCGGTCAATAATTTAAATGAAATGGAAAATAACATTACACGGTTTTCAAGTATAATCGGACAACAAAAGAAATGGGCCCCCAAACTAGTATCCTTCGAACCCTTTGCCGTCATCATGCTCTTCTCGTGCCTTGCCTTTGCCTCGACCAAAAATACAATACAAGTATTTTGCCCAAAACACTGGGTCAGATATACATGATAAATGATCCTCCAGACATTATACAATTCACATATACTAGATCTCAAAGAAAACATCCTGACTATTGAACATATCCCTCGGGCATACGAACAATCAGTCACAAACCGTCGAACATATCCAACCATACATAGACTATGAACGACCAAACAATATGGCTCAAGATGGACATCACAGTACGCCCGATCCGAAAATGTGTCCGTGCACATGTCCACCCCGTATACGGAATCTAGAATATACGTGTGATAATGTACCTAATTAGCCTCACGAACTACGTCTCGTGTGCACAATCCAATACGGAAACATACACGTATGACTCTATATGTGCCTGGCTAAAAATACTACACAATAACCAATCGGCACGCAGATATGATTCCAGATATGTCACGATACAACATGACTACGAATTAAATAAATCATATATCCGATTAAGGATCAAGAAACTCACCGAAGTGATAATAAGGATCAACGAGATCAACGATTCAAAGGTGATGAACTTGGGAATGCAATCCCACGATGAAAAACGGAAACATCATCAAGAACAATATCAAATTACGAATCATAGATTCATAACTGTTTCATATACACGAAACGTATAACCGTCACAAGAATTCAATCATCATTATAACCAAGCAAGATAACTTGCCTCAATTCCGTAGGTGAAAGATAGTCTTTCTCCAAATGATCAAACGGACGGTATCCTCGATTAAATACTCAATCGATCAAGCAACCTTGAATGAAATATAATCCATTCAATAATACATTCACACAATATTGATATCAATTTGCATGAAACGACACCTGAGACCTACTCATTCAATTAATTCTATTTCAATGAACATTCTATCAACTATTGGTGAAATTCGATACCTCTAATTCTGCTTTAACAATCAAATTACAATACTATAATATCCTCTTGAATACTCTTGCTATTACTATGAAAAAGCTTGTTCATTAAACACCTTCGATTCGCCATTAACAATCGGATTAACCAAGTTCTTTAACGTCTAGATCCTTTATTACACAAGGATCGTTGAGAACTAACATTATCATCAATAATCAATAATATCTTCCTAAGAACATTATCAACTTATTAACATGGTGATCAACACATACCTAAGGTATCAACACAACTGATTATCGTGAATATATAAGAGTTATAGTTGTATTCATCAATATCTTTTATCATCTTTCAAAGACTTTGCTAAGCCAAAACAGAAATGAAGTTATAGTTTTTAGGTTCAAGAACATCACCCTAATCTCTAACATTCATCGAGTTCTTAACATGGTGTTCTAATACATTTTATGTCAACAGTTCCATCGATTATGTTGAAATATTTATTCCACATATTAATAAATTATGTTTTGATGATTAAGTTGCTAAACAAAACAAAACAACATAAAGGCGAAGCAAAACGACGAAGCAGACGAAGACGCAAAAAGTTGCAATCTGGATTGCATTAGTGCACACAAGTCATCACACGTTAGCGCACGCTAATGGGAAGTCATCTGCATATCATCCAAGTTCGAAGTTACCTGAAGTGAAGTCAGCTGATGAGGTAGCACGCTACACATAGTCATTAACGCATGTTATCGAAGGATTGTTACCGTTGTGAAGATATTCAAACAGAATGACGTATGCAGTGAAGTAAGCATAGCGCATGCCACAAAGAAGGAATAGCGCACGCTAAGCAGTTTGAATATAGTCAATCAGAACGTTGGAAAGATTCCGTTCAAAAGTCAAGTATCAAACGGATAGTTTGACAAGTGAAGGCAACAGATATATTACGTTAACGCACGCTACTCAATCATGGTTAACATATGCTGAGTGAGTCAGATAACGTACGTAACAAAGAAGGCATAACGTACGTAAAGGAGAAACGAAGCTACTGGACTGAATCTGGAACAGACTAGCGCACGCTAAATAAAAAGCCTAGCGCACGCTAATTAGTCAAAACAGACTAACGGCTAGTTTGGTGGATGAAGGCTATAAATACCACATCTTTGGTATTATTCCACACAACAACTCCAAGCAATCAAGACATTGATCTTATATTCATATACCTACATTGTTGTTGTGATATTGAGCTTATATTGTTAGTTTGAGTGTTTATACATTCAACATTATACACGAGAGGTAAAAGAAAAGATACGACTGGATTCGGTGTTATTAGGATCAAGTATCCGGCATTGTTAGAATCAAAATCGTTATCTTAGTGAGGTTTATCTAGTACCAAAAAGCTAGAGTGGTTGATTCCTTATCCAATAGAAAAGGAAAAATGATTTTACTCGGACCGATAGAAGATGAGCTTGTAACGGTAATCCCTCGACCGATAGAAGAGAGACGTAGAGGTTTTGATCTTAATCCTAAAGAAAAAGATACATCGAGAGAGGACGTAGGCTTCGTTAATAGCCTAACCTCTATAAATCCTTGTGTGATTTATTTTTCGCAATTTATTTATGCTTCCGCACAAACGGCGCAAATATCCGATTTTATACCAACAATTGGTATCGGAGCGGTACTCCAATACGCGGCTTAACATCCGAGGAGAAGATCCAAAATGGCGTTTCAAATGGCTCCAGTCGAAGGCCTTGCTCTCAACCAACCACCATTTTTGATGGATCGAATTTCATGACTTGGAAGAAGAAAATGTCTATTTTCATCCGAGTTTACGATATCAAATTATGGAAGGTGATATGCCTTGGTCCCAAAATTCCGACGAACTCAAATGGAACTCTCAAAACCTTTGAAGAGTATGATGATGCGGATTGGAAAAACGACCATTATAATTGCAAAGCCACGCAATTATTATACTGTGCTTTAAATCCGGAAGAACACAACCAGATATCATCGTGTGATAGTGCCAAAGAAATCTGGAAAATGCTTGAGGTATCACACGAAGGTACGTCTCAAGTCAAGGAGACGAAAATTAACATGCTCCTTCACGAGTACGAATAATTCCAATTGAAGGACGACGAATCCATCTCGATTATGCTTGACCAATTTTCGGTTATCACTAATGGATTAGCATATTTCGGAAAACCACTTTCGAGTAATGAGAAAGTAAATAAAAATCTCCGATCACTACCTCGAGAATGGGACAGTACGGTTACGGCAATAATGGAATCTAAAGATTTAAATAATCTTGAATTTAGTGCTCTCGTTGGTTCTCATATCAACTACGAGATTGTTCTAAAATCTCGGAATGCCAAACCGAAACCGAAGGAGAGGTCGATAGCCATGAAGGCTAAAATGTCGAAAAAGAAAGAAGAAATCCCGGTGGACGAAAGCGACGAAGAATCGGCATATTATGCCAAGAATATTAATAAGTTCCAACACTTATTAAACCGGAGAAAGAAGGACATCCGAGCGGGCGAAACAAAAAATTCGACAATTCGTGTCGATTATGTGGTAAACCAGGCCACTTTGCTAAGAACTGTCGTGTAAAACCCAAGGAGGTTTTAGTTGCAACATGGAGCGACGAAGATCCCGATGAAGATTTTTTAAATCAAAATAATCTCGCGCTCATGACCCGGAGTTCATTCAACGATAGCGACGTCGAAAGTCAAGTAAGTAATACTTACGATGAACTTTTTGAAGCATTCGAGTTGTTACATACGGATTATCAAAATGCTTTAAAAGAAATTAAATCCCTTCAAACTAAATATAAATATTTGGAAATTGAAAATTCCAAAATTCTTGAAAAGGGAAAATTTGTTGAGATCGATCATTCAAAATGTATGGAAAATGAAAATATTTTAAAGAATGATCTTGTTAAAGTTCAAACCGAGCTCAAAAATTTAACGAAGAAATTTTCACTCGGAAACGAGAAATTTGAAAACATGCTCTCAGTTCAAAAATACACATTAAATAAAGAGGTGTTAGGATTCAAACCGCGTTCTAAAAATGAATCCGTAAATTTCAATATATCCCGATGCGAAAAATGTTTAAAAATTGGCCATCATATATCAAATTGCAAAAGCCCAAGACGGAAGATAAAAACAAAGAAAATTTGGATTCCCAAAGGAACGTTTATTCCTAATATCGTCTACGTCTCCAAAGAAAAACCGACTTTCGGTTGGATCCTCAAAAAATTAATTTTTAACAATTGATATTTTACAAAGGGGGAGATAATACTTTGAGGGGGAGATTATACCCTTACTAATGCATATTCATTAATCGGTATCATGCATATTTATATTTCATTGGTATCCTCTATATATTTTTTACACTTTTTGCTGAATACAAAAAGGGGGAGAAGAAGGTGAATCGGATAAAATGAAAGGAGGAGAAAAATAAAAATCGAAGAAGTCGAAAAGGAGAAGAAAACATACAAAAAGGGGGAGAAACGACGGAGTTGAAAAATAAAGTTGAAAAAGAAAGGATTGGAGAAACTAACGAAACGATCAAAGCCGAAAACTTTGAAACGTACATAAATATATATTTTTATTTTTGCAGATTTTATCCAATTCAAGAGTTGTTTTGTAATCATCAAAAAGGGGGAGATTGTTGGAATATTTATTCCACATTAATAAATTATGTTTTGATGATTAAGTTGCTAAACAAAACAAAACAACATAAAGGCGAAGCAAAACGACGAAGCAGACGAAGACGCAAAAAGTTGCAATCTGGACTGCATTAGCGCACGCAAGTCATCACACGTTAGCGCACGCTAACAGGAAGTCATCTGCATATCAGCCAAGTTCGAAGTTACCTGAAGTGAAGTCAGCTGATGAGGTAGCGCACGCTACACATAGTCATTAACGCACGCTATCGAAGGATTGTTACCGTTGTGAATATATTCAAACACAGAATGACGTATGTAGTGAAGTAAGCATAGTGCACGCTACAAAGAAGGAATAGCGCACGCTAAGCAGTTTGAATATAGTCAATCAGAACGTTGGAAAGATTCCGGTCAAAAGTCAAGTATCAAACGGATAGTTTGACAAGTGAAGGCAACGGATATATTACGTTAACGCACGCTACTCAATCATGGTTAACGTACGCTGAGTGAGTCAGATAACGTACGTAACAAAGAAGGCATAATGTACGTAAAGGAGAAACGAAGCTACTGGACTGAATCTGGAACAGACTAGCGCACGCTAAAGAGAAAGCCTAGCGCATGCTAATTAGTCAAAACAGACTAACGGCTAGTTTGGTGGATGAAGGCTATAAATACCACATCTTTGGTATTATTCCACACAACAACTCCAAGCAATCAAGACATTGATCTTATATTCATATACTTACATTGTTATTGTGATATTGAGCTTATATTGTTAGTTTGAGTGTTTATACATTCAACATTATATACGAGAGGTAAAATAAAAGATACAATTAGATTGGGTGTTATTAGGATCAAGTATCCGGCATTGTTAGAATCAAGATCGCTATCTTAGTGATGTTTATCTAGTACCAATAGAAAGCTAGAGTGGTTGATTCCTTATCCAATAGAAAATGAAAAACGGTTTTACTCGGACCGATAGAAGACGAGCTTGTAACGGTAATCCCTCGACCGATAGAAGAGAGGCGTAGAGGTTTTGATCTTAATCCTAAAGAAAAAGATACATCGAGAGAGGACGTAGGTTTCGTTAATAGCCGAACCTCTATAAATCCTTGTGTGATTTATTTTTCGCAATTTATTTACGCTTCCGCACAAACGGCGTAAATATCCGATTTTATTCCAACAGATTGAACTTAACTACGATGAAGTTAATGATTATTATTGTCCTAATGATGTTAATAATCCAGCAAGATGAGTATGATTCTTATAAACATGATCATTACCATTAAAATATCAAGAACATCTTCATTCCAAACCTTTAATTACCGTATTCATCAATAAGTGTTAAAAAGCTTAACTACAAACATGTTTTACTTGTTTAATTCAACACTAGGTGCAGTATACCATATCACTAATCATCATAAATACGAAAATATAGAGTAGAATCGCACAACATACCTTCAAAAACGAAGAACAACCACCAAGACTACAAGAACACACTCCAGCTTCAAGAACACCTCTAAACTTCCAATCAACAAGCTCCAATCCAAGATGCAAAGCTCAAAAACAAGTTGGAAGGGAGTATAGTCGGTCTAGGGTGGCAGGGGGACGATAGTTGGAGATAAAAATCAAAGTTGGGACGTGCAAATGAAAGACACAAGCTGTCTTTTTATAAACTGCATAGTTCGTTACGTACGTTATCGCATGAAGTAACATATGTTAATCCCTTTACGTACGCTACACCTAAAATGTTACGTACGTAATCTGCCTCCAGAGGCTACTGCCTCAAAATACCAACCTTATTACATACGTTACAGCCTCAGCATTACGTACATAATGTACGCAACTTGACTGCCTCGAAAGGGCCAAATATCCGGATCATGTCCGCCCCCCACGCCTAAAGTTGAGATCGGATAAGATTCCAAGCATTACGTACGTAACCAGTACCACATTACGTACGTAAAGCCAACGAATTAGCGTACGTTAAGTTAAATCCTTAGCGTACGTTAAACACAAAAAACCTAGCCCAAAAATGTAACAATCTACACAACGTCAAGAAATCAACCATAATGTGAATGACAATTATAATCAAGTCTATTCTGATATATCCCGACATCGATAAATATTAACTAAATATAATATGATTACAACGATTCTCAAATTATCCGAATAATGCAACAGTAGATAAGGAATTACTGTCGGATATTACAAATTTTGGGTTTGGGTTTGGCTATCTCTTGGGTCAGGGAGTTTCGTTATAAGGATGTCATATTCGAGTTGGACGCAATGTACGTTGTCGATACTTTCAACTCTACTAAACAACTCATTTAACGAGTTTGGTTCTCACATTACCGTTTGTAAGAATCTTTTTTTCTTAATTGTAACTCTCATGTTGAGTTTGCTAGGAGGAATGCTACTAAGGTCGCTCATTCTCTTGCAAGGCAGCCTTGTTATCAGCTAGTCCTCACGATTACTGTGTAGCTTCTACATGTATTTCGGAATATATTATGAATGAAATGCACTAGTTGTTTGTTGTCAAAAAAAATATTTATATAAAAACATAAAAACAAATTAAAATATAATTTATTAATTAATAATATTATTAATTACTTATTTCTAATATATCATTTGAATGTATGTATAATTGAAGTGATTTTGGTATAGCATACATTTTGATGTAACCACCATATTAATATTAAAATATATTAAATATTATTTTTTAATAGTTCATATCTCTTCTTTAATATAAAATTAAAGCGGATTTTTGGTGTCATACATACTTTGGTAAAACATTATAATTATGATAATTTTTATATGATATAATATAATAATAGTAATAATAATAATGAGAAAAAGAAGAAGAAGAATCGTATACATTCTATTAAACTTTTGGAATCCCATCATAAATTTATGACCCACCTTTTCACTTTCTAAAGTTGAGACTCATAAATACTACTACTAGTGGTGGTGGGTAGTAGTGGTGGTGTTGGTGGTGGTGGTGGGTGGTGGTGGTGGTGGTGATGGTGGTGGTGGTGGTAGTAGTAGTAGTTGTAGTAGTAGTAGTAGTAGTAGTAGTAGTAGTAGTAGTAGTAGTAGTAGTAGTAGTAGTGGTAGTAGAGGTAGTAGTAGTGGTGGTAGTGGTGGTAGTGATGGTAGTGGTAGTAGTGGTGGTAGTGGTGGTAGTAGTAGTTAGTGGTAGTGGTGGTAGTAGTTAGTGGTTAGTAGTAGTGGTAGTGGTAGTGGTACTAGTAGCGGTAGTTGTAGTGGTGGTGGTGGTGGTGGTGGTGGTGGTCGTAGTAGTGGTAGTAGAGGTAGTAGTAGTGGTGGTAGTGGTGGTAGTGATGGTAGTGGTAGTAGTGGTGGTAGTGGTGGTAGTAGTAGTTAGTGGTTAGTGGTAGTGGTGGTAGTAGTTAGTGGTTAGTAGTAGTGGTAGTGGTAGTGGTACTAGTAGCGGTAGTTGTAGTGGTGGTGGTGGTGGTGGTGGTGGTCGTAGTGGTGGTGGTGGTGTAGTGGTTGTAGTAGTGGTGGTGGTCGTGGTGGTGGTGGTAGTAGTGGTGGTCGTAGTAGTAGTAGTAGTAGTAGTAGTAGTAGTATTAGTAGTCGTAGTAGTAGTGGTGGTAACATGTAACTTTATGATATATAAACTTAAATCCTACATATCAAAATAAAAGATAAGCATAAAGAAATCATTATGTCGGAAATCTACAAAATAATTCAAATATCTATTTAAAAGTAAATTCTAATTCTACAAAGATTATAATGTATATAAGAAAATAAGAAATAATTATCATCCTATTTTTTCAAGACAATCGTTCAACTTCTGGATTTATTTAATATTTGTTATATCCCCCAAAAATTTACTCTAATTCATTTGAGGTTTACGTCGTTCCTGCATATTTACAAATTGAATGTTTTTTCCTAGTTCATTTCAATAAAGTTTCTTTAATATATATTTTTTTTTTGAAATTTCTTCACAAAGACGTAATTATTAGAATTTTTAAACAATAAAACAAAATAAATTGTATTATTACGAAATTATTAATTGGTTTAAATTATTAAAATTAAATGTTGTTGTATTAGGCAAACAAATCAGTTTTTATGGATGATATAATCTAATATATGGGAATTAAAACTAATATTTACATACTTACCCATTTTAATATTTGTTATAGATATATTCATAAAAATATGTAAGTTATTTATTTTTAATAAAGCACATAATTCATTAGAATTATTTTTTTAGATGATAAGTTAAAGTATTTTAAATGTGATTGGATAATTATTTAAATTCCTTAAAGATTTAGTTATTTAAAACAAATTCACATGAGAAAATAAAAAAATTATTTAACTAGGTTATTGCAAGAATGATTTATTTGGTTGAGAGGTAATTTTATTTATTTTACTTTTCTGTTGTATTTTAGTTGATACTTATTTGCACCTATCCCAATTCAATTACTGCTCTAGAATTTATATAGTTTTGCATTTTATAATAAAGGAAAATAGACTAAACCTTCGAACATAATAAACTTTTAAAAGCTATTAAAATGCAGTTGCTTTAAAAAGTATAAATTATCCAAATCAACCAAATTAATTAAACTAAAAAATTACTAACATTCAATCTTATTTTGATTAATTTTGCAGATTCTTTTAATAAAAAATTTATCTAATTTATTTTAGCTTCAACTGAGTTTTTCTAAAAATATATTTTTTAGAGGAAATACAACCATATAGCCACTTTGACCAGGTGGAATACAATATTTGTCAAGAAACTTAATATTGTCAAATTCTAGCCATTTTGAGTGATTTGGGACCATTTTACCCGTACTTTTCTCTCTCATCATTTTCTTCTTACCCTTACTTTTTGCATGCTGTTACGATTTTATTTTTATGTTACGATTTGTTGTTTTCGTAATTATTTTATTATTATTTGTGGATTTCATAACGAAATGATTTGTACGATTTTGTTTTGGTGTTACGACTTGTTAGAGTTTATTAATTTCATTACGAATTTATCTTTTCGTACAATTTAGCGTGTTACGGTTTGTTTATTTCGTACAAAAACGATTTTTTACGGTTTTGTTTTTGTGTTACGATTTGATGATTTCGTAACAAGATGTTTTTTTTACTATTTTGTTTTTGTGTTATGATTTTGTGGATTTTGTGAAAAAGGACCATAGCAGGTATGCATTTGATGAGATGCATTTGACCTACAAGGCAAAATGATTCGAAATATTGAGTTCGTAATATAGAATCACGATAAATTGATACACATAATCATGACAAACTGATACGAATTCATAAAATCGTAACATGGAATTATGACAAAGTGATACGAAATCATAAATTCGTAACAGAAAAACAAGGCATATTTATACGAACTATAAAATTCGTAACATGGAATAATGACAAACTGATACGAAATCGTAAATTCATAATAGAGAAACAAGTCATGTTGATACGAAGTAAAAAAAATTGTAATTCGCAATAGAGAAACAAGTCATGATGTAATGGAGCGCTTTTCCGGATCTTGAGACGATGATCGGGGAGCTTCATAGACACTCCAAGTGTTGATTTCAGCGGATATCCTTTACTGTGTTCTTGATACGATTTACGTATGTAAGTGTACGTAATGCGTATGAAATACAACAGAAGATTATTATGTTTGGAAAAGTATCAAAGTATCAACCAAAAGTACAAGGTGGTGACCGAAATTTATACGGTTTTCGGCCGTGATGTAGGATAGTGTATGGGTTTGAATGTGTTTTACCGAATTAGACCTATAACTCGATAAAGATAATCTCTCCTCAAGACCTATTGAGAATCGATCAAGTTATAATTCGAGACGCGTCGAAATAATAACTAAAGTTTTGTTGAACTCGTTCAACGTATATTTCAAAGAAATACAAGGTTTATTAATATTCAAGATTATTACAAATACAATCAAGTACTACTATATATAGTAGTTTCCAACTTTAAGAAAATACAACAAAAACAAGAAAATGAAGCTTCCTAGCATGCTTCCATTTCGGCCGAAATATCTAAGGAGGAGATACCAAGCATCTTGGTTTTATTAGGTGATTAAGACATGAAGAAATCTTTGATGAATCTTGGACTTGTGATGGTGATGGTGACATGAAGAAGATCTTCACTAAATATCATCCCTTATTCTTCAAATCGGCCGAACTCAACTTAGGTGATTAGGAGGATTTTGTGAAGATATGATATCAACCCCTTTGGAATTATTATGGTGACTAAGACATTAGGGATAATGACATGAAGGAAAGTTTTGAGGAAAGTCTTCTTCCAATCTTGTGCAACTCGGCCGAATCATGGAGGGATTGTGAGGATTATGTGGTGATATGGTATCAAGCCTTTTGGAATTACTAGGGTGATTATGACATGAAGGAAAATGACATGAAGGAGATATTTGATGAAAGTCTTCATCAAATCTTTATGCTAGGGCCGATTTTTATTATGGTGGGGAAGAGAAAATATCTTCATGCATCTTGACAAATCATGAGTCCCTTTCAAGCATGATATGGCGAATTTCATGCTTTCGGACGATTCGTCGTCGAGTTTTACGTTACTCCGATTCCGATTAACAACGTAACTCCAATCTGCGTATTCTTTTCTCCCAAGTATAATGATGCATGACCATGCGAATTTGTATCGTCGTGGATGTCGATTTTTATTGGAGCTTCTTCGATTTAGATATCGTATCAAGTCTTGAAACTAGAATAGACAAAAATCTTCATGATCTTGGACCAAATATGATGCTGTCGGTTTTGTCATTTCTGGGATCCAATGAGTCCGAATTTGGTCCTATGGTCTCATAAGATTTGTAGCTCTCTTTCTTAGCTTTCCATGACCACTTGAATCACCTGAATCGGATTTCGGACGAGAAAGTTATGGACAAAATACTAAAACTGCTACGAAGTCGTCGTGCGCGCGAGAATTGGTAATTTGTCCATGTATTTTGCATGAGGATTTTATGTATGCCTGCGACTCAACCAAGCTTGGTCGGATAATCTTCTTTTTTGTATTTGATGATGTTGACCGATTCGTATCATACCCTCTCTCTTTAAAGGGAATTGTCCTCAATTCCGAACTTCGTCACCAAGATAATTGACTAAAGCCTCTAAGTATTTGATCTCGAAGATGTCCGCAGTGCGTACATGGCTCAAAATCTTGAGACAATAGGTAGTGGGGCCCCCTCGAGAATCACCAACAAAATAACTATCATTATTAATAAAATAATAATATTTACTTCGCCAGGTAATACCGATATCATGACATGAGTGGATATCTGAAATGGGGCCTTGCAGTTAACTCCACATCGGGTTCCTCCTCCGAGTGGAAACACCGATTTCTCGGGTTCATCATCAAAAATGGAAAACACGAATTTATTACGGTGGGAACCATAGGATTTATTACGGATTCCTCTTCATCAATTGGTTCCTCATCAAATCTTTGGCGGTCCGTCATAATCTAACCAACACTCCGTTTCAATATTCTTTGGGCTCCTCCAATAATGTCTCATCAAAAATTAATCCACTAGGCTCGTTTCGTACCGCAACAAGGTCATACGACCCACTTTGCTCCGATAGGGCGGCTCGACTCAACCATCGTCTTCTTTGTCATCAAAAATGCCGCAGAAATTCTGTCATATCAAAGTCAAATGGTGACAAAGAGTTCATTTTCAATATTAGCCGTTTGAAAGCATAAGGCCGTGATCTTGTTTCGCGTTACTAAAATAATTTGGTCCGTTTTGGTCAATTTGGCCAACACAACCAACTGGCCCATGATCAAAGTAGCAAGATCTAGGTTCGTCGACTAGGGAGACACGGCTCAACTCATCTTCTTCGTTGAATTGCTCCGTTGAAAACTCTGTCTCGTCTACTTCATTGAAAATGGTGGTAGGGACATCGTCTTCGTCAAAAAAAACTTCGCTGGAAATTCTTCGATGAAAAAAAAATCTTTGATCAAAGGTTGGCGGCGGGGCGTCGAAGGATTGGTGGTGGGGAAACAACGACTGGTGGTAAGATGTGGCTTTGAACCTTCGCTTGAAATATTTTCTGAATTTTTGCCAATCTGTAATTTTAGGCTTACGTTGTTGTGAACGGGACTGTTTCAATTTTTGCCACCAGAAGGCGGCGTTACCGCGGAGGCGCTTTGTCACCAGCGAAACGCGGCGGTTGATCGGGGCAGCCTTGAAGTCCGAGTGCTCCTCACAAGCATGGAGCCAATCTATGCACGCATCTGGATTACTATCTCCGTGAAATTCCGGTATGCTGCGGAATTTGGCCAAGAAATCAATATCGTTGGCATCGTCTCTGCGTCTTTCTTGCATACGTTGCTCCGGTAAGCCGTTTAGTGTGTCACGGAGTGTCATCAAGAAATCGAGCTCGGAGAAATCCATAACAAGAATCAAGAGATAGTTCTTGACAAGAAATCGGACAAAAAATTTTCCAAGAAATCCGTGAAGAATGAACCAAGAAGATGATCAAAGAATCTGATCTCCACCGTTCAGACTGTAGTTCAATGAGTTGGCTTACCTTTGTCAAAATTTCGTGATGATCCAACGGTCGAATCCACGGGAAACTTTGTTTTCTTCCGACTGCGCTAATCTGCCAAAGTTATGCGAAAATTCTTCTAACCGTGAAGAACAACCCAAGAAGGTGACTAAATACTTCAACAACAAAAAAAAAATTCGATGAATATAGTTGATCGCCCAAGGAGATGACCTTGGGCTCCGATACCACTTATGATACGAATTACGTATGTAAGTGTACGTAATGCGTATGAAATACAACGGAAGATTATTATGTTTGGAAAAGTATCAAAGTATCAACCAAAAGTACAAGGTGGTGACCGAAATTTATACGGTTTTCGGCCGTGATGTAGGATAGTGTATGGGTTTGAATGTGTTTTACCGAATTAGACCTATAACTCGATAAAGATAATCTCTCCTCAAGACCTATTGAGAATCGATCAAGTTATAATTCGAGACGCGTCGAAATAATAACTAAAGTTTTGTTGAACTCGTTCAACGTATATTTCAAAGAAATACAAGGTTTATTAATATTCAAGATTATTACAAATACAATCAAGTACTACTATATATAGTAGTTTCCAACTTTAAGAAAATACAACAAAAACAAGAAAATGAAGCTTCCTAGCATGCTTCCATTTCGCCGAAATATCTAAGGAGGAGATACCAAGCATCTTGGTTTTATTAGGTGATTAAGACATGAAGAAATCTTTGATGAATCTTGGACTTGTGATGGTGATGGTGACATGAAGAAGATCTTCACTAAATATCATCCCTTATTCTTCAAATCGGCCGAACTCAACTTAGGTGATTAGGAGGATTTTGTGAAGATATGATATCAACCCCTTTGGAATTATTATGGTGACTAAGACATTAGGGATAATGACATGAAGGAAAGTTTTGAGGAAAGTCTTCTTCCAATCTTGTGCAACTCGGCCGAATCATGGAGGGATTGTGAGGATTATGTGGTGATATGGTATCAAGCCTTTTGGAATTACTAGGGTGATTATGACATGAAGGAAAATGACATGAAGGAGATATTTGATGAAAGTCTTCATCAAATCTTTATGCTAGGGCCGATTTTTATTATGGTGGGGAAGAGAAAATATCTTCATGCATCTTGACAAATCATGAGTCCCTTTCAAGCATGATATGGCGAATTTCATGCTTTCGGACCGATTCCGTCGTCGAGTTTTACGTTACTCGATTCCGATTAACAACGTAACTCCAATCTGCGTATTCTTTTCTCCCAAGTATAATGATGCATGACCATGCGAATTTGTATCGTCGTGGATGTCGATTTTTATTGGAGCTTCTTCGATTTAGATATCGTATCAAGTCTTGAAACTAGAATAGACAAAAATCTTCATGATCTTGGACCAAATATGATGCTGTCGGTTTTGTCATTTCTGGGATCCAATGAGTCCGAATTTGGTCCTATGGTCTCATAAGATTTGTAGCTCTCTTTCTTAGCTTTCCATGACCACTTGAATCACCTGAATCGGATTTCGGACGAGAAAGTTATGGACAAAATACTAAAACTGCTACGAAGTCGTCGTGCGCGCGAGAATTGGTAATTTGTCCATGTATTTTGCATGAGGATTTTATGTATGCCTGCGACTCAACCAAGCTTGGTCGGATAATCTTCTTTTTTGTATTTGATGATGTTGACCGATTCGTATCATACCCTCTCTCTTTAAAGGGAATTGTCCTCAATTCCGAACTCCCTTCGTCACCAAGATAATTGACTAAAGCCTCTAAGTATTTGATCTCGAAGATGTCCGCAGTGCGTACATGGCTCAAAATCTTGAGACGATAGGTAGTGGGGCCCCCTCGAGAATCACCAACAAAATAACTATCATTATTAATAAAATAATAATATTTACTTCGCCAGGTAATACCGATATCATGACATGAGTGGATATCTGAAATGGGGCCTTGCGGTTAACTCCACATCGGGTTCCTCCTCCAGAATTGGAAACACTGATTTCTCGGGTTCATCATCAAAAATGGAAAACACAGAATTTATTACGGTGGGAACCATAGGATTTATTACGGATTCCTTTTCATCAATTGGTTCCTCATCAAATGCTGGCGGTCCGTCATAATCTAACCAACACTCCGTTTCAATATTGCTGGGCTCCTCCAATAATGTCTCATCAAAAATTAATCCACTAGGCTCGTTTCGTACCGCAACAAGGTCATACGACCCACTTTGCTCCGATAGGGCAGCTCGACTCCAACCATCGTCTTCTTTGTCATCAAAAAATGCCGCAGGAAATTCTGTCATATCAAAGTCGTCAGTGACAAAGAGT
Source organism: Orobanche coerulescens (assembly GCA_033398695.1). NCBI lineage: Eukaryota > Viridiplantae > Streptophyta > Magnoliopsida > Lamiales > Orobanchaceae > Orobanche > Orobanche coerulescens. The sequence continues at coordinate 8,529,003 of CM065810.1, forward strand.
TCATTTTCAATATTAGCCGTTTCAGAAAGCATAAGGCCGTGATCTTGTTTCGCGTTACTAAAATAATTTGGTCCGTTTTGGTCAATTTGGCCAACACAACCAACTGGCCCATGATCAAAGTAGCAAGATCTAGGTTCGTCGACTAGGGAGACACGGCTCAACTCATCTTCTTCGTTGAATTGCTCCGTTGAAAACTCTGTCTCGTCTACTTCATTGAAAATGGTGGTAGGGACATCGTCTTCGTCAAAAAAACTTATTTGAAATTCTTCGATGAAAAAAAAATCTTTGATCAAAGGTTGGCGGCGGGGCGACGATGGATTGGTGGTGGGGAAACAACGACTGGTGGTAAGATGTGGCTTTGAACCTTTGCTTGAAATATTTTCTGAATTTTTGCCAATCTGTAATTTTAGGCTTACGTTGTTGTGAACGGGACTGTTTCAATTTTTGCCACCAGAAGGCGGCGTTACCGCGGAGGCGCTTTGTCACCAATGGCGGCGGTTGATCGGGCAGCCTTGAAGTCCGAGTGCTCCTCACAAGCATGGAGCCAATCTATGCACGCATCTGGATTACTATCTCCGTGAAATTCCGGTATGCTGCGGAATTTGGCCAAGAAATCAATATCGTTGGCATCGTCTCTGCGTCTTTCTTGCATACGTTGCTCCGGTAAGCCGTTTAGTGTGTCACGGAGTGTCATCAAGAAATCGAGCTCGGAGAAATCCATAACAAGAATCAAGAGATAGTTCTTGACAAGAAATCGAACAAAAAATTTTCCAAGAAATCCGTGAAGAATGAACCAAGAAGATGATCAAAGAATCTGATCTCCACCGTTCAGACTGTAGTTCAATGAGTTGGCTTACCTTTGTCAAAATTTCGTGATGATCCAACGGTCGAATCCACGGGAAACTTTGTTTTCTTCCGACTGCGCTAATCTGCCAAAGTTATGCGAAAATTCTTCTAACCGTGAAGAACAACCCAAGAAGGTGACTAAATACTTCAACAACAAAAAAAAAAATTCGGTGAATATAGTTGATCGCCCAAGGAGATGACCTTGGGCTCCGATACCACTTATGATACGAATTACGTATGTAAGTGTACGTAATGCGTATGAAATACAACGGAAGATTATTATGTTTGGAAAAGTATCAAAGTATCAACCAAAAGTACAAGGTGGTGACCGAAATTTATACGGTTTTCGGCCGTGATGTAGGATAGTGTATGGGTTTGAATGTGTTTTACCGAATTAGACCTATAACTCGATAAAGATAATCTCTCCTCAAGACCTATTGAGAATCGATCAAGTTATAATTCGAGACGCGTCGAAATAATAACTAAAGTTTTATTGAACTCGTTCAACGTATATTTCAAAGAAATACAAGGTTTATTAATATTCAAGATTATTACAAATACAATCAAGTACTACTATATATAGTAGTTTCCAACTTTAAGAAAATACAACAAAAACAAGAAAATGAAGCTTCCTAGCATGCTTCCATTTCGGCCGAAATATCTAAGGAGGAGATACCAAGCATCTTGGTTTTATTAGGTGATTAAGACATGAAGAAATCTTTGATGAATCTTGGACTTGTGATGGTGATGGTGACATGAAGAAGATCTTCACTAAATATCATTCCTTATTCTTCAAATCGGCCGAACTCAACTTAGGTGATTAGGAGGATTTTGTGAAGATATGATATCAACCCCTTTGGAATTATTATGGTGACTAAGACATTAGGGATAATGACATGAAGGAAAGTTTTGAGGAAAGTCTTCTTCCAATCTTGTGCAACTCGGCCGAATCATGGAGGGATTGTGAGGATTATGTGGTGATATGGTATCAAGCCTTTTGGAATTACTAGGGTGATTATGACATGAAGGAAAATGACATGAAGGAGATATTTGATGAAAGTCTTCATCAAATCTTTATGCTAGGGCCGATTTTTATTATGGTGGGGAAGAAAATATCTTCATGCATCTTGACAAATCATGAGTCCCTTTCAAGCATGATATGGCCGAATTTCATGCTTTCGGACCGATTCCGTCGTCGAGTTTTACGTTACTCCGATTCCGATTAACAACGTAACTCCAATCTGCGTATTCTTTTCTCCCAAGTATAATGATGCATGACCATGCGAATTTGTATCGTCGTGGATGTCGATTTTTATTGGAGCTTCTTCGATTTAGATATCGTATCAAGTCTTGAAACTAGAAGAGACAAAAATCTTCATGATCTTGGACCAAATATGATGCTGTCGGTTTTGTCATTTCTGGGATCCAATGAGTCCGAATTTGGTCCTATGGTCTCATAAGATTTGTAGCTCTCTTTCTTAGCTTTCCATGACCACTTGAATCACAGATCGGATTTCGGACGAGAAAGTTATGGACAAAATACTAAAGCTACTCTGAAGTAAATCGTGCGCGCGAGAATTGGTAATTTGTCCATGTATTTTGCATGAGGATTTTATGTATGCCTGCGACTCAACCAAGCTTGGTCGGATAATCTTCTTTTTTGTATTTGATGATGTTGACCGATTCGTATCAGTTCTCCCCACCAGTTAGCATAATCTGGTGGTCTTCTGATGCCAGATTCTTTCGTTTTAAAGTCCATTTGTTCTACAATAAACAAACAATAAAACCAAATTAGAACATGTAAATAATGTTACGAAATAACAAATCATGTATGCATTTGATGAGATGCATTTGACCTACAAGGCAAATTGTTACGAAATACGAAATCTGTAACAACATAATTAACAGTGTTACTAAATCGCACAAAAAACCCAATAAGCATAAAAATGACGATACGAAATACGAAATTCATAACAGGGATACAAAATATTCAATACGAAATTCTAAATTCGTAACAAAGTTATAACCTTATTATGAAAATCACATTTCGTATCATTTATTCTTGCTTTTCGTATCATTATTTCAATATGAAAATCTAAAATCGTAACAGAATATTCAATACGAAATTGCAATTTTCGTAACATGTGTAACATATCTGAGAAAAAAACAGGCGACAATAACAAGATTCGTGTGAATTCACCCATCAGTTCAACCACAAATCGTATCAATTCACCAACTGTAGCAGTTACGAAATTCGTAACATGTATACCAAATCTCCAATACGAAAATTTCAAATCGGCACAAATGTGTTACGAAATTCGAATTTCGTAACTTCATACTGATACGAAATAACAAAATCTTAACAAAAAATCAAAGCATAGTGATATGAAATGATAAATTGTAACATGGTAACCCAATACGAAATGAATAAATCGTAACAACTGTAAATTCGTAACCACGTATGCAATTGCAAACATGCGAAAACTAGGTCTAAAACACCAATACATCCAAATCGGTCGGAAATCACCCCAAATATACCACGAATCATATGAAAACTTGTAAATCATCAAAAACACGAAAATAACACTATTTCAAGCTAGATCTAGGATTTTTCTAGAGAGAGAAAGATGGAGAAAGAAAAATAAAATCGAGAGAGTAGGGAAGATCCCGAACCTTGAGTTATGTCGAGAATATTACGAGCTCCAGGGTGGTTTGGGGGGACAGCGGCGGCGACAGTTTCCGGCGAGATTTTGAATATTTTTGCACACAGAAAGAGAGGAAGCGGAGAGAGAAAGACTAGAGGAGATGAGAAAGTGAAGGATGGAGCAGAGAAAGATTAGAAGAGGGAGAAGAGAGGTTTCCTGAACGAAAAAGAAAAAAAGAGAGGAGATAGAAAAATAATGAATTAAAAGAAACTGATGAGATAAAAGTAGGTGGGCTGAAGGGTAAAATCGTCCATAAGTTGTGAAATTAGCTAGAATTTGATAATATTAAGTTGCATGACATAATTTGTAGTATAAGGGATCCATATGGCTACATTCCTACTCCTCTCTATATTTTATTTAGTTTTCCAAACTTTTTAATTTTATTATCTTTCAAGATTTATTTAGTTTTTTTAATATTATTTTCAATTTTTATTCAGCTTTACGTGATTTGTATTTTATTTTTAGTTTTAAATGATTTTGTTAATTTATTTATTTTTGAAATCAACTATATATTTTTGTAATTTTTTATCTACCTTTGTATTTTCAAATCATATTCAAATTATTTATGTAATTTTTTAGTTTCAAATAAAGATTGATTTATACTTCATTTTTAGCCATTTAACGGAAACCATAAAATACTTAACAATTTGAACTATTTTGCAAAAGAAATGGACCAAAAAGGAATGTAGGACCAAATATGTTTCTAAAAAATTCTCATAGAATTAAAGTTGCAATTTCCCCCTATAATATGTAAGCGATTATTTGATTGATAATAATATATTAATCAATAGAATCATTCATTAAAAGGTTATAGAGAATAGAAATTGATTAAAAATCTTTTTATAAATATGTCTGGATAAATATTTTATTTATAATTAATTTCAATCACTCAAAAAAAGGAAATTGTAAGAAAATAAGGTTATTATTTTTTACCGACGCCATGTTCTGTTTTATCAACGGCGTTTGGCGTCGGTAAAAACTGTTGTTTTTTTGTAGTGGATATTGCAACGACAACTGATTACGCGAGATGGTTTATGTTGTTTATTTTGCTTTAGATGATGCACATTTGCATTATTTTAGTACAATTGCTCCCATAATATTTATATATGTTAGGTAATGAGTTTGTATATTATACTACACAATTAGCAGTAAAGTGTTTATTCCACAAATGATATTGCACTCATTACATAGTAGATCAACATTTAAATTTCAAGGACAACAATTACCACTGATTATGCTTTTTCATAATTATGCACTTTCTCATGTTGACGTGTATCTGCCAAGAATCCGATGAAATCATGATTTACTTTATGTAGCCATATCAAAGTGAAGAGCACGAAAGACTTAAATATTTTTATTGCGACAAGAATTTTGTAATTGTAAATGAAACAACTAATGTAATTTATAAGAAGTACTACAAAATTTATGGTGAATGATTTATGTATTATACGTTTCCATATGTTTATGTTCCCGAATATTACACGGTGGTACACTAGTATATTCATTATTACTCATACTTTTTGAAAGTCTAGAAATTAATTGCATTTAAAATTTTATATAACATGCATTTACAAAATTTGCTAATTAAGATAATCATAATTAATGTAATATTTCAAATTAAAATGTTTTCATAATTTGCACTCAATATTTGTAGTATGTATATATGGCAATTGACTTTTAGTAAATCAGATTATGTTATGAAGTTACTAGCTAAATTATTTTTTGATATAAAGTTTTTAATTAAATCACATTATTTTTGGGGAAGTTCTAAATTTTAATATTATTTTTAATATGTGATTTAATATTAAATCACATACTTTTTGAAAGACTAGCTGATACATGGCGGCCATAAATCTAGATTAGTACACACTTTACTATTACATTGTATCAACCTCAAAAACACTTATTTATATATATATATATATATATATATAATCAAATAGGAATGTTTCTTATCATGCAAATTATGAATATGCATGAATTTTGTACTAATTACGTGTGAAATATATGCATTTTGTGCATCAAAATTACAATGTATTAAAAATTGCATTATATACATCAAAATATCGATGTATTAAAATATTACATTATATACATCAAATTTTTGTGAGAATAAATCTAGGTCACTAATTTATCAAGATATATGGATGAAATTCATTCTTATTTCTTAATTTAAATTGCATTCTCACATGAACCCACACATATATATATTTGTCATATTTATACTACATTCAAAACCTCATATATACTACCTCTGTTCTCTTATAACTGCAACATCTGGATTTTCACGTTTGTCAATGCACAATTTTGATTATTAATATCTCCAATTCTTTACTTTTAAAAATTATAAAAAGTTGATATTTTGAAAGTATATTTCGAGATGAATCTAACAAGATCCCACATGACTATATCTTTTTAAAATGTATAAATCACAAAAGATGGTCAAAAGAGAATATGTGAACAGTGTAATAGTCAATACGTTGCAATAATAAAAGAACAGAGGAAGTATATATATATTTGCCCTGTTATCATTATATTTTGATTGAGCATCGAGCAGTGCAAATTTCTCAAGTAGGAAAGTGAAACACGATTAGGCTCTGTTGCTTCTCTTCGATATAAGATTCATCACAAATAAATTTTAATCAGTAATAATCAATTGTATCCAGTAAAAAATAATTTTATTAAGTAAAATTTAGTTTAATTCACTTGAACTCATTAACTTCATATATAATTAAAAAGTGTGAATCTAAAAATATAAGTTTTAATCAACGAAATCAATGTCAAATAGTATAATTAATTTCAGTTCAACAAAAATCAGATGAAAATAATACGTCTTTAGAGATTTTTTTTCCCATTATTTTCTCTTTTATAAGTTTGATCTATATGACTTTTTTTCGGTGAAAACATAATTTTCACTACATTCCACATAAAAATGAATTATTGCTTAAAAGTACACGAACAAAATGAACAAAGGAGAAAAAGATTGACATCGAAGAAGAATAAACTCTAATAATGAGTAAATGATTCGCTAAAGAGGACTCAAATTGTAAATTTGCTAACAATTCAAAAAATTCAAAAAAAAAAAAAAAAAAGCTCCCTTCGCCGAGTCGGATACTTATCGAAGCCATATCTCTTGTTTTTATTAAAGTTTTACAACATATACTACATACAAAGCATGCATTTAAATAAATGGACGTGCGCTTTCGACAAAATATGTGTATCTGAAAATCTCATTGTGTTAAAAACTCTCATATTACAATAAGCAATGCGCTCGTAAGAGCGTACAATGCATTTTAAACCACACAAATATAACATCATCATGCACGTAACGTAATATGTGACGTGCCCTTTCGCCAAAGAAACAAATGTACAACATCTCCCAACACTTTCCAAAAGCTCATAACATTTTCCAGATTATATGGATATTATGATATAGTCCGACGAAATCCATCCAAAATTGTTTTTTCATTCAAGTGATTAAAAAGACCAGCTATTTCTTAACCCTCTTGATAATGCAAGAGAGTCCTATATACAACTTCTAGTTGACTAAGGCCTAATGCTATGGTCATCGGAAATCGTCTCCTCGGATGAGGCATCGCTATTGATGTTAATCAAGTCGTCCCGCTTATTATTAGCCTCGCGATCATGTGGTTCACTTTTTATAACCAATGAAGCATTCGCATGCGTCTCAGCTTTCCTTTGAAAGGGGGCGTTTTTGGTACTCACCCACGGTTTCCGAGAATTTCCGGAGAAGTCGGAATTAGGGACACAAAATGATGAAGCAACGGGCCGGGCCGGGCCGGGCGGCCGCAGAGGGGACTCGACCGCTTCTCTCAACCAGTGTGGTAAAGTTCCCTTCGCGAAACCACTGCCTTCGGATGGCTTGACTAGACCCCAGTTGGACCTCGGCAAATAATTAACGGGCTTCTGAAATTGCCGGTTTCTTGCAAAATCCGTACAGTGGACGACGGGCGATCGCTTCCTGGCCCCGCATTCATGTAACGGGTTCTGACGAACCCCAAGGGAAAGTTGAACACTGGTCGTATGGCCCGGAAATATATCCGGACGGGCCGTACATTTCACTTGAGAAACGGGCCTGCCGTGGAAAAGCTGGTAACGTTCGTCCTGCCACCTCTCGGCCAAGTCCCGGCCCGTTTTCCACGGCGAAAATTGCAGCCTCGGATCTGTTATTATGGCGTCCCAATTATTCACGCCGTGTCTTCTTACACCGATCCAAAGACAATCCAATTCTTCTTCCGACCACGTGGTCGCAAATCCAAGCTTGCCCCTCGCTCTAGTTAGAATGCTATCGAGCATCATCAGGTGTCTGGATATTGAGTTTGCTCCATTTGAAGTGGGCGGTAGGAAACCCGGGAGAGGTGTTTCCCTTGGTTGAGTGTGGGGCCAATCGTACAAGGAAGAGTAAGAAGCCGGGCGGCTATTAACCATTTGTCCCAACGGTAGGGACGAAATATGGATGCGTGAGGAGTTTAGGCTCGGCGGGAGGAATCGGGCCTGATTTCCTGGGTCATTTGCTAATTGGAGGGTTTCATCACTTCGATTTTCCGGGAATAGCTGAAACTCAAGCCACAATGCAATAAATAAATTACTAAAGTTTCTAAAAGAAAATTGTACAATGAAGGCTAAGCTGCACATAACTACGGATAATTACAAAAACTACCCGATCATCTTTTATAATTGCAATATCAACTTGAAGTTTGTATATTTTAGGGTTAATTGTAAAATAAGTCACGAACTTTTAGCCTTTTTATCAATTACAATACGAACTTTTTTGTTTGCAGTTCTATACACAACAACAACATCTAAGCCTTAGTCCCAAAATGATTTGGGGTCGGCTAACATGAATCAAACTTTGAAACCGTCAATGATCGTTACATAAATAACATAAAAGCAGAAAAAGAGGGAAAAAAGTAGAGAAAAAAGTATAGAAAAAAGCAAATAAAAAAAGAAAATGAATGTTAAAAAAAATGAAAAATCCTGAAAAATAAATTAACAGATAACATGGAATAAAAGAAAATAGGAATAAAAATACAGGGAAAAAAAAATAAAAAAAAGAAAGAAAAAAGAAAAAAAAAGAAAGAAAAGGAATCAGATTCCATATTATATGGTGAACTTTTTAAATTTGTCAAATTGATATATGGTGAGCTTTTTCCGGCGAAAAATTACTGAAAAGGATGATGGAGACCCTTATATACCACGTTTGAGCCACATCTATCTTTTATGGCACGTGGATAATGCATAAATTTTTTATTTAAATTTAAAAAAAAAACGAGGTTTGGAAAATGATTTCTGAAAATTGTGTTTTTTATTGTTTTTTTTAAATTTAGTTAGAAATTTCATGTATTGTCTACATGGCATGACGCAAACATGACATATAAGGCGTCTTTTTTTGGCCAAAAAATTCCTCATACATCGATTTGAAAAACTTAAATAGTTCGTGTATCGTATTGCAATCAAAAAATGGTAATTGATAAAAAACTAAAAGTTCGTGATTTATTTTGCAATTAATCCCCTTTTTTACAATTTACACCCCATCATCATCAACAGCACTTTAATCCCAACTATGTTGGGGTCAGTGGCATGAAGATTATAGTGTCGTTTAATTGTCTAAAATTAGTTAACACCATAACTCATGCAAATAACAAAGTGGCAAAGTTTTACACCGGATGCCCTTCCTGTCGCAACCTTCATATGAAGGAAAAATAAAACGAAATTCCAAAACCGTCAACATCATAGGTTTTTCCATTTATATGGAAAATATCATGAGACGGCGATGAGTTTAAGATAATTGCTATTATCATGTCACAATACGTGATTGATAAAAATCAGCACAATTTACACCCCATGAAGGGTGTAATTAGTGAAACTGAAACATAATCCTAGAAGATAACTGGATCTTTTTTTTTTAATCTACACTAAATCTAAAAGGTGGTATTTATAAGGAAACAGACATTATTAAATCAGTTGATATGTTTTCCTGCAATGTACCTGAATACAATTGTTTTCGACTGGTCGAGACTCCACGGTAACTTTTCCCTTGTCGCGAACAGCACCAACGGTAACCGGATAAGCATTTCCAGTACACTGCACTTCTGAAGTTGGCATATTATTGTTAATCTCACTAGTTGAGCCTCGAGAATCATAGAGAGCTTCCAAAGTTCCACGAAGAGGATTTTCGTCAGAACCGGAGTTGAGCGGTACATTGCAGTCGATATCACAAGAAACTGCAGTATCATAACCATATATATAATAAATTAGGCAAATACTTGTCGAGACCACTAATTTGATATCATGGTGCGAGACGAGCTTAAATTTTAGATGTTCGGTTTTCTTTTACTTTTATCAGGACAATTTTTTTTTTCATTTGTTGGGTCTTTTAATTTCTCTCTCGTCTTTTTTTTCAGTGTTTATATATTTTTTTTTTTACTTTTTTTATCAGTTTTTAGGGTCCACTTTAGTATTTTAGTTATTTTAGTTTTTTCAGAGTTTCCTATCTTTTTTGTATGTTTTTTATTTTAATTTTATAATCTAATTTTAGGAGACTGGTCTCACAAGACTTGCTCAACAAATTAATATGATTAGGAAAATAAAAAGGAGCAAAAAAGAAATATAAATGATCTAAAGGTAAGCTGGAAATATAGATAAATCTTTTCATGGCTTTACAAGGAGCCCTGTTTACAGGATAATTACAAAAGTACCCCTGGGTTGGGGAAATGACAAACCAAAAAAACAGAGAAACTTCAAAATTAGAGAAGATCCCTTGAGGTTTGGTTCCACTCACATTTACCCAACGGTTAAATTATCATCAAATACGTGATATTACATCCCTCAAGTTTTCCATATATTATAAATAACCCCAACTTTTTGTGCCTTTTTTGTAATATTTTAATGGATCAACGAACGTAACTGTAAAATGTAAAACTAAAAGTTGGGGCTATTTGTAAATTTAGAAAATGTATGTAATTATAAAATATTCGATGACATCAGCAAATTTCATCACTTCAGTTAACGGCTTGGACAAAATTAACAAACGAATCCAATTCAGGGGAGTTTCCATAATTTGCAACTTCTATTCTCTTTTCTTTTGGTTGTAATTACACTAAACCTCGGGGGTAGTTTTGTAATTGCCCCCTTGTTTTTTATACCTACCAGGTGGAGAAATGGATAAATCCAGTGAGGCTAAGGAACCTCTCTTCTCCGAAATATTACTAGGCATTCTTATAGAGTTCACATCTTCAATCGACAAGTCTTGAGGTCTTAGATGTACCCGTCGATCATCTTCGACACTCGTGCAAACCTTTTCTTCTAACCAAGAAATCTCGTCCTCATGAGAATTCTGAAAAACCTGTGTAGAAGTAGTTGGGCCGTCTTTAGCCGGTCCGTGTGGAGAATGCAATGGATTATCCACATGCATGGCCCTGTAAAATTTGACTTTCCATCAAAATTTGTATCTTAAAAGTAATGTAATGACGAAACACGCTGACCAGAACGTACGTTGGAGCTGCTCGGGCAGAAAAAGAACATGAAGTATCAGTATCCTCTGTAGGTTTCTGTCGGAAAATAAAATTTTCATAAGCAACAGATATGAAGTGTCGATTCAAGTTTATGAAACTACTTTCTGTATAATTCAGTTAAACAGCAGAATCAATTTAATAATTGTGTCATTATCATAGGGCCGTCAATATCACCTTTTTTCTTGAAAACTTGTCTTCCCAATATTTTTTCGAGGCACTGTCAGCCCGTCCGACGGATCATGACCCGTGAGACGGTACCTTAAAACTCAATGTCAAAATAAAGAATACAAACAATACCTTAATAGTACAAAACTAAAAAAAAGAAAAAAGAACCCTAAGGCCCTGTTCTCTTTCGAACTTTACTGAATACACTATAAATTAACCGACAAACTGATTATTACTAAATGAAACTGATTTTCATTGATCAAAACTGATTTTAATTTGTATTTATAATAAGAATCTACTGGTTTTTACTGATTGGAACTGAAACTGATTAGAACTTATTGTTACTAAATATTACTTATCTTTTTAGGTTGAAGAGAACTTAAATTCTTAATAAAAACAAAACTATAAAAATTAGAAACACTAAAAAACTAAAAGAGCTAAAACACAGGAGAAAAAACTAAAAACTGAAGGGAAATATGAAAAACTAAAATTTGGATTCCCTCTGACGGAATACATTCCATCACATGGACTGACACAAGTTTTTGCCATATTAATAAGGACAAATGGTTTAGACAAGCTGAAAACAAAATCCCTTTGGGGCAACATACAAAACTAAATGGAATCTACCATGTTTTAAAGATTATAGAGTTGAAAAACAACCACAAGCTACACAAAATACTCATCTAAAAAACAAAGGTTGAAAGTTCCTTCGAGCTTGGTTCGTTAACATAGTCTAACCAAGGTTGAATGCACTTTTTTGTTTCAATAAAAAGTGGGGCGCATGCACTTTTTTGTTTCAATAAAAAGTGGGGCGCGGTTTGGACACGGCTTTGATTAGTGGAAAGATAAGAAAATATTATTCGTAAAAATGCCAAGCTACTGAAGCTCGATTTGTGTTGAGATGACTAAAGCTCGTTCAAGCTGGCCTCAACTAATAATCAGACCAATTAAAACATAATCTTTTGAACTTGATTAAAAATCAAACATGCTGGAGAATAACATGTTAAGACTTGAATGGATTAATTTACACCTCTAGAGATGAACAAAGATCTCAACATTATACAATTAATATCACTTTTGCTGTCTGGATTAATAATGCATACAACCACGCACTTGAAGAGCTTGACTAGGAATAGTGAACGGACCTTGGAGCATCCTATGAAAGACGAGGAGATTATGCTGATAATATTTGAGCAAAAATTGTTCCCTCAGAATTGCATAAGAAAGGAAAAAAAAAATCACAGTATACACATGCCATAGGCATCCATAATACAATATCATAGAGAATATATCACCAGTTCGGGCTTCACCATATCTTCACTCACTTCACATTGATTTGGAAATAATTTTATTAAGAGTTTGTGAGATGGTCTCACCTAGAGACCCGTCCCAAAATTCAAATTAAAAAAAAAAAAGGAATAGCAAAAAATAGAAAACTCCCGAAATAACTAAAATACCAAAAAGTGAACCCTAAGAAACTGAGAATGAACACTCAAAACTAAAAAAAAAAAAAAAAACATTATAATACCCTAAAACATAAAAAGGCAAAAAAAACCTAAAAACTGAAAACCATAGAAAGATTAAAAGAACTAAAATAAAATTTTAGGCTCCACCTCACGGAATGTAAAAAATTTTGCCTTTTACTAGTATTGACTTTATTCACTTCACGTACCTTAACTAAAGTTAAACTTATTCACAATCATTACTTCTCAAGTACTGCAAGTCAATTTTTCTGTGTTCACAACCACCCTCTTCGTCAAGTTTATCCCTGAAATCCAAACTATTCCATCAATTCTATGAAATAAAAAATCACCCAAAATAATGTAAATCTTCAGTTGTTATCCGTCCCACAAATTGCAAATCTAGCAACTTCTTATTCACGTGTAAGGCTGCAAGATTCTTGGACGGCGAGGATTTAGGCGGATACTTGTGCCTATGAGTCGTAATGCTTCTTCCCATATATCTTGTGTAAATTTGATGTGTCTTTATATAGATGGTATGTGGATGGCGGATGATTTTATTTATGTTTGAGTTGCGTGTAGATTTTGATAACTGAGGCCAACTTCACATATTGATATGGATGTCTAGATTTTGATAACTGAGGCCAACTTCACATATTGATATGGATGTCTACATATTGATAGAGCGGCAATCCGGTTCAAAGCAGTGATTTCTTCTTTTAGGAGGATAATTATTTCAAGTTTTCTTTTGGGAAGACAATCATTTCAAGTATTGAGACAATGGTATCGTAGTGACACCAAGATTGTTGTACCGCTCAGTTTTAAATGTAAGAAACTAAATTCAAATATCATACAAAATGCATTATGTAATCGGCTCATGGCATCTCATTAACAATAGCAAAACAAGATTAAACATCGAAGATATTGCGCATTTCACCTTGAAGTTTCATAATTAAATTAAACAATTTAAATTGTGAGAAGGCTATAAGAAACGGCATTCATATGTCATACACATTTCATGACGTATTAGGCCTGCTGAGAATGGAAAATGAGATTGAACCTGGAAACATGATATTGCGGATTTCACTTTGAAGTTTCATAATGACATTACACAACAAATAAGAATGAAGTCGAAACAAATTTACCTACTAACATGCTTAATCACAAGCCAATTTTTCATAACTCCAACAAAGTCATTGATTTTTGTTCCCATATAGTTAGGGTTGAGCATCGGGCCTGACCCAGGCCCGGCCCGACCCGGTCCGGAATGGACCGGATTATAAATGGTCGGACTTTATCGTCCCGAAGCCCGGACCTGTTCGGAATCGGACCAACCCGGTCCGGACCCGGTAAAACTGGGTCGGTCCGGGCTGACCCAGTTCTAGCCCGATTTTGTAAAAAAAAAATTATTTTTTTTGCATATTAGGTGTCCTGTTATTAACTTATTACATCTAAAATGATTTCTTCTTTACATACTCCCATAAAATACAGTTATCAATCTTAATATCTTCATTTAGTCACCAAACTCCCAAGTTCAACAATATTTTAGGATAAATAAACTTAATTAGAATAATGTGCAATCATAATCGAGCCATTAATCATTATTATTTCATCACCATCGAGGGTAAATTACAAAAAAAAAAAATATTTTTTATGTATTTTTATTTTACCGGGTCGTTCCGGGCTGGACCCGAATTTTCCGAGTTTTGACCCGGAACCCGGATTTAGGCAAAATGCAGATCCGGGACGGGTAAAAACCGGGTCCGGGCCATTTGTGCGCAGCCCTACATATAGTTATCATTCAATAGAAAGTCAATCCGCTTTGAACTGATGGCGATCAATCTGATGGACCCCTTTATTGAGAAGGCTAACCAGGGATTTCTTCTTTTGAGAAGACTATAGTTTTTAGGTTTTGAGACTATCATGTATCATAACGACACCAAAATTGTCGTACCTATCAACTATAGTCATTGAGTGTTCAAAAGAATTGTTGTAAAATAATGACTATAACGATTTCTGTGAACACACAAAAAGAAGTCCCCTAATAAGATTGGCTAGAATTCAAGAACACCACAAACTAAAAAGACTCATCCATTTGTTTCTTTAACGATTATCTCAAGCTAGTTGTTGATACACAAAAACATGCTTAAATCAGTCTCGAATCGAGTTTTGCCATGTGGTTATTGTTCATTCGGTGGCAATGTTGGTTCATTGAACAGAATATGTTTGACGTTTACAAATATTTTCATAGTCTATTAATCTCGTATCTATCTAATACTTGGTAAAAATTTCAAAAAAAACATATCTAGATGTTTCCCCGCCACTAAGATTGCACCAGGTACCTATACTTGGTAAAAGTTTCAAAAAATATACCTCGATGTTTCCCCACCACTAAGATTGCACCACGGACAACCCACAATCCCACTGTGAGGGCTACGACCAACTTGTTACTTGGTGCCACTGAGAGGGCAAATGGCACCATGTTCATCGTAGCCCTCTCAGTGGGATTGGGTGTTGTCGCTTATGAGATCTTAGTGGTCGGGAAACATTGAGGTATGTTTCTATTTTGAAATCTTTACAGATACTAGATAGATACAAGATTAATAGACCATAGAAATATTTGTAAACGTTAAACATATTGTGTTCTATGAACCAACCATGTCACTGAATTAACAATAAAACACATGACAAAACTTGAATCGAGGCTGATTTAAACAAGTTTTTGTGTATGAACAACTAGTTTGAGATCATCATTAGAGAAACAAATGGATGAGCCTTTTTAATTTGTGTTGTTCTCGAACTCTAGTCAATCTTATTAGGGGACTTCTTTTTGTGTGTTTAAAAAAATCATTATATCATAATTTTACAGCGATTCTTTTAAACACTCAATGTTGAGTCTTGGTATCATTACGATACATGATAGTTACAAAATCTGAAATAACTGTCTTCTCAAAAGAAGAAATCACTTGTTTTATCCTTCTCAATAAAGAGGTTCATCAAATTAATCGCCATCAGTTCGAAGGGAATCGACGATCTATCAAATGATAACCATATGTGAACAAAAATCAATGAGTTCGTTGGAGTTGTATGAGAAATTGGACTTGTGATTAAGCATGTTAGTAGGTAAATTTGTTTTGACTTCATTCTCTATTGTATAATCAATTCTTAAACTTCAAAGTGAAATGTACAACATCATGTTTCCATGTTCAATATCGTTTTGCTATTGTTAAGCCAATGTCAGGAGGCCGATTACGTCATGAAATGTGTATGACATGTGATGTGAATGTGGTTTCTTATAACCTTATCGCAATTTGAATTGTTTAGTGTAATTATGAAACTTCAAGGCGAAATGCGCAATATCTTACATGTTCGATCTCGCGTTAATACTATTGTTAATGAGATGCATGAGCCGATCACATAATGCAATGTATGACATGTGAATATAGTTTTTTACATCTAAAATTGAGTGGTACAACAATCTTGGTGTCGTTACGATACAATAGTCTCAAAACTTGACATCATTGTCTTCCCACAAGATAACTTGAAATCATTGTCTTCCCAAAAGATAACTTGAAATCGTTGTCTGCCCAAAAGAAGAAATTATGTACTCAAATCAGATCGCCGCTCTATCAATATGTAGACATCCACATCAATATGTGAATTTGGACTCGATTATCAAAATCTACACACAAACATAAATAAAATCTATTCACCATCCACACATCCGCTACAGAAAAACACAGCAAATTCACACAAAATATACAAAAATAAACATTACGACTAATGGGCACAAGTATCCTCCTAAGACTCGTCGGCTAAGAATCCAGCAGCTTCACATGTGAATAAGAAGTCGTCATTTGCTAGATTTGTAATTTGTGGGAGGGATTACAACTGAAAATTTGCATTTCTTGGGGCGATTTTTTATTTAAGAGACAAATCAATGGAACAGTTCGGATTTTCAGAGATAAAGTTGACGAAGTGGGTGGCTGTGATTTGAGAATAGTTTATCGTTTGGAACAAGTTAACAAAGATGGAACATATTTTAAATGACGGGTTCTATTTTTCACCGTGACTTAGATCCATAAGAAGCAATACCTGAAAGTAGGTTGATAGCAAAATGGACTGCAGCCTTCATGAAAAGAACACTTCGATATTCAATAATTTACTATAAACAAACCACATTTCAAAACAACCCAACTTGATAATATTATATGTCCTATGATTTTTTATTTTTTTACATCTAATATTTTGGTGGTTCGCAGGTCAGGTTGAGACATGAAAGTCAACAACAAATCTATCAATCTGAATCCAACTGAGTATTATTCGTATCAGATTCTCAATCCAAACTGTGAACTCGAATTATGATCTTAACCTGTGAGCTCTAAACCGCTTATAATGTGTTGAGTGTGTCATGCCAAGTGTCAAAAATGGCCACCCATAATCTAAAATACTTCAAAAGTGATGCCAGCATCAGGATGTCCAATGAAATAGAAAGTTATAAAAATCACGAATGCAGGTTCAGACAACATCTTTATATATACGCGCGCACAGAGAAAAACAATATATAATGACAATGCACGAAAAAAAAAAACATACTTCTTCATAATGATGGTGCACCAAAAATAAACAAATGTTAAATAACTAAAATACCAAAAAATAACCCTGAAAAACTAAAAATGAACCATAAAAAATAAAAAAATAAAAAACTTAAAAACCTTAGAATACCCTAAGAACCTAAAAAAACTGAAAAACCCTAAGAAATATTAAAAAAACAAAAAAAAAACTGGGGAAAAAAGGTAAAACTATAAAATAAATAAATTTTTGCCTTCTATTGGTACTGAATTTCTTCACTTCACATACCTTATAACTAAAGTTGAACTTATTCAGTCATAACTTCTCAAGTACAGTTAGTCAAGATGTCACCATATGTTATTTTCGTTTCATGTAAGTTATCAAAGATAAAACATATTTTGAATGACGGTTCTATTTTTCACCATAACTTAGATCCAGAAGAAGAAATACTCCAAAGTAGATTGATAGCAAAGTGGACTGCAGCAATCAAGAAAAGAACACTTCAATATTCAACAATACCCTATAATAAATAACACATTTCAAAACAACCCAACTTTATATATAAACAAATATTAGAGTGTGAGATGTTGGATTTGTCTCAATATAATTTCAAAATATTGTTTGTTCATAATTTTTACTAATTTATACTTAAAGATATTAATGGGCAAAGTTACACACTGATCTGACCTGTCTTTCAAGTACAAAAAAACAGTTAGTAGGTCATATGATTTTATACATCTAAACTAGGAACCGTAATTAAGATTATATTTGGATTGGCTCGCAAGTCAGGTTGAGACATGAAATTCACAACAAACCTATCAATCTGGATCCAAATAAATATGTTTGTGTCAGATTTTCAATCCAAACCGGGCCTATTTATACACATATAACTCGTACCCAAAATGACATATGTATATTTTAAAAACTTTCACAACCCATCTATTTATATGGCTTGTAGAAGTTAACTATCAACTCGAAATCTATATTTACACATACTTGACAATTTTTGAAAAACAATCATTATACTAACAACCTATTCAATCTATCGAAACCTCAAAAAGGCAACACTATAACAGCAAAAAGGCCAATCAGATTAATCACAGCATTTCTCCGACCCTTGTATTATTCAGGTCAAACTCAATTCTGATCCTAACCTACTAACCCTTAAAACGTGATGCCTAAAATCAGGATATGCAATGACAATGAATAAGAAATTTGTTAAAAAAAGTCGCCAATTCAAGTTCAGATGACATCTTTAGATATGCGCGCGCATACTTTTTTGTCATTACCTAGAAATGAGTTCACAGAACTAACCTTCTCATTCTTCAGGTCCACTGAACAACTTGCAGCAAGTGGTGGTCCAGATCCACATGCATCCGTGCGATCAGAGGCGATATCAGTTGCAGCATTATCCTTATTTCGCTTGGGTCTTCGACAGAATGTAATCAATGTGGATTTCAACTTGCGCTTTGTAACTAAATTATCGTTGCATAAGCTACTATATTGATCTTTATCAAGTTTGTCTCTTTCCTCCAAAGACGTGTCCTTCATCTGGCGGCTATAATTAGTTCCATCACAAGTTTTCAAGCTTATCAACACAACTGATTCTGTTTCAGAAAACGCATCACGAGCTGGCAAAATTGAATTTCTTTCATTGCACTTATGTTCAGTTGGATATGTATTCTTGCCCTTATCTCCATATTCTGGGCCCGAGTTTACAAACGACGAGTTCGATTGAGTTGTGGCTGATTTTTCTTCAGCATTACATTGACCAGCAGAATCAATCTGACATCTTTCTCCACGGCTTTCTTCCAAGGGTACATTTAGATTATATGTTTTTTGTTTTACTTTGGGCCACGTCTTTTGCTCCTGAATAGATTCTTGAGTTTGGTTTGAAACTGAAGAATCCTGATGTTCTATACATGCCAATTTATCAGCATCCTTCTGTGCAAAAACAAGGTACATAATTTAAGTATTGTTATATCATGGATGGACCCGGGTCCATGGTGCAGCAGCATCCCGTGATAAATAATTTGGTTCTCTTGGAAAAATAACTAAAATACTAAAAACGAACCCTGAAAGACTGAAAATACTAAAAATAAATCCTAAAAACTGAAAATGAACCCTAACAACTTAAACAAACAAACAAACAAACAAAAAAGATGAAAAGCTAAAGTAAATAAAATGCTAAAAATGAACCCTGAAAAACTGAAAATGAACCCAAAAAAATGAAAAAAAGAAAAAAAGATGAAAAAAACTAAATACCCCTAAAAAACTCAAAAAATAAAATAATAATAAACTGAAAAATCCTAAGAAAAAATAAAAGAACCAATCATATTCATCTTATATATTCATCCCGGGTCAATAATACATCATGGACCTGGATCCATGAAATGAATTGGCAATGACATAACTTAAGATATATCGGTGGTCATGTGTGATGTGTCCATTGTCATCAACTCAACTATAAATGTCCAGTTACGGAATTCTACTAAGAAATAAGAAAATATAGACTGTGAACCTCAATGCATTGACCACAATATTAGGAATCACAATTTTCAAGTTGCAGCATATGCTCTTCCATTTTGTCTTTGGAATATTCATGACAAGTATTGAGCATTATTGAGGAGTGCAAAACTATTGCTAGACACGATAAGGAAACAATTTGATTTCAGATGTATGGTAATTTGGCCTCAGATATTACAATGAGAATTCATAGGAAGGAGCAAGCAAAATCGAGACAAGCTCAAAGCAGCTATTAGAGATAGACCTCATGAAAATATAGCCACAGATTGCTTAATTATTACTATAAGGTCAATATTGTGTCAGTACTACTTCTCGGGTTGACACAAATATGACCATGGATCAATTTTCAATGTGTCCATAGTTAAACAGTGCAGAATAATCTGGTTTCAAAATAATGCTTCTCAACAGAAATTGGTTCAATACAAAGTTCAAAGATGCTCATTGTGTAAATGAGGTCGGCATGGGCCTGCTTACAAACTTGAACGAACCCTTAAACTCGGAGGTAAATCTCTATTTCCATGTGAAAGCAATTAGTTAAGATTTAGGGCTACAAACGAGTCGAATTGAGTTGAGCATTCACCTTATCGGGAATGATTGATTTATTCTTTTTACTGCTTGAGCTTGAGATCGACTCAACGAGGAAAATACTGCTCGCGCTCGAGCTCGACAAGGAAATGGACATGCTCGAGATGGACACAACAATACTCGATTAATACATGCTCGACAAAAGCTCGAGTTTCTGACAATTAAACCTCTCTAAATTTCATGGTATTATGGTAATTCTATTATAATATGGTGTGTTTTTGGTAAATTCAAATAGAACTAAGCAGCTTGTCGAGCTCGTGTAACAAAGTGCCCGAGCTCGACTCATTTGTGAGATTGAGCAGATCGAGCTCGAAGTTGACAAAGCTCGAGTGACTCGAGCTGCTCGCGAGCACTCGTGAGCAGCTCGACCCGTTTGCAGCGCTACACTTGGAAAGATAGAAAGTCACTAAGGATGATAAATTCAATTTAGTACGAAACACTAGATAACATTACCATGTTTTCATAACAAGCACATATTTATGGATTGTGAAAGTATTCAGCAAGAAAATTATTCGAATGGTCTCCCTAATGTGAGCATTCACAGAGACTCCCGTTTTTCATTTTCTGCCCTTAAAAGATACTATATGAGTAGTGGTCTAAGGCTTTGAGATCTCAGCAGATCAGTTGTGGAAAACATCCACAGAAAATTACAAAAGAGTCATCACATTTTTTGTTCCATTCTCAAGTCCCTGAACTTATGAAGTCTCCTTTCTGTATCGGACCAATTCGTTAACATCCCGCCAAGCCATGTTTTATTAACACAAAGACACTGGGCCTTTATTGCAGCTTCTATCCTGGAATAATTGATTATCAACTTCCAACATGCTTTATTCTATTCAGTCAACTAGATATCTCTCATCATGTCTGCTATCCGGTTCAAAAACTGCTGAAATATTCTTTTTGGTTTTTTATTAAACAAACATTTAAATACCTAAATTTTTACTTCGTTCATACAAACTTATATTTGATGTAAATATCATCTTACAAGACAACCTTATCTGATAGTTACCCAGGGTGTCATAATATGATTTGTGATGCAATGACTTAGTTTCTGTCATATGTACCTGCCACACAGACAACTAGTGCTGTTATTTCAGCCGAGTACACACACAGCCGACCAATGATGTTATTGGAGCCGAGCGAACCCGAGTTACCTAAAGCGCGAGCTCGACTCGAGCTCTTATCGAGGCGAGCCAAGCTCGGCTCAATAACATTAGGGAGTAAAAAAGCACGCTCGGTTCGACTCGAAAATGAGTCTAACGAGCCTACCGAGTCGAGCTGAGCCTACTTAGTCTAATGGAATTATATCAAAAATCTCAGTTATCGAGCCTAAAGAGTTGAGATTGAAGCGGCTTGTTAGTAAATCAAGTACTTAAACAAGCTCGAGCTCGACTCGTTTATCTATAGGAGTCGAGCCGAGATCTCGAGCAGCTCGGTTCGCATAAGCATAACAGCTCTACAGACGACTAGTATATTTAGAAGCATTGCTTTCACATATTTCCCTTATGTTGTTGAAACTTCAGGACTGCAAGCCCAAGTGATATATTAATAGATGAAGCTCGACGGGGAGGGATGTAACAAAAAAAATTATTGGGCAACACATACATATCAGCATCTTATTATGTAAATAATGTGACATCTCACCTCTGTGTCCTTGTTCCGCAATGCATCTTGAGCAATTGAGTCCACATGGTCAAAATCAGCCGAGGTTCTCGGATCTGAGATCTCAGAAGGCTTGTCAGAATGCAGGTTTATTGGAGAACGATCATTTCTCGAGAGCCTCTTCCTCTTGTATGTCACAACTACTTTACTGCCCATTGTCTTGCGTGTGCGAATTGTAAAGCATTGACAAATCTAGAAGGATTATCTCGAGTTTGTGCTACATTTACAACTGCAAGTACCAATAACAAGTTGTGCGTGATTTAGGAAGCATAAGAAAGCGCAAAGTCAAAAGCAGATAAGCTGGAGTTTTTTCGGAAAGGAAAGACAAAGCTTATCAGGAAAATCGAACTTCTGAAGAATTCCCATTTCGCAACTACACAACTACAATTTACCACAACTCGGCATTCTCAAGTACAGAATGAACATTGTCTATAGCAATTATCTCTCAATTCATTGCAGTCTGATCATATTTCCATGCAAGCGGAAAAATTTATGATGATGGCGGTTTTGGAATTTCATCTCATTTCTCATCCGTATGAAGGCTAGGACAGGAAGAGTATTGGGTATAGAACTTTTAAAAAGAGAAAGTACAGAATAAACATACTTCTCAACAACTAAGAGAAACCCCACAACTAGTTCAGTATCAGACACAAACCAAACATGGGGGCTCAGATATCGTCACTCGGGCACCAACCAATGCAATTTGTGCAGTATTTGAGCATACTCCTGCCTATCATTCTCATGGGCCCCCGACGAGTTTGAGCCATCCGTCGTCAATGCTTTGTTTAGCTTGCCGTGTTTGTCACTCTGGTTAAGTTTTGGATTTTGATTATTATTTCTTATTACCATGCATGGATTGTTCTATCATTAATCAAATTAGCACTTCTGCTATCAAATTGGGCATCATGCGCCATCCACTAGAAGAAATATCCTGAATGGTAATTGTATCGAAAAAAGTAAGAGAAATGCCGCAAAACCCTCTCTCCCTCCCCACGAACAATTGCGCAAGCCGGACTGCTAAATCCTTACGAATAATATTGATTAATAGTGCAACAAAAAATTTCTTGCCAAAAGGATTACACTATTGACCAAGATCAACTAAGGGAAGAACACGGGATTCCTACACTAGGAATAGAGGGCGGCCGATTTGTGTAGTGAGGGGGTCGATTTTTGGCTCTCACAACTAGGGTTGTGTGATCTCTTCTTATGACAACTCTTTGTCATACTCCCTCCCTCCCTCTAGAAGATTCAAGATTAATCGGCAAATTCTTCTAGACAATTATCCACGATTCTCATTATCTCTTCTGATTTTAGCTTCCCCAAAATTCAGCCTTGATATGAAATTAACCCCCTTTTATAGTAATATTAGGTTATTGCATACTTCCTACACTCGAAAAGCTTAGTGATATGTTTCCTAGCTAATTCTCAAGGGATTTGATCGATGGAGGGAAGTCTTTTGAAAAAACAGTACAAGTTGTTAGAGAGATATTATTGAAGAGATGAACCCAGTAGACAAACCGGGACCTAACACCCCTGCCCAACCAGATTTCAATAGCTCCTATACAACCACTTTCTTGAAGACCCTAGACAATGATCGAAATAATATGTTCGATCAAATACGATATGGAGTTTTCGTGCTGAACATGAAGTCATATTCCCATATTTGGGAGTCCCAACTAATGAGTTGGTTGGATCTTGGAGCCAGAGCACCATTCATGATTTATATTCTGAAGTCTGAAGTACTGAATTGAGAAATGAAAGGCTGCTGAATGCGGGGCTAAAGCACATTGGTCAGAAACGTAAGTTTTATCTATGTATTAATTTGTAATATTTGTATGTATCTCTCTCCCCACTCAAACCCTGAATCGGGAATTCTTACAATCCTACGTTTGTTTTGCAGATTCAAAATCCCTTGATGATTTTAAAGGGAGAGCTTGTGTCGGAAAGCTGCGGCGTGATATATTTCATGTTGATCTCGGAGTTGCTCATGACTCTGGATATTTATGGCACCAGATAGGAATTCCATTGCACAAATCAAGTAACTCCAACCATGGGGTGCTTCACAAATAGGATGTGCCATTCACTGTATGGGTTGAAACAACCTGGAAGGATGTGGTACTGTTTACGTGAATACTTTGTTGGAAGGGATATAAGAACAATTATCTATGTCCGTGTATGTTCGTAAAACGAACTGGTTCAGGATTTGTTATAGTAGCCGTTTATGTAGATGATATGAATGTTATTACTACAGATGACATCAACGAATTGATTAGCTACTTGAAATCCGAGTGTGAGATGAAAGATCTTGAGAAGACTCGATTTTCTTAAGATTGAGCTAGAACATCGAGCAAATGGTGTAACTTATAGACCCACGACCATCCCATGTCTAACGTATATGGGTGGGACTTTGGTTTCCCATCTCAACCAACAACAACAACAACAATAACAACAACAAACAATACGCCGAGCGAGGAATATTATATTAGACTAACATAGAACTCATTCTAGTACATATTTAACAATTCAGTATACGAAAGCTATTTCCCCCAAACTTCTCAAGCAACATTCTCATTTCTCAAGAGTTTAAGTCCAACTGAAGTATTTCTCTCACTAATTACGCGAACCAACAAGTAGATCAAATTGAGAATCTCAACACAACATTCATTTTCACCCGCACTTGGGTACAAAGCAACAAATTTTATCATCATCCAACACAAACCCATTCCATGAAATCAAAAAAAGAATCAAACCCCACATAAAAAAAGAAAAAGTTCAAACGAAACCAAAATACCATTCAAACTCACATCCTCGAATCGAGAATCACAGAGAAATTGGCAAAAAAAATCGAATTACCGGCGCCGAGAAGGAAAAGGGAAGCTTCTTTCTGGTTGCTCGTTCTGAAGAGAGTAGACAGATAGAACAAAGATGGATAATGAAGGGCGAATTAGATGAAAGGCATTAAATTATATCGCTTGGAGGGAGCAAGGAATGAGTGACAGACTTGACTAGTGAATGATGATGGGATGTGTGTGTGTGTGTAATTACTGTAACTGGTCTTTGAAATCCAGCGTAGCATTTGGTTGTGTTGTGGGCCCCACCGCCATTGTTGTCTCTATCCGCGCTTTTGTACTTTTTTTCTTTTTCTTTTTGGGCCTTTAAATGTCCCTCGATACTCTCTCTTTTCTTGAGCGCGCATGGGAACTTACCAGAATGAAACTATGTACTCTCGTGTACTTTACTGGTTGGAAAAATTCGGTGCTACAAGACTCTAGTTACCATGAACATTGAGAATTTTTATTATCTAGAAACTGAACATAAAGTAACGACATTAGTATTACAACAAATAATCGAAACAATTTGAAATAAATAAAATCAGAAATCGCCCGAAATAATTTTCTGCCCGCAAGGCGATAATATGCCCCGGTAGTGCTCATAGTAAGGCAGCTCGCCCCAAAGATAAACAACTTCGACGTCTTGATAATAGCAGCACCGCAAACTAATCGAGCACCGACACGAGAACTGAGCTACACACTATGATATGCTCTATGAATTCATTTACACAAAGAGTGCAAGATTTCTGCTCTCTAAAAACGCTAAAAGATGCTCTTAGACGTTAGGTTTAGGAATGGCAGGAAAGCTCAAACCCGTGGGGTCCACCCGAACTCGAACCCAAGTCAACGGGCGAAACCCGAGTTGACTGGGTTTGGGTTTGGGTTTGGGTTCGGGCGACACCCGATATTATGGGTGCGGTTTTGGGGCGTGTGGGCTCAATATTGGTTATAATCAGCATGTTTGAGGTGATTGTTTATCTGTTGAGTATGTATACTCGTGTTTGGCTATTGACTTAGTGATAGGACGTCGAATGTACGCTCCCTGAAAACCCGGTTTAAAATATGGACCAATAAAAGTCCGACCTAGGTTCTTAGATAAGGGGATGACAACCTCGAGGTCCTTTAGAAGGTCGCCGACCTCGGAGGTCCCGCTGACCTATGATATCCGATAAAGGTCGCCGACCTCGGAGGCCCCGCTTAGCTGTGACATCTGTCAGAAGGGCGCCGACCTCGGAGGCCCCGCTGACCTATGATATCTGACAAAAGGTCGCCGACCTCAAAGGTCTCTCGACCTACTGATTTGAATAGGAATGAGCCGACCTAAAAACCACCGAACTCAGGAAGGTCGAAGTCTTGGGAAAGAAGATCCTGACTCACCTGACAGAATCCCTGAGATCCAGGGATTGAGAGCCCATACCTTGCAATCCCGGAAATCCAGGGATGGAAAATCGCAGCTTGAATCCCTGGATATCCGGGATTTTCTCTGGAAATCAGGAAAAATCTTAGATAACAAGGCACCCTCCTCCTATAAAAGGGAGAGAGGGGGTTTCTCAAAAGACACACTCTGAGAATACAGCATATTTTAGAGAGAGAAAGAAAAGAGAGTACTTCATATATTTTGGGTTTTCTTAGCTAAACTTCTAAGATTAACCCGGTTCTTGGTGACCGATCAGCTCGGTTACATCAAGTGGCACCGTCTGTGGGAACTTGTGACATCGAGTCACTTTTGAGTTGAGACGTGAGGTTAGTAATGGCGGAAGAAATGAACCAGAAGAGAACAGGGGAGTTAATACCTAGAAATCTAGAAGAGGAACTAGCAGCGGCGGGTGGAGAAGCGACTCTGGAAAAAGCACCTGTCACCCCTGTAGAAGAAGTCACACCAAGCACAATTACACTGACGAGGGAAGCCTTAGCCGACATAATCGCGGTCAATCCGTAAGAGCCGGAGGTCGAAAAACAAAGGGTACCACGAAAAGTAATACCCATCCTTTCGGATGGGCGGAGAAATTGATCGGCAGGAAGAACATGGGGAGAGTTATCCAAAATATGGGAGCGATCCGCACAGAAAAACGCAGATCCCTTGATATCCAAAGGCATGCGGGGACGAAAGTGGAAGAGTTGCGACAGAGGGTTGCGGGGAAGGACATGGAGAGTAATCCAGGCCATCCCTTCTCAGAAGGCATACTGCAGGCCGAGCACCCATATGGGTTTAGAGCTGTCACCTTCACCTACGATGGACTCTCAGATCCTACCCGACATTTATACCGATTCGAGAACATGGCGGTACTACATAGATATTCGGATGCCGTGAGTTGCAGAGCATTCTTGGCTACACTGACAGAGTCAGCTCAGGATTGGTTCCACCAGATACCCCCTGGGTCAGTCACCAGCTTCAAAACTTTCAGCTCCGCGTTCTTGACCCACTTTGCCAGCGCTAAGGCGCACCAAAAGACCTTCATGTCCTTGTTCAGTATCAACCAATATTCTGGAGAAGCGCTGAGAGCTTATGTGACCCGATTCACGAAGGCATGTCTGGAAGTACCCTCGTCGTCGGAAGAAGTAAAAACCAGTGCCTTGACGCAGGGACTGAGGCCGGGGTTGCTACGCACCTCATTAGCTAAAAAACCAGCCAGAACATATGATGAGGTCTTATCCCGATGCTCGAAATACATTAATGTTGAGGAAACCGAGAAGGATATGGAGTAATTACAAGAAAAGCCCGAGGATGGGGAAAGGGGGTCCAGCAGATTGATACGACGGGAGGAGTACACCTTTCAAGGAAATTTACCTCGGGAAGAAATGTCACGGGGAAAAACAGATCGGAAGAAGAACGATATCATTCTAAGGCGACCAAGATTTGACCAATACAGCCCACTAACAATGAGGAGAGCTCAGGTTTTGGAGGCAGTTGAGGGTAAGATGAGCAGGGTTATCGAGTGGCCTGCATCTCGTCCTAATAGGCCCACCCAGCCGAAATCAGAGCTTTATTGTCGATTCCACAATGATTACGGGCATAAAACAGACGAATGCAAGCACCTTAAGGATGAAATCGAGAGGCTGGTCCGAGCGGGACATCTGATGGAGTTCACATATCAACAGAGAAATGGAGGTCGGAGGCAACCACCCATGCCCCAAGGAGGTGCGGGGGTGAAAAGAGAAGCTCCTCGGGGACCCGCTGCTCCCCCGGCTAAAAAAGGAGTGATCCACATGATATCAGGGGGACCAACCGACGGAAGTTCTAATCAGGCTAGAAAAGCCCACGCACGAAAGTCTAGGTGTCATCAACTCAAGGAGGTCGCCTCTGTATGCAGTGGGCCTATCATTCAGTTCAGCCCCATGGATTATAATGGGATACATACGCCCCACAATGACGCGTTGGTCATCACAGCGGAAATCGCCAGTTACGATGTGCAAAGGGTGTTTATCGATACGGGAAGCTCGGTAGACATCTTATTCTATGACTGTTTCAAACAGATAAACCTGGAAGTGGAATTGAGAAAGGTAGATACCGCGCTCTATGGGTTCTGTATGACCGAGGTGCAACCAGTCGGAGAAGTGGTGCTTCCAGTAGCACTAGGTCGGATGCCCTATCGGAAGGTCAAGACACTCAGATTTTTAATGGTGGACACCAAATCGGCCTATAACGCCATTTTAGGACGACCAGGGCTCAACAAATTCGAAGCAGTGGCCTCTACCGCACACATGAAAGTAAAATTCCCCATAGGAGGTGAGGTGGAGAAGTAGCAGGAGATCAGTTTGTCGCCCGTTCTTGTTATCAAACAACGGTAAAGCAGGGAGTGCAGTGCGGAAAGAGGACACCCGAGCTCGGGGGTCCGGATCCGGAGTCTAAGAGGAATAAGCAATCGAAGGCGCCCGAGGAAGCTGAGGAAGAAGGTGTCAAGCCCAATGAGGAGTTACTAGAAATAGAATTGGTTCCAGGAAAGCCGGAAACAAAGACTCGCATGGGAAGTCGGTTGGACGATGGAATAAAGGAAAACCTCATCAGCGTGCTAAGAAGATTCGTGGACATTTTCGCGTTCGCAGCTGAGGATCTGGTGGGAATCAGCCCAACAGTTGCCGAACACAGGTTGAACATCGACCCCACCATAAGACCAGTAAAGCAGAAGAGGAGGCATTTCGGGCCAGAGATGGATGGGGTCATTGGGGAAGAGGTCGATAAGCTCCTCCGAGCTGGACACATAATGGAGATCCAGTTTCCGGAGTGGCTATCCAACGCTGTGATGGTAGGGAAAGGCCAGGGGAAGTGGAGGATGTGCATGGACTTCCGGGACCTAAATAAAGCATGTCCCAAGGATCACTACCTGTTACCCCGCATAGATCAGCTAGTGGATTCAACCTCGGGGTGCGAGTTACTCAGTATGATGGACGCTTCCCAAGGATATCATCAAATTCCTCTTGCACCCGAGGACAGAAAGAGGGTTAGTTTTGTGGTTTCAAAGGGAACTTTTTGTTATGTACGCATGCCTTTTGGATTAAAAAATGCAGGAGCTACATATCAGAGGATGGTCGACAGAATCTTTAAATCCCAAATCGGCAGAAACATGGAGGTATACGTGGATGACATGCTAGTGAAAATTGTGAAGGCAGGAGAACATATCAGAGACCTAGAAGAGACGTTCGAGAACCTGCGCGCATACGGAATGAAGCTCAACCCATCAAAATGTTCTTTTGGAGTTAAATCGGGAAAATTCCTGGGATATGTGGTCACAGAACAAGGAATCGAGGTCAACCCGGAGAAGGTCAAGGCAGTGCTACAAATGAATCCTCCAAAAAATATTAAGGATATCCAGATATTAACAGGAAGAATAGCAGGGCTGAGCCGTTTCATATCACGCTCGGCCGAGAAGGGGTTCCCATTTTTTAAACTCTTAAGAAAAGGGAACAAGTTCGAATGGACCCCGGAAGCGCAAACGGCATTCGGAAAATTAAAAGAGTATTTGGCCGAGCTGCCCCTGCTCACCAAACCGGTACCAGGAGAGGATCTTGTACTCTACTTATCCGTGGGAGAAGGAGCGGTGAGCTCGGTCTTGCTAAGAGAAGAAATGAATAAGCAAAAGCCCATTTATTATACAAGCCGAATCTTGCAAGGAGCAGAACGGAACTACTCCGAGCTAGAAAAAGGGGCGCTGGCGTTAGTGGTTACGGCCAGGCGATTGAGGCCCTATTTCCTAGCCCACCGGATAAAATTGCGAACCAACTTGCCATTGAGAGAGATATTAGGGCGACCTAATGTGTCAGGTCGTCTGGTGAAGTGGGCGGTAGAAATGGGGGAGTACGACATGGAATATGAGCCGAGAACGGCGATTAAAGCTCAGGCCCTAGCAGACTTTATCCAAGAGGGGGCCATGCCATCGCCACCAGAAGGACAGTGGCTGTTGCATGTGGATGGATCGGCGACAACCAGTGGTTCTGGAGCAGGGATAATCCTCACTACCCCGGAAGGTGAGCAATTAGAGTATGCCATAAAATTTGATTTCAGGGCATCTAACAACGAGGCCGAATATGAAGCCCTGGTTAAGGGAATGCAGCTGGGAATAGACTTGGGCGCGCGACGACTCATTGCTTACTCTGATTCCCAACTGGTCACATAACAGGTAGAAGGAAAATTTGAGATAAATGAAGATCGGATGAAGAAGTATGTGGAGGAAGTGAAAGAGGCTGCCAAAAAACTAGGGAATGGAAGTTAATCCATATCCCTAGGGCGGAGAATGCAAAAGCCGATTACCTAGCAAAGATGGGAAGCTCCTTAGTGGATTGCCGCTCATAAGCGAACGATTCGGGAGCGGCCGGAGTAGCATCATGAAACAGTGATGGAGGTGAACGAGATGGCAGATTAGCGAACTCCTTTGTTGGCATACCTAAGAAGGACGAATTACCCAAGGAGAGGCAAGAAAGAATGAAAATTGTGCGAAGAGCGGCGAGGTTCTGCGCATTAATGATGAGCTATACAAGAGGTCCTACCTCGGGCCATACCTACGATGCATTTCGGAAGAAGAAGGCGAAGTATATTGGAAGAAATCCATGAAGGGTGCTGCGGAGACCATACCAAAGGAAGAGCGCCGATTAGCAAAATGCTAAGGGTAGTTTCTTTTGGCCGACCATGAGCAAGAGAGCAAAGGAAATGGTTAAGCGATGCCAAAATGTCAAGTGCACGCACCCTTAATTCATATCCCACCGAGGATATGATCACCATGGGAGCGCCCGTCCATTCGCTAAATGGGGAATTGATATCATGGGGCGCTTACACTGCTCGGGAGGAAGAAAGTTCTTAATAGTAGCCATAGACTACTTCACAAGTGGGTAGAAGCCGAGCCCGTGGCCACCATAACCGAGCAAAGAATCATAAGTTTCTGTTTAACAACATTTGCTACAGTGCACGGAGCGCCCCGATACTCATCTCGTATAATGGAACCCAATTCAATGGGAAGAGAACCCAGTCCTGGTGCGAGGGTATGCATATCAAGCAAAGGTTCGCTGCGGTTGCTCACCCGCAAGCTAATGGGCAAGTGGAGGTAACTAACAGAACAATCTTGCAGGGGATAAAAACCCGCTTAGACAAAGTTGGAGGAGGATGGGTGGATGAACTTAGCTCGGTTCTATGGTAAACAGACCACACCTAGATTGTCAACAGGAGAAACACCCTTCAGTATGGTCTACGGGTCCGAATCCGTCATCCCCGCAGAAGTCGGAGAAATGTCCCACCGGGTTCGATGGTTCAACGAGGTGGAGAACGAGGAAATAATGAAGGAGGCGTTAGATACCATAGAAGAAAGAAGGGAAGCGCGGCGGACTCACCGAAAGATACAAAAGCTTGACAAAAGCACTCATGACAAAAGAGTCAGAAGAGACAATTCCAGTCGGTGATTTGGTGCTTAGGCGCCGATGCCCTCGTAAAACAGAAAGCCGGAGCCGAATGGAAGGCCCTTACAAGGTAATCCGAATTTATGCGGGGAGCTTACGAGCTTGAGGATATGGAAGGGCACCTCATCAAAAGACCTTGGAACATATGTCACTTAAAAAAGTATTTTGTGTGAAGAGGTGTGGAAAAAGCTTATGTTGTTTTAATAAAAGTCTATTACAAAAATATATCTCTCGAATGTGTTAATCAAGTAAAACTAGAAATAAC
Organism: Orobanche coerulescens; assembly: GCA_033398695.1. Lineage (NCBI taxonomy): Eukaryota > Viridiplantae > Streptophyta > Magnoliopsida > Lamiales > Orobanchaceae > Orobanche > Orobanche coerulescens. The sequence goes on from CM065810.1 coordinate 8,561,037, forward strand.
ATCCGAACAGCGAAACGCCCGATCCGAGTAAGGGTGAACCGCCTCGACATCCGAACACGAAACGCCCAGATCCGAGTAAGGGTTAACCGCCTCGACATCCGAACAGCAAACGCCCAGATCATCCGAGTAAGGGTGAACCGCCTCCGACATCCGAACAGCGAAACGCCCCGATCCGAGTAAGGGTGAACCGCCTCCGACATCCGAACAGCGAAACGCCTTCAGATCCGAGTAACGGTGAACCGCCCTCTGACATCTGAACAGGCGAAACGCCTTCAGATCCGAGTAAGGGTGAACCGCCCTCTGACATCTGATCAGGCGAAACGTCTTCAGATCCGAGTAAGGGTGAACCGCCCTATGAAGCTATGACTAAGGGAAATACCCAACCTACACTAAAGATCGGTGAAAAAATTAAGTCAAACTGGTCGGGTTACATTCAGGATTTTTCGAAATTTAAAGGTCGGGCCATATCGGAAAGTAATCGTATCAAATCAAACAGGCACAAGATACATCAAGGTTACAAGCAACACCGAACTATATCAACTTGTCATACAAAGCACACAAACCCCAAGTATATTCAACTCAAAAAGTTGTCATTCAAAATAGCTGTGCCAGTACAATAAAAAGAAAGAAGGGAAAAAGAAACAGAAGAAAAATATACATTTTCTACACTAAGCTACAGGCTCTGAAGACGGAGGAGGCAACGGAGGAGAAGCATCACGATCGGTCCCAACCACCTCGGGACTAGGAGTGCTGGCCTTAACAGGTGAGCTGGGAGGATCAGAAGGCACCTCCAAATCTAAGCCAGATTGCTTTATGGACTCCTCAAGGGCGTCCTTCCACCAGGCCGCCTCCGGAGATTCTTCCACGTCCCCGGACCAACCCGAAGGAACGGGAGCCCCGTCCAATGCAGCATCCCGGTCCAGCTCGCCCGAAAAGCCCAATGAAGCTAGCTGCTCACGAGTACGAGTCAGAGCAAAATCAAAATATTGTGTCGCGGTTAGGGCTAGCTTAACCAGGAATGCGGTTGAATTATGATACCGGGCCAGGAGGGCGGAACGGTAGGCCTCCAGGAAAGAGTGACCAATGTCACTGGTCAGGAATCGACGTCGGCCATCCGTCGCCCCGCGCTCATAAGACGATCCCTCGGATCTAGCGTCGGCTAGTTGAGTTTCCAGCTGGGTCACCTTTTCCGATGCCGCTCTAGCTTGAGCTCCGAGGTCGGCGACTTTCTCCAACTCAGCCTTAGCCCGTGCCTCAAGTTGAGCTATCCTCTCGGATTCGGCCCTAGCTTCCGACAACTGACCCTCGAGCTGGCCCACCTTCTCCGTTTCAGCTGAAGACATGGTCTTCCAAAATTTCAGCTCTTGGTTCAGCTGAACATTGGCCATATGAGCCCGCTCTAAAACCGCCTCCCGCTCAGAATTTTTCTTAAGGGCAGCATCTAAGCGATACTCCCTCTCCTGAAGCTGAGCCGAAAGATCAGAATTAGCCGACAGGGCAGCCTCCAGGTCGGCTTGCATCTGGGTGAGCTGCGAGGAAGACGTAGCGCCGAGCTTATGATCCTCTGCGAAGGTTACAAAGGTGGCGACGAACTGCACAAGAAGTTATATCAGGTCGGCAGAGGGTAATAATAAACATAAAAATAGCCAAAAGGGGTATGAAGGCGAAAAGGGGAATACCTTCCCAAAGTACATCATCATAGCATCAAATTTAGGGTCCTCCTCGGCATCTCGTAATCCCAGCTTATCCTTAGCCGGGACCATGGAGCTAAAATAAGGAAGAAATCTCTCAAACTCCTTGCAACGGAGAAGAGTCTCCATAGCCGGACCTGGAGGACCCGCGGTCTTCGGCCGTTTGGAAGCAGGGGAGCTAGGAGAAGAGGCCCTCTGAGTGACCTGAAGCTGCCGAGATGAGCTCACAGAGCCTCGTTCGGTGGTCGAGGTAGGAGCCAGGTCGGATGGGAGAGTTACCCCAGACTTGGGGCGAGAAGGAACCTTCCGTTTAGCTTTGGACGAGCCCTCCGCCCTCTCCTTGGGGGGATTCGTCGACTTAGGGACCTTCTCTTTTATTGGTTCAGCCGGCTTGGAGGCATCCGACTGGCAGGTCCGCATGAACCGATCTACAAAAAACAATACAAATGGTCAGGGAAATAGCTAAAAAGCAAAATAACAAAGATCTAGAAAAAAAATATAGATAAAGCCTACCAATGTCAGGGATAGCCGGGTAGGGATTCGAGCTCAGCCCACAATGGAACAGAAGATCATGGAATTGCGTCAGCTGGAAAGCATTATAGGGAATGGCATTCCATTCCCGAACTTTCTCGACCCACGCAGCCCGGATGGAATTACGCCTAGGAATAGGATCCTGGCTCGGAGTAGCCTGCGTCCATTCCGTAGGAAAGCCCCAAGAATCAGATGTAGGGAGCCGAAGGAAAAAGAAGCGGGACCTCCAGTCCTTCACATTGGAAGGGAGGTGGGTGAAGAAATGGGCGTTGTTTCGGGAAGTCAAGTAAAAGGAGCCTTTAAAACTCTTTAGCCCAAGGCAAAAATAGAAAAAGCACAGGTCGGGTTCCTCATGTCTGTAATGACACAGCACGAGAAAACCCACCATGTAGCGAAAAGAGTTAGGAGAGAACTGGTTGAGGGGAAGATTGTATTTAACGGAGAGAGAGACAAGGAAGGGATGGGGTGGAAAGTGAAGACCACTGCTCACCTGATCCATAAACCAGGTAATATGACCCGGAGGAGGATGATCAGGGGTATCACTAGCCTGAGGTGTGACAAATTCCCACCCCGGGGGAAGTCTAAGAAATCTTATAAAACTAGCCAACGCGGCTGGGCTAGTCCTCGATAGAGGATGGGGAGGGAGAACTCGAGTCGCCCCTACAACCGTCTGATATGGATCGGCTAAAAGGCCGGTCACAGTTACCTCGTCCATAGGGGGAGGGGAAGAAGGATCTACAATGATTATGGGGATGCCAGAGGGAGGGATGTCACCTAGATCGGACCAGTCTACGTCACCTAAAGGCTCATCCCTAAGACGGAGGGAGGAACCAGTAGCTAGCCCCGACCTACCCCCCGAATCCCCATCAGAAGAGGAAAGACCGTCCAAAAAAGAGTTCACGGCCAATTCGCCGGAAATATTTTGAGAATCCGAAGCAGACGACATAACTAAAGGAAGAAAAGGGAGTAAGAAGAAAAGGAAAATATCTGTAAAACAAATCAAAAGCTAAAGAGATGTTTAGATGAACATACCCATGGGATTGGGTGGATGATCGTCGGAGAAAGGTAGAGCAAGCGCGTCGCCGGGGACAAATAGCTGTGATCGCTAGTGTCGCCTGAGAATTTTCGCACCAGAGGTTGAGGGTATAAAAACGCGGAAGTGATAAAGGGGAAGAAGACCTCCTTTTATAGGAGGGAGGGGCGAAAACCAAGAAGGATAGGGACGATCTGGAGTGTCCGATGCCCTATTCGAAGGAACGGCTGGGATTTGGCACCGTCCTATCCGACCTATGGCAGGTCGACACCTGGCTTTGACCATCGACGCGACGTTTGGAAGGCGGGGAAAGGAAAAGACAGGTTATTATAGCGCATGAAGTCCGAAGAGCCTCGTTATCTGGGAACGGGAGTCCCAAGGATAATTGCGTCAAGGTCGTCCGGTTGTAAACAAATCTTACTCTACTCGGTCTTACAGCTCGACTAGAGTAGCGGGGACTGGTTGATAGGACGTCGAATGTACGCTCCCTGAAAACCCGGTTTAAAATATGGACCAATAAAAGTCCGACCTAGGTTCTTAGATAAGGGGATGACAACCTCGAGGTCCTTTAGAAGGTCGCCGACCTCGGAGGTCCCGCTGACCTATGATATCTGATAAAGGTCACCGACCTCGGAGGCCCCGCTTAGCTGTGACATCTGTCAGAAGGGCGCCGACCTCGGAGGCCCCGCTGACCTATGATATCTGACAAAAGGTCTCCGACCTCAAAGGTCTCTCGACCTACTGATTTGAATAGGAATGAGCCGACCTAAAAACCACCGAACTCAGGAAGGTCGAAGTCTTGGGAAAGAAGATCCTGACTCACCTGACAGAATCCCTAATATCCAGGGATTGAGAGCCCATACCTTGCAATCCCGGAAATCCAGGGATGGAAAATCGCAGCTTGAATCCCTGGATATCCGGGATTTTCTCTGGAAATCAGGAAAAATCTTAGATAACAAGGCACCCTCCTCCTATAAAAGGGAGAGATGGGGTTTCTCAAAAGACACACTCTGAGAATACAGCATATTTTAGAGAGAGAAAGAAAAGAGAGTACTTCATATATTTTGGGTTTTCTTAGCTAAACTTCTAAGATTAACCCGGTTCTTGGTGACCGATCAGCTCGGTTACATCACTTAGCATTCTGGATTGGCCGTTGAGGCGTATTTGAACTATGTTCATGATCGAATGTTATTCTTTCAGTATGGAAGAGGAATCCGAGGACGTGGCAGAGAGGGTAGAGACCGCAGAGCGAGCCAGAACCCATAATCTCATATTTATGCGCGTACAAATGCTGAGATGGATCAGAATTCGGCCGGCGGTATCACCTACGCGATCGATATCCCTTCAGGACGTCATACTCAAGAAGTCGATCAGACTGACATCGACCCTTTCTTGCTTATGAGGGACATGATGGCACAGATGACGCAGATAATGGAAACCATGCAAGCCTCGATGGTTCGTGGTACATCGCAGCAGGGTCCAGGTGACGTTTTATGGATAGGTCGGGAGAGTGAGTCAGATTATCGGCGACATCTCTCGTCAGAGGCCGCCTACTTTTGAGGGTTCGCCGGAACCAGCTGATATTGTTCATTGGCTTGAACATTTTGATAAACTCTTCGACATGGTTCAGTGTCCGGAAGAGAGTAAGGTGGCAGTAGTGGCTTACTGCTTGAGTAAGGGCGCTTATTCTTGGTGGCTTTCTGTGAAGCCCACTGATCGTGATTGTGATTGGAGCGAGTTCAAGACTCTCATGTTAGAGAGGTATTATTTAGCTCCACTTCTTGAGGCCAAGTTGTCAGAGGTTTTGAACCCCGAATCCATCCAGGACGAGGGTGTTATTGTTATTGCTGAGAAGTTTCAAGGACTTCTTCAGTTTGCTTCATCTGTTATCCGTACTGAAGCGGATAAGATCAAGTATTTTAGCAAGAGGCTAAACTCGCAGTTGAGGATGCAGTTGTTCAACCATAATTGTAACTCACTTGGTGAATTCATCGAGAAGGTTCTTGGAGCAGAGCTTGCTCGGAAGCACTGATGAGTCGATTCTTGATCGACTCATTCTGTTCTATCTAGTCGTGTTTTTGTTTGCTTTTTAGTATTTTTGTTCTCTTTTATGCGTGGTATGTTGTGTTTTTAATTTATAGGTAGCTAAGCGAAGATTGTGGTGAAATATGCGCTTTCATAGCTAATATTGGAGTCTATGACGATCAAGAGCTAAAACGAGGCCTAAAACGACGAAAGATTTAAGCAATATTGGTCAAATCTCCTAAATCCCAGAATCTCCACTCCGAATTGAGATGTATTCTCCTTTGATATAGATTCCTCGTGAAATTAGCTTCGAAACGGTATATCATATGCTAAAATCCGAGGTGTATTGATACAATAACGAAGGATCAAGCCGAAGAAGACCGAAAACCGGACTTGGCTGCACCAGGCGACTCAACTAGGCTGCACCAGGCGACTCGAGCCACATCAGGTAACTCGGCCGTGTCACAGGACACGGCCGGGTCTCATTCCAGCGCGAACTGCAATTTTCAGAAGGGTAGGACACGACCGTGTCATAAGGACACGACCGAGTCACTATTTAGCCGGTTTTGTGTTTCCCGCATAGTGCAGCACGGCCGTGTCATGGGACACGGCCGAGCCCCTTGACAGACTACCTTTGTTAATCAGCGTAGTGCGACATGGCCATGTCCCAGGACACGGGCCGTGCCACTTTTCGGTTAATGTCACTTTCCTTGACATTTTTGCATACCTTTAAGTCTTTGTCTTGATTTTTTGGCTATAAAACAAAGGATAGTGACCCCTTGAGAGGTGTGCTTATCTTGTGGAAAAGATATTTTGTGGAAAAACACAAGATTAGGAAGGAAAAACACCAAAAGAGTGGAAAGAGAGAGATTTTTCATCATCTTCCTTGTATGTTCTTGGAGTGAAAAATACTTTTGTGAGATATAATAATTCCTTGTATAATTTTGTTGTGAGTTCTTGTAAGAAGATCATCAAACCTTCATCGGGAATTCGATTTCGGCATTTACAAGGGAAGTTTTTACCATGTTTTGTTCTTCAATTTCCATTATTGTTGTTGAATTAATCATGTGTGGCTAAACACTTCATATGGGTTTTTAGATATAGCCACACACATGTTTTTTATAGTTAGTTCCTTTTGATTTTCCGGGTAAAAGTTTGGGATTGTTCCTCTTGTTCGTTCTTCGTTTTAGAACTTTGAATTAGATCATCAAACCTTTTTCATTGTTGTTATTGTTATTCAAATAGAGGGTTTTTGTCGGTGTTCGCCATCAAAAGACCCGTTAGAAACGATTGTGAATGTTCTCGAGCTTTTTCGCACGATCTTTTAATGATTTACCTCATCAAAAGTAGTCGGTTAATTGATTGTTAGCTAGGGTTTCATCCCCATCAAAAGAGTATCCCTTAATTTTCGTTGAGAAGAATCGTGATTTTTAGAATTACCACCATCAAATGGATTTCTTTTAATCGTGAGCAATCGATAATTCCTAACCTTATTTATTTGAGTATCAGAACTAATAATTGATTACGTGTGTGTCGGTGACTCTAAATTCCCATATTAATCTCATTATTGTTATCTCTCATTTATCCGACTATCAAATTGGTGTTGTTATCACTTAGTTTAATTTAATTTTGTGCGTTAGTAATTGTAATCATAATCAACCAATGATGTATTTTAATTTATTTTACTTTTGTTCATTCGACTATTTGCCGAACATTATCGAATTTTAAACCGTTTCCAATTCCTCGAGAGATCGACCTCGGAGTTACTTGCCGCTTACTACAAGAGCGATTCGTACACTTGCGAGTATTTAATTTGAATCCATCAAGTTTTTGGCGCCGTTGCCGGGGAATTGGCGTTTAATTTTTAATCTTGTTTTGATGATAGTTGAATTGTTATTCTTGATCAATACTATTTCGATAAAATTCGCTCTTACTACCTTTTTTTATGCTTGGTAGGAGATCGTTGGGTAACCCGATTCTTCCGCCGATAGACGAAGTTCAAAGGATTAGAGCACCAAAAACAATGGCCACAACATCAATGGCAAACGACGAGGTGAATCCGGACCTTGAAGAGCGACTTTTGATCCAAGAAGAAAACACTCGTCAACCGAGGGTTGAGAATGTTGCACAAAATATAGATGAGGAAGAAATTCGTCAACCAAGGTTTCCGAGATATGATAATGTTGGGCGCAATCAAGGGATACCGGAAGCTCAACAAGGGAGGTACTTTTATCCGAGACAACCACCCGTCGGAATGCAATATGGAGCGAATTATTATCCCGGACCTCAATATGGGATGGAGGCGAACTATAACATACCGCAACAACCTCCGGTCGAACATCTTATGAGGGACTATGCAAAGCCCGTAGTGAACACCGCCATTTCATGCATCCAATTAGCACCGGCCGCAAGGAACTACCACATAAGCGGATTTCACATCGAGCAATTGCCCTCATTACACGGATTAGCACGAGAGGATCCGTTATCATTCATCCGAGATTTCTATGTGGCGATTGATAACTTCCCATTGAACGGGTTGAGCGAGGATCAACTACGAATGAAGTGTTTCCCTTATACACTCAAGGACGGGGCGAAACAATGGTTGATGACTTTGGCGCCCGGATCACTAAGAACATGGGATGAAGTCTACGATAAATTCATTACCAAATACTTCTCCCATTCAAAGACGACGCAATTGAGAACTCAAATCTCAACTTTCGGACAACAAGACGGAGAGGCATTTCACGAAGCATGGGACCGATTCAAAATGCTACTCATTCAATGCCCACACCATCACTATCCGTTTCAACTACTCAATCAATTCTTCTATGACGGATTGACTCAATATTGCCAAGGAGCGGTAGATAATGCATCCGGTGGTTCGTTTTGGGGTTTGACGGAGAGATAAGCATATGACGTGTATGAAACATTGGGAGCAAATTCTCAACAAAAAAGTGTACGTGTTCGTAGGGGAGTCATGCACCAAGTGAGCGAGAAGGACGAGATGCAATCTAAAATCGATGAGTTGACAAATGAACTAAGACAACTCAAGACTCAATATAAATCTTCTAGCTCACGAGTTTGCGAGATTTGCGGAGCACCCGGACATGATGCCAATTCATGCCCTCATACTTTTCCAGGAGAACAAACCGAACAAGTTAATTGGGCTATGGGGCAAAGTACGGGAAGGCCCGAATGGGAATAGAGGAGAAATAATTATGGCAGAAACGCAAGAAATGCACCTATCCCAAATACTTATCATCATGTGCTAAGAAATCATCCGAATTTCTCATGGAGAAACAACAATCCGATTCCATACGACACAAACGCTCAAGCTCAATACAACGGAGGAAACCGAGCCCAACAACCAATGCGAAGTAAACCACCTCCACAACAAAGGAACTCTCTTGAGGAGAGTATAGCGGCATTCATTAAAGAGAGCAAGGAAAACCGAGAGGAGAACAATAAGAGGTTTGAATCTTTAGAAGCTTCGATGAAGAAAATGGAGATCCAAATTGGGCAACTTGCTACCGAGGCACGTAGACAAGAAAGGGGTAAACTACCGAGTCAACCCGAGCAAGCTCAAGCCATTACCACTCTCCGAAGTGGTAAAGTGATTAATAGAGAAGTCAATTCCGAAGTAAAAGAAAGAAGGGATGAGAAAGAAGATGAGTCGGGAATCAAGAGGAGAAAATAGACGAAGCAACTTCAACTTCCAAGCTTCACAAATCCGCTCAACCATATAAGCCACCAATTCCTTTCCCGAGCCGTCTTAGAAAAGAAAAGCAAGATGAGCAATTTTCCGAAATCTACGACATGCTTTCGAAGGTTCATGTCAACTTACCTCTTTTGGATGTTGTGAAGAACATTCCCGCTTATACAAAATTTTTCAAAGAGTTGACTTCCAACAAAAGAAGATACAATGGGAACGCGAAGGTGGTGCTTTATGAAGTAGAAGCAAGGGGTCAAAAGAAAGGCGATCCCGGAAGTTTTATGATCGACATTACTATGAGAGACAAGAGAGTTGCTCGTGGGATGCTAGATTTGGGGGCAAGTGTGAATCTCATGCCATACTCGACCTATTTGAGGCTTGGACTCGGGAGAATCAAACCGACAAGAATGACTCTTCAAATGGCGGATAGGTAGGTGAAATACCCCAAGGGAGTCATTGAAGACCTATTGGTGCAAGTGGACAAATTGGTGATTCCGGCCGATTTTGTTATCTTGGAGATGAGCGATTTCGGGACAAGCGAAAATGAAGGGACAATACTCCTAGGACGGCCATTCATGCGAACAACAAAAACAATCGTCGATGTTGATGAAGGAAAGGTCACCATGACCGTCTTGGGCGAAACCGTGGAAATCAACGTGTTCGGTTCATCTCCTATCCCTTTTCATATTTATGCTTCCCATGATGTGAATTTTGTTGATTGCATTGATTCTTTGGTTGATGATATATATTTTCATGATGATGTAGGTGACACGTTGCATGATGCTCTAACCGTTGAGCATGATATGGGGCTTAATAATCTAGAAATTGAAAGATATGTTGCGTTGTTAGATAATTCCGAAATAATTGATGAAGTTGACGGTTTTAAGATACCATTGGAATTAAAATTTGAGGAGCCCGTTGAAATCACCCCACCCCAACTTGAATTGAAAGAACTTCCGACACATCTTAAATATGTTTTCTTAGGCAAAAGTGACACTTACCCTGTGATTGTCTCTTCCGAATTAACTCCTTTGCAAGAAAACAAATTAGTAGAAGTTCTAACTAAGTTAAAAGAAGCGATTGGGTGGAGTATTTCCGATATCAAGGGAATAAGTCCGGTTAGGTGCATGCATAAAATAATTCTTGAGGAAAATGTTAAACCGGTTAGGCAACCTCAAAGGCGTTTGAATTCGAACATGCAGGAAGTTGTGAAAAAGGAAGTTTTAAATTTGCTAGATGTCGGAGTCATCTACCCAATATCCGACAGTAAGTGGGTGAGTCCTGTGCATGTAGTGCCTAAGAAATCTTGAATAACGGTGGTTCGTAATAATAAAAATGAATTGGTGCCCACTAGAACGGTAACCGGTTGGAGGATGTGCATTGATTACCGGAAATTAAATGCCGTAACAAAAAAGGATCATTTTCCTCTACCTTTCATTGATCAAATGTTGGAACGTTTAGCTGGGCATGATTATTACTGTTTTCTAGATGGTTTTTCAGGTTTCTATCAAATTCCCATTGCTCCGGAGGATCAAGAGAAGACCACTTTCACTTGCCCTTTTGGCACTTTTGCCTTTAAGAGGATGCCGTTTGGTCTTTGCAATGCTCCCGCTACTTTTCAAAGGTGCATGCTATCTATATTCTCCGACTTGTTAGAAAGATCCATCGAGGTATTCATGGACGACTTCTCTGTATTTGGAACCACTTTCGATGATTGTTTAAATAATTTGACTATTGTGCTAGAACGATGTATTGAGTGTAATCTTACACTTAGTTGGGAAAAGAGTCATTTTATGGTAAAACAAGGTCTTGTTCTAGGTCATGTGGTTTCCAATAAAGGAATGGAGGTTGATAAGGCTAAAGTCGATTTGATTGTTAAATTACCTCCGTCTTCATGTGTCAAAGAGGTTCGGAGCTTTTTAGGGCATGCCGGGTTTTATAGGCATTTTATTAAAGATTTTTCGAAAATTGCCCGCCCTTTGAGTAACCTTTTGTGCAAAGATGCTAAATTTGATTTTACCGAGGAATGTTTAGTCGGTTTCAACGCTTTGAAAGAAAAGTTAACTTCAACACCTATTGTTGTCGCTCCCGATTGGTCTCTCCCTTTTGAAATTATGTGTGATGCGTCTGACTTTGCTATAGGTGCCGTTTTGGGACAAAGAGTGAATAAATTTTTCCACGTGATTTACTATGCGAGCAAAACGCTCGATGAAGCTCAGGCTAATTACACCACCACCGAAAAAGAATTTTTAGCCGTTGTGTTTTCTTTTGCCAAATTTCGATCCTACTTGGTTGGCTCAAAAGTGATTGTGCATACGGATCACGCCGCATTGAAATATTTATTAAAAAAATCCGATGCAAAACCAAGATTGATTCGGTGGGTTCTTCTGCTGCAAGAATTTGATTTGGAATTCACAGATAAAAAGGGATCGGAAAACATAGTGGCCGACCATCTATCTAGGCTAACCGAGGGTGATAATTTTAAGCTTGATAATCATATGCCAATTGTTGAAACTTTCCCCGATGAGCAATTATTCGATGTAACAAGGACACCTTGGTATGCTGATATTGTCAATTACATTGTTAGTGGTGTTTTGCAGCCCGACTTAACCTATCAAGGGAAGAAGAGGTTTATTTCTATGTGCAGGCATTACTTTTGGGACGAGCCCTACTTATTCAGGTTGGGGCCTGATCAGATATTCCGGCGTTGTGTCCCGGAGGAAGAGTACGAGAGCATATTGTTATTTTGCCATGAGTTGCACTGTGGAGGACATTTTAGCGCAAAGAAAACGGCTCACAAGGTCCTTCAATCGGGATTCTACTGGCCAACATTGTTTAAGGATGCCTATTTCCATTGCAAGAGTTGCGATCGTTGTCAACGAACGGGGAATATAAGCAAAAGGAATGAGATGCCGTTGACAAACAACCTTGTTGTGGAGCTTTTCGATGTTTGGGGAGTGGATTTTATGGGTCCTTTTCCAATTTCCCATGGTTTTGAGTATATTCTAGTTGTTGTAGACTACGTCTCTAAATGGGTGGAAGCAATTCCAACCCGAACTAACGATGCTAACGTGGTTTGCAATTTTTTTAGGGATGTGATTTTTTGCAGGTTCGGGACGCCTAGGGCCGTAATCAGCGACAGAGGCACGCATTTTTGCAATAAACAACTTGCAGGCTTGCTTAAGAAGTACAATGTGATGCATAAGGTCGCAACGGCGTACCATCCACAAACTTCCGGGCAAGTAGAAGTAAGCAATCGGCAAATAAAGGCAGTGCTCGAAAAGACGGTGAAACCGACAAGAAAAGACTGGGCATTAAAGTTGAATGACGCTTTATGGGCATACCGCACGGCCTACAAAACTCCAATCGGAATGAGTCCGTATCGCCTAGTATTTGGGAAAGCATGTCATCTACCCGTTGAGCTAGAACACAAGGCGTATTGGGCAATCAAAGCGCTCAATTTAGATCAAGAAAAGGCGGGCGAGGAACGACTTTTGCATTTAAACGAGCTTGATGAGATGCGATATGAGGCGTACGAAAACGCTAAACTCTACAAAGAACGGACGAAACGGTATCATGATAAGCGTATCGTTCGTAAATCTCTTGAACCCGGTATGGATGTTTTGCTACATAACTCCCGTCTCAAACTCATGCCCGGAAAATTGGTATCGCGATGGGGCGGACCATTCAAAGTCGTTAAAGTATGGCCGCACGGAGCTGTAGAACTTCTTGATCCTCGGAAGAACGAGCACTTTAAGGTAAATGGGCATAGAGTGAAGCCGTATTTCGGACAAATCGAAGAAATCAATGCGTTTGAGTGCATAGAGGTGCACGATGTTGAAGCTTGAGCAAAACGGGAAGAAGTCGAGCTAATGACTATAAAAAAGCGCTACTTGGGAGGCAACCCAACATTTTAGTTAGATTTTTTGTCTTCTGTTTTTCGCATTTATTTTCCTTATTCGTTTTTATTCGATTCGAAACTGACCGATTCAACTGTGGGTTTTAAAATTACAGGAAATGAGTGCGTTTTCAGAAACTAATAATCTGGACAGGTAGGACACGGTCGAGTTGCCTAGGAAACGGCCGAGTCCCTAAAATAGTGAGAATTTGATTATTTCGAACAGGACGACACGGCCGTGTCACAGGACACGGCCGGGCCTCAAAACAGTGAGAATTGGTTTTTTGAGGGAGTACGACACGACCGTGTCATAGGACACGGCCGAGTCGGCCGACAGTAGGTTTTAAGTTATTACGCACAGCACGACACGACCGTGTCATATTCGACACGACCGTGTCATATTCGACACGGCCGCTTCAGCCGGTCAGGTATAAAAAGGAAACACGGCCGTTTCCCATTTTTATCTTCTCCAACTTTTATTTTTCTTCTTCCCTGCGAAACCTGCGAACCCTAGCTGCTGTAATATCGATTTTTTCTCTTCGTTTTTAAAGAAATTTTATGCAAAATCAAGAAGAGATACAAGAATCAACTATATAATCATCATCTTTCAACCAATTTCATTCTTCTAAGGAGCAACTCGGACGAATAGGGATCGGGATTTAATTTTTTTTCTCTTGACTTTCTCCGAAATCAAGGTATGTTTCTCATGTTTTTGATGATTATTCTTTGTTATGAACATGCTATGATGATTTGAATCGATAGTCCTTAATTATCTAGGGTTCTTGAGTAAATTGAAGGTGATAAAATTTGGGGATTTTGGATAATTCTTCATGCATTGATGATTAAATTTCTCGATTGAAAATTTTTGTAATTAAGAGATGTTTTCCATGATGAAGATGATGAATTTAAACGATAATTTTGCTTGGGAGACGTTTTGATCGATAATGTTTATATTGGGGGAATTTTATTGCTTGCTATAAGTTTGGGGGAGGAATACGTTCTGAAATCCTTGGATAATGATAGATTAAATTTTTGCAGAAAATGGCACGAGGAAGAGGACGTGGAAATGCTCAACGCGGAAGGGGTAGGAATGGCGGGGAACAAGTGCAGCCGGCAAGAATGGCTATTCAAAGGGCTGTGGAAACCTCGGAATCTTATGGAATCAATCTACCGGAAACGCAATATGAAAGGTGGGAAATGCTGGGGCAGAAAAAAATGCTACCTACAAGGTGGCCCGATGACGAATGCATGAATGCAATGGGGATAAAGGAAGATGTGATGAAATTCCTTGGAAGAGTGCATTGGGCGTGGATGATGACTCAACGATGGCCGACTTATAGGTTTCTGACGATGGAGTTTCTCAGCACTCTAACTGTGAGAAGAGATCCGGTGACTAGAGAACCGACCGAAATGACATTCCGGATCAACGACAACGAAGAGACACTGACTATCGTCCAGTTGGAGGAAATTTATCATGCAAGACACGAGGGCCATTACCCGATAAATTGGTTCGCTTGTGAAACTTACTGGAGATCCATGGTAGAATACCCGGGGAGTGAGGCGCGATATTACATGGCAAGATCGGCAAAAGGATCGAACATTCGCAATCCCGTGCTCAGATACTTACACAAAGTGATTGCGAGTACAATATATGGCCGAAAGGAAACCGGGCCCATTTCACTGTGGGAGTTATATATCCTGACTCACATGCTCGACGACTCAATTCCGGCAACCGGGGCCATGGTAGCGGAACATTTTGAGGATGTCGCCACAAAGCCTAAGGGGGAGATATGGATAGGGGGCTTGATTACCCCTATCGCACTACACTTTGGTATTTCCTTAGCCCAGAGGACCCCCCTTCCTGGAAATATGCTTCTCTCAATCTCCGTGATGAAGGTGATGAATATCCTGGACTATGAACATCGCATGGTCTTCATGCAGACGGACAACGACCATTTCCTCCTCCCGAATCCACCTTTGACAACCATAAATAATATTCGGGATATGGGAAATCTTCAAATGGCTACGGAGGCACACCGTCGAGCACGGATGGCAGCCGGCTTGGCTCCCCCGGGTCACAGCCCTGTCGACCGAAATGTTCGACCTAGGCGCATTATGGATGAGGATAGAGCCAAGAGGATGGAAGAGGTGGAGGCTTATGAAAGAGGCCCGGATGACGAGGAAGAAGAAGAGAGCGAAGAAGAAGAGGAAGAAATCACGAGAGATCGGCCCGAGACGTCAAGGCGGGCCGAAATTGGACGTGCCCCATCGCGCCCATCATTAAGGGAGGAGTTCGAAGCCTACGGAGAGGAGGCTAGACGGGACCGATAGGAGGCTAGACGGGACCGAGAGGAGGCTAGACAGGAGAGACGCCAGACATTGTCTCTTGTGAGACGAATGGTCGAGTGGCATGTCCAGCAAGGGCACTTCCCTCCGCCCGAGTAGTAAACCGGTCGTAAGTATTTCTTGACTAATGAAATTCTTTTCTTTAAATACTATATCCCCTTCGTTCGTATATTCTTTAATTCAAGTTTGGGGGGGATCGGTCAAGAAATACTTCATTACTCTCGTTTTTATTTGTTTTCAGATACTATTTTGCTTGTTTGATTATTTTTGGTTGTTTTGAACATTTTGCACTTATTTGTGGTGTGTTTTTACTTGGTGTGTTTTTACTTGGTGTGTTTATTTCGCAAACTTGAAGAAAACTTTGAAGTGTGTATTTTTTTTGGAATGCCTCGGGATTTATTTCGTTGTTCTGATATACAAATCAAGAATAATTTGTTGAGGAAAAATTGTTGATAATCGATACGGGTGTGAAATTGAATAAGTGGTTTTAATATCTTGGAGGTATGAGCGAACCTACTTGTGAGCTATTGAGCCTTCGTGCATTTTCTAAAATGCAAGTTTCATTGTCGAGTGTTTCATTCTTGATTTAAAACTCTGGAACTTGCCTTGGTATCTTGTTTAAAACCATTGGTGTGTGTATGTGCAAATTGAGTGAAATGATTTTTGGCGCCTTTGATCTTTACCCTTCGATTTTGGCCAACCCGACATTTGATCATTTCTTAAACCCAATTGAGGTCATTGTCTATTTCATTGTTAAACCACATATCGAGCTTTCATTTACTATAATCCTTCGATCCCTACTTGGACAATTAGAAATATTTTTGACGAGGATGCAAAGATTGTGGTGACATTGGGTGCCATATATATTGTCGGGAGTGTTGAATTGGTGAAAATAATTACTCCGCTATTTTTGGGAACCTAGTAACCA
Source organism: Orobanche coerulescens (assembly GCA_033398695.1). Classification (NCBI taxonomy): domain Eukaryota; kingdom Viridiplantae; phylum Streptophyta; class Magnoliopsida; order Lamiales; family Orobanchaceae; genus Orobanche; species Orobanche coerulescens. The sequence goes on from CM065810.1 coordinate 8,577,201, forward strand.
GGTGTATTCATGTGACCCATCGTTTACATTCGCGTAAAACGGATCCCTTAGATATGAGTATGCTTGGAAGTAATTGTGATCCTAGTAACCGGGTGTATTCATGTGACCCATCGTTTACATTCGCGTAAAACGGATCCGAAAACAACCCAAAAAAAAAAAAAATCGGAGCAATAAGGAGGGTATGACGCTGCGTTTTTCACTTCGATAGTGCTTGTTACAAGTGGTTCTTAATTAAGGGGATGAAAGAAGCAAATCTCAAAAATCTTGAGCTTCTAAAGCGACTATGGTGATTTAAATTCTAAAAATTGCTCGAGTCAAGTCACTTTAGCCATATATATCCCACCTGGACCAAAGCCTACATTTCAAGCCGAGTAATGCCCTTTTTGATTCAAAAAAAAATTTTGCATGCACAAAACAGTGGTAGAGATTAAGACTATTGGCAAGCCTATGGGGTTCCTTATTTCATTGAATGAGTTCCGAGCGTATACTTATCCATATCACTTTGAGAGTGAGTGAATACACTTGACCAGTGAGGTTTATATTGCCAAGTATTGACTATGATGTTGAGGAAGCACCCCAGAGGTTTGAAAACTTTGTAGAACTCGACTTATTTTACTTGTGAGTATTGATGAAATTTTCAAAAAGGATCTTTTGAGGTATTTTGACAGTTGAGTTCCCCTTTTGTGAGTGTATTTTAAAATGATTTGCTCGGGACGATCAAAGTTCAAGTTTGGGGGGGTTTGATGAGTCGATTCTTGATCGACTCATTCTGTTCTATCTAGTCGTGTTTTTGTTTGCTTTTTAGTATTTTTGTTCTCTTTTATGCGTGGTATGTTGTGTTTTTAATTTATAGGTAGCTAAGCGAAGATTGTGGTGAAATATGCGCTTTCATAGCTAATATTGGAGTCTATGACGATCAAGAGCTAAAACGAGGCCTAAAACGACGAAAGATTTAAGCAATATTGGTCAAATCTCCTAAATCCCAGAATCTCCACTCCGAATTGAGATTTATTCTCCTTTGATATAAATTCCTCGTGAAATTAGCTTCGAAATGGTATATCATATGCTAAAATCCGAGGTGTATTGATACAAGAACGAAGGATCAAGCCGAAGAAGACCGAAAACCGGACTTGGCTGCACCAGGCGACTCAACTAGGCTGCACCAGGCGACTCGAGCCACATCAGGTAACTCGGCCGTGTCACAGGACACGGCCGGGTCTCATTCCAGCGCGAACTGCAATTTTCAAAAGGGTAGGACACGGCCGTGTCATAAGGACACGGCCGAGTCACTATTTAGCCGGTTTTGTGTTTCCCGCATAGTGCAGCACGACCGTGTCATGGGACACGGCCGAGCCCCTTGACAGACTACCTTTGTTAATCAGCGTAGTGCGACACGGCCATGTCCCAGGACACGGGCCGTGCCACTTTTCCGTTCATGTCACTTTCCTTGACATTTTTGCATACCTTTAAGCCTTTGTCTTGATTTTTTGGCTATAAAACAAAGGGTAGTGACCCCTTGAGGGGTGTGCTTATCTTGTGGAAAAGATATTTTGTGGAAAAACACAAGATTAGGAAGGAAAAACACCAAAAGAGTGGAAAGAGAGAGATTTTTCATCATCTTCCTTGTATGTTCTTGGAGTGAAAAATACTTTTGTGAGATATAATAATTCCTTGTATAATTTTGTTGTGAGTTCTTGTAAGAAGATCATCAAACCTTCATCGGGAATTCGATTTCGGCATTTACAAGGGAAGTTTTTACCATGTTTTGTTCTTCAATTTCCATTATTGTTGTTGAATTAATCATGTGTGGCTAAACACTTCATATGGGTTTTTAGATATAGCCACACACATGTTTTTGATTGTTAGTTCCTTTTGATTTTCCGGGTAAAAGTTTGGGATTGTTCCTCTTGTTCGTTCTTCGTTTTAGAACTTTGAATTAGATCATCAAACCTTTTTCATTGTTGTTATTATTATTCAAATAGAGGGTTTTTGTCGGTGTTCGCCATCAAACGACCCGATAGAAATGATTGTGAATGTTCTCGAGCTTTTTCGCGCGATCTTTGAATGATTTATCTCATCAAAAGTAGTCGGTTAATTGATTGTTAGATAGGGTTTCATCCCCATCAAAAGAGTATCCCTTAATTTTCGTTGAGAACAATCGTGATTTTAGAATTACCACCATCAAATGGATTTATTTTAATCGTGAGCAATCGATAATTCCTAACCTTATTTATTTGAGTATCGAAACTAATAATTGATTACGTGTGTGTCGGTGACTCTAAATTCCCATATTAATCTCATTATTGTTATCTCTCATTTATCCGACTATCAAATCGGTGTTGTTATCACTTAGTTTAATTTAATTTTGTGCGTTAGTAATTGTAATCATAATCAACCAATGATGTATTTTAATTTATTTTACTTCTGTTCATTCGACTATTTGCCGAACATTATCGAATTTTAAACCGTTTCCAATTCCTCGAGAGATCGACCTCGGAGTTACTTGCCGCTTACTACAAGAGCGATTCGTACACTTGCGAGTATTTAATTTGAATCCATCAAGCACCTTTCAGCTTCTTCTGGTGGGAGGACTAGGATGCCGGTTCGTTCATAAGGACATTGGGCTCCGACGTCCAAGAGGTCGTCTTCTAGTCGTCTTCATGCTGGGAAAGCATCTTCTTCTCAGGCGACGGGTTCGACCGTTGTTTGCTTTAACTGTGATACGATAGGACATCGCAGTACCCGGTGCTCGATGCAGATTATTGCTTGTTTTCTGTGTGGGAGGTAGGGACACCTTCAGAAATACTGCAGGAGTTCTAGTACCAGTAGGTCTCGAGAGAGCTCTCACGGGCCTCAAGACATTTTGTTACTCCAGTCTGTACTTCATCCAAGGAGTCCTATCAGGCTTCGGGAGCCAGAGGTAAAGACAATCGAGGAGGAGCAACGAGTTCGGATTTGGGTCTTCCTCGAGTCGATGAGATCGAGGAGCTCGATGATTTGGAGGATGTTGATTTCGGGTACATTTGAGATGTAGCATTGATTTGTATTTTCCTTGATTTTCGGACTGATGTTTGACTTAATTTGTATTGTGGTATTGTGGTTGTGAACCATTTGTTGTTGATCTATCTTATAACGATAGTATTTGATAATCTTGATATTTGAGGACGTTTGATGCGTTTTTCTTCCCTTTTGGTGTTGTACCCTAGATTTCGTGATAATTTGGGTAATTGTTCATTGTGATTCGGGACGTCAAGTCGTGGGGACTGGGGCGCACGATTGATATGGTCCCGAGGACTATATATGCGTTGTTGTTTTCCTTTTATGGCGTGAGTCAGTGTTTGCATGGGCGTCCGATACCGACGGGAATGGGGAAGTGTACACCGATAACTGTAGGCATGTACAATGGGCGGCTCCCGTGGGGTGTGTACGCCGGTGTTACGAGTCATGAGGGTGGTATGACTTTATGGCTGGCCTCTGGCGGGGGAGTCATGATTCGACTGATCTCGCACTTGGTTGAGTGTTTTTATCACTTGGCTTTCGCCGTGTTCAGGCAGAGGAGACGCGGGGGACCCGAGGGGTTGGCCCAGTTACTCAGGCGAAGTGGTTCTTAGTAAGGAGTATTCCTGGAGATGTTGTTTTCAGATCCGGATGGATAGTTCGTACCCCGAGTTGTGCACCCTGAGTTTCGGGGACAAAACTCCTTCTAAGGGGGGGTATGTAATATCCGGGGGTAATTTTTTTTCGTGTTACTGTTGAGTTGTACATATTCATTTGGAATTGTACAAGTGTTGTTGTTTTGGACGGATACAATGTATATTGTTTCGTCGTTATTGTTTCATCGTTTGGATGTTGCTTGAAGAGTTCAGATTTTTGGCTAAGTATACTAGCCATAGTGTACGCTACATGGGTAGCATTACGTGCGCTATGAGATGGGTATTACGTACATTAAACCTATATGGTTACGTACGTAATGAGTGGTCGATTGTAGGAATCTTCCTCGTGGTTAACTTTCGGATGGTAGGGCCGGGTATCTTTCGATCAGATCTCACTATTGCAGTCAATGGATCCTTACATACGTTAGAAGGTGAGATCTACGTATCTAAGTCGTGCAACTTGTTAACATACATAAAAGGTGGTTGTTTACGTACGTTAAGGTCTTCACATTCTTGGTCAGTCGGTTCTGGACTAGCATTACATACGTTAAGCTACTGATATAGCGTACGTAATAGTCCTTACGTGCGTTAGGCTTGGTATATAGCGTACGTAATGAGCTTGTCAGTTTATATATCTTGGTTTCGTATTTCATTTCTTCACGAACCAAAACTTCCTCTCTCTTTCTAGAACCGTCCCTCTGGACTTGTTCTTGATATTTAGCCTCTTCCAACATGTTTTTGATCATCATAACTCGATTTGGAGCTTGGAATTGGAAGCTAGTTGGTTCTCCTTTGGTGTTTGGAGAGTTCTTCTTGCTCTTCATTGGTAAGTTCTCTTACCTCTTGTTCTTCAAGTGATTTTCGAATATGATGAAGTTGTTGTTGTTGTTTTCCTCGTATAGTTGGTGATTTTTGGAGTATATCATGATTCTTGATGAGTTTCTATAACTTATGATGAAGAACATGATGATTGTGGTTTGAGGAGGAGTTGTTCTTGATGCTTTATGATGTTTGAAGGTTTTAATCATGTCTAGGAAGGATTATGCTAAGATTGTTATATGATTAACACAGTCTTGATATGATTACTATTGTTGGTTGTGGTTTTGAGGGATTATAACCATTTTTGTAATGAATTATGATGAATTATGTAATGATTATCATAATCTTGCAATGGTTGATTTAATCTTGTGGTTTAATCTGAATTCATGATGAATTGGTGATGGATTATCGGTTGGACATCATGTTTGTTGAGATGATGATGTTCTTGGGGTATTGATGATATTAGTGATATTATCATGTTGAGATGTTTGATTTGATGATTGTTCTTAACTGATTCTTGTTGAATTGTTTTCACAAGTGTTAAGAACGTAATGATCATGTTAATTGATTATTGAGGTGTTGAAGGATGTTAGAATTCATAGTTGAGAACTATGATTTTCTTTTGTGGAGTTTAACCGATTCGGGATTGAATCGGGATTGTTTTGGTGTTGCTTTCCATTGATTTTGTGTTATTGAATGAATCGTATTTCATTTAAGGTTGTTCGAGTGCTTGTCATCGTCGGAGGACGCAGTTTGTTGTTTCGTGGGAGGATGTTGATCGTGGAAGGACTTTCTCGCCTTTGGTTTGAGGCAAGTTTTATACTTGTACTAGTTAATGAGATTAATGTTATCATATATGTGTATGAATGTGTGTATCATTTCAAGACTCGGTCTCTTTATGAATTTGTTGATATCAGGGGATTATTTGATACGACACCCTTCGGCAAATTATGCCAAATGTTATTTTTGTTCGTAAATGGCCGGTTCAAGGCATTGCGATACTTGTTGGTAATATTGTTGTCGATAGTCGGTTCGCAGTATCGATGTATCGATTGTTGTTGTTGATATTGATGTCGATTTAAGACATGGCTATGATCATTGTTATTGATATTGGTGCTTCGTTATTGATGTTGTATTGGCCGATTGAAGGCATTGATGTATTCGATTATCATCTTCGTTATCGGTAACCAATTAAAGATGCCGAGACATCGGTGGTATTGTTGTTATCGATTGACCGTTTTAAAGGCAATCGAGATATTGAATTGGGATTGTCGAGTACATTTCCCATCCGTTGAGTCATTATTATCGATTGACCGTTCTAAGGTAATCGATGTATTAAAATGGGATTTTCGAGGACATTTCCCATAATTTGAGTCGTTATTATCGATTGATTGTTCTAGGGTAATTGATGTATTGAATTGGGATTGTCGAAGACATTTCCCACCCGTTGAGTCGTTGTTATCGATTGACCATTCTAAGGTAATCGATATATTGAATTGGGACTGTCGGAGACATTTCCCATCCGCTGTATCGTTGTTATCGATTGGCCATTCTAAAGTAATCGATGTATTGAATGGGGACTGTCGAAGACATTTCCCATCTATTGTATCGTTGTTATCGATTAGCTATTCTAAGGCAGTCGAGGTATTTGAATTAGGACCGCCAAGGATAGTGCCCATCCGTGAGTTATTATTATCGTGTTGGCTGACTCAAGGCAGCACACTTTTATTCTTGTGAATTTGGTAATCTTGGGATCATTGCCGTTTGTGATTAATTGTGTTTGGAGGCTAGTCGCGGCTAGTGCTCGATAGATAAGTTTGGGCCTTGAACCTTCGTGGTTGGTTTCCCAACACCTACAGTTCAGTAGGTCACGGTCATGTTGATGATCTCATTATGGGTAAGTTTGGGGCTTGAACCTTCGCGGTTGGTTTCCCAACACCTACAATTCAGTAGGTCAAGGTCACTGGGTGATCTCATTATGGGTAAGTCTGGGGCTTGAACCTTCGCAGTTGGTTTCCCAACACCTGCAATTGAGCAGGTCACAGTCATTGGATGATCTCATCTGATACAGCTTCAGGATGTTTTGGCTTCGGGCCATTGTGATGACTTACAGATTAGGGCTGTTTGGCTTTCAAGCCATTGTGATTTTTGGCAGCTTCGGCTGAGGGCTTTCAGGCCATTGTGATGTATTGGTATTTCCATTGGAGCCTTCGGGCATTGTAATTCATAATTTTACTTCAGCTCTGGCTTGGTTTACCTCCAGGTAATGTATTGTTGTGTTCTATATTGATGATTCGTCGTTGGGCACTTGTATTCTAACCTGTTGAGCAGGTACCGATCGTATGTCGTGGGCATAGTGTTTCACGAATGCTCGATTCTTACCTTGGTTTGTGAGCATCTCGTATTACCATTATTGTACTGTTCATTCTGCCTTTGGATGCATATCATGTTGTAAATGTGTTTGATGTTCATTATCTGGATGACTAACCCCGTGGGGGCGGAACATGTTTTCATGCTTTTGGTGCTTGTGAGGAGAGAGTTGAGACACAGGGGCATGACGATGACGACGAGGCATTCGAGCGATACTAGTCCGAGATGTTTCGGTGTTCATGTCGGTCAGACAGTTTGGAGTACTCTAGTTTCGTCAGTTGTTATCCTTTTGTACTATTCGCGCAAGGCTCGTGGATGTTGTTGTATTTTTATTTTGGCCATGTAGTCCCACTTTGGTCGTTGAAATCCATATCAGAATATTATGTTGGATATCATAGTAGAGACTGTGATTCTCCCTTTTGGTCAGTTTATTGTATTTTGGTCGTGTTCGCCTGGTGGATCTCCTGGTGTGGGGTCCACGGCATTGTAATGACCCAATGAGATTTGGGGGTGTTACATCGACATCGTCGTAGACATTATTCTTAGCCTTCTTCTTATTTAGCTCTTGATAATCTATAGCCTTGTCCTTGTCTTCAACACATGGGCAAGATCACTTGTTGGATGTACCAACACATTTCTCAATCAAGTTCGCCTTAGCCTCTATAAGTGCCTTGGCCTTCAAAACTTGATCTTTCACATGAGCTTCGACTTGAAGCTTCAGAATCAACTCTTCAAGAGTTATAGCTCTTCTCTCGTGCAAAAGGTAGCTCTTGAACTTCACCCCACTAGGTGGCAACTTACTGATCATCATCATAATGATGAAGTCATCGGGTAGCATCATTCCCACGGCATGAACATTGTGGACCAAATATTGAAATTTTTCCACTTGTTCCATGACGGAGAGAGAATCAACCATTTCGAAGTTAAGAAGCATTACTAGATATTATGGATCCATTAGATAGTCACATGTAGAGGAAGTAGGCTCATACTCCCCCTTAATATATTCCAAATTTATTAGGAATTCATTCCCAATATTAGATAGTAGTGATATTAATCGAGAACAATATTTGAAGACATGATGTGTCTATATCACCGTATAGATATTTTACCGACATATCGCATCATCTTTCGGTGCCATTATTGCACATCATTATTGTAACACCCCCAAACCACTTGGGAATATTACAGCGCCGCAGACCCTCTCCATGAGGATCTACCAGGCTAAATACGAAAACAATTCATCACATTTAATGTCAATATGGCTAAATAATGAACCATTAGACCGATTTGATCTTTTACCACTAACAACACAATAAAATATACAAAACTCATACCCATACAGGGGTTGAATTACATCAACGTTCCCATAAAACGAGAAAATTACACAATGGAGAGCCAAATATTGAGACTCTAACAAAATACTCAACAACTGGTCTTCATGTGATTAGTATCGTCGTCTTCCATCATCCTTCGTATCGATCCTATGATTTGCTCCCCAGCAACCTGCAAGTACACAGGCCATCTGCACATCCACCCCCGAATACTTGGGGGTTAGCAAAACTCCACTGTTTTGCTAGTGCAAGTATAAAATTATGAATACAAGCCATACGTATCATACTCCAATATCCGATAATTGAAAACATACTCCCCGAGATAAATCATTTAATCAAAACTGCTCGAATCATGACAGGTGGGAACAAACCCAATATGCATTTTACAAGATATCAAAGATCACGGGAGTTTTGAAAACATTTGGAATATATGAATCCTCAACTTAACAGAACCACATAGGGATACGGGCCAAGGACTTGTTTAAGTTCAAAAATACCAATCCGATCACAAAACAAGGGGTCCACGACCCGATTATCCTCATCACATACTCGAGTGAAAGTCCAAAAGGTCACACCCAATAAACAACCAAATCACAATGTACGGAGACAATCACCAGGGCCCGCATCCTTATGCCAAAAACCTCACAATGAAGAAACAAATCATATACGACACTTATATTGATGCCACTCTAGCCAAGTACCAAGACCTTACGTACGACATAACTCACGCCGAGAATGGAAGCGTTATGATATTCCAGACATATCATAATTATCGAAACAACAACGTGCCATAATCATCACAAAACAACCTCAGGAGCTATACTGGCCATGTACCTCTCAAGCAAAATACACACCCCAGAGACACCTCGTCAGGCCCTCCCTGGTGTATAGCCCAACCGAGAAATCTGTAGGAAAACGCAGCCTACCGGACCCCAGGGGACCCTCACTGGTTTTACTCGGCTCACACAATCTCAAAAACCACATGGCACAAATCACAATCATCAAAACCGCATTCTCCCGAAGTACATCAAACGTAATTCAAGGTACTTGTTAGAAATGGCCACTATATCTGACACATACTCACAACCAATACTACACAACAACATATGCTCATCAATAGACCCGCACATCCACACACATATATTCTTCTTTTAAGAAGACATAACCTTAAGTCCACTTTTGACATAATCACGCACATCAGTACCACACGCAAGGAAGATATTTCCATGTACAAGACTAACACACATTTTCAAAACAACACATTCGTTCACAAATACACAAGTAGATTTAGAAGGAAACCTTTATCGAGAACATACCGATCCTTTTTAACATTCATTAAACATTCGTATTTCACATAAAATCATTTATCAACAATTGTGCTTACGAAGCACGAAACGTATGGGCAAGATACTTGCCTCGAATCCGTGAGCGAACAAATACGACGAATCACAAGGCCTCGATACCATGAACCACTGGACAACGAACGGATGAGGTTGGGCAGCCCTCGAACTTCCAAAACCGACCAAGAACTCGACAACTCCACGAGAACTACGAAAGTAACACTAACACGAATCAATAACACTAAACGAAATCCGAATCGATCCTAAAAACAACAAGGATCTAAGTGTGTCTCCAATAAATCAAGAACTATGTTCCGAGTGATATAAAATCATGAATGAGTTCAAAAATCCGAAGATCATGGCCAAGACAACAAGAATTTCACCATCGATTCATCATCCTTGGATTAAATTGAAGAACTAAGGAGAAACCCCCCAAAATTCAAGAACTAAGGTTCTAAGAAGAGATTACAGTGATTTGGATCAAGAAGATGATTAGATGTTGTTAAACACCTACAAATCCGTTCCAAAATGAAGCTTGATGAAGAAGATCGCTGAAAATCACCTCTGGAGCTCACTCCCGTCGGAAAAGATGAAGAAGGGAGAGAAATGACGAAGTGAAGCTCGTCCAAGATTTATCTTTGGATGATTATTAGCGTGCGCTAACAATACAGTATTAGCGCGCGCTAACGGGGTCAACGCCCAGAACTGTCCGCATGTAACACTGTTAGCGTGCGCTAGCCCCACGAGCGTAGCGTGCGCTAACGAGTCACGGATCCAGTCCAGTAGCTCCTGGACAGATCTGCACCTACCAAGTAGCGTGTGCTAGAAAGAAGAAGTAGCGTGCGCTAATCATTCGATAGCGTGCGCTAGCTACCAACCTTAGCATGCGCTAACGAGACTCCAGTCCCAGTCCAGTGGCTCCTGGACTGTCTCTGGACTTCCAATTAGCGTGCGCTAACCACAACACAGTAGCGCGCGCTACGCCACAAGCGTTAGCATGCGCTACACCACAAAACCCCAAAAACTCGCATAGTGATCCAAAACGCCTCCAAACACATGTCCCAACAAGGCACACATAAACATGGCACAAAATTCCAACGATGAGGACAATAACAATCCGATAAAACCCCAAAAACTCAACGAATCCGGAACAAGGATCTCGGGTATTACATTCTATCCCCCTTAAAAGAAGTTTCATCCCCGAAACTTAAAACACAAAACGATTGGCGCAAAACAATCTCCGACAATAAAAATCAGAACGATAACAAAACGCAAAACACATGCTAACTGTTGCTGATGACCTGCCACGAATCACATGCAGCACGTGGCTGATAACATCCATATCATTATGCCAGAATGATAACGAAACGGAACGAACAAGATCAATATGGTTGGCCAGCCCGAACAATATAACAATCAAGACGCGAGCTCAACACTGCACAAATACAAAATTCCACCATTCGAGGGTTGGAAGATCAACAATGAAGTTAATTTCCCGAAGTGAAGGAAATTACAACGTGGTCTGAATGTTTAAAAAAAATCACGATACGGAAGTAACAAGATCAGACAACAAATGATCGAACCACAACGATCGAGACAATAACGGTCGAACAGTCAAGTTCGAATCATGACGACCAACAAGAATCAAATAACAATTCCGAAGTTCACACCTCGGCTCGAGACAATAGGTGATATGGTAAAGCGACAAGATATGCATCCACATAACATCCACATGAATGGAACCGTAATCGAACAAAAAGTCACAACGACAAGAGGATTATTTCGAAAAATTATCAAAACTCGTTCGATCAACAAAACAAATGATAGGGCAAGTTCAGAAAATATCAACAAACACAAATGAGTCGATAGAGTTGAAAACACAAAAGTTCGAAAATCCAATCCACTTCTAATAAAAGAAGTCTATCCCCAAAATTCGAAACAACAAGGCAAGGAGATAACACAACATACAACTGGTAGACTACGCTCTCAGGGACTCCTCAGAGTCAGCCCTGATATCAGTGCTCAAGTTAGGGCCTCGGAAGACTCGGTGACTAACTCGCAGAACTGAACCCTGGTGTCCCACGAGTCCGTACTTGTAATACGTCACTGGAGGAGAAGGACAATGTGCACGAACATGCCCTGACATATTGTAGTTGAAACACCTCTTGGCCTTACCAGGAGGCAATACCGATGATTTGGAACTCTCGGTCCCAAGCTTCGAGCGATGGAGCTTCACAGCAGAAAGGCTACTACGTTGCAATCAAGAAACACCAACTCCAGTACTAACCACAATATCATCCAGCTTCCTCTGCTTCCCACTCGGATCCAGATAAAACCCAGCTTCCAGAAGTTATCGGAACTCCGCCCACATGACGACATGATCCCGAGGTTTAACGGCTTCCCACCAATGAACAGCATCATCGCTAAGAAGGTAGTGAGCAATAGGTACCTTCCGATCTTCAGGACAATCAATGGCCTCGAATATCTTCTGCAACTAAAGAAGCCAACCATCCCAGCCCAGTGCATCTGTCGCACCAACGAATCGAGAGGGTTTCATACGAATTACCTCTCGGAACCATAGATTTGTCCCGACCTTCTGAATCACATCAGCGTTGCGTTGAATCGTCTTGGTCAACTGAGTCATTTGTGCTGCTACTTGTTGCAATACAGTAGCAACATCCATACCAATATCGTTCCCAACAATATTCTCTCGATCCCGCGCCTGATCCCCGTGGTCATCCGTACCACGGTTGCGACCAAGATCTCTGCCCCTGGGCATAGTAATCAAGAAAATTTAACGCAACGAAAGTCACATAATCACACAACAATATTAATGCACACACGGAAAACACTCACAGGTGATCGACTGCAAGGGTTAGACGTAACGGCAAAATACAGTCTAAAACTTTTGCCCAGCCAGAAAGCACGTTCCACAACAAAATATGGTGTGTGCCGACTGTGCAAGTTTGGCAACACAACCATACTCACCTACCAACGGTGCTAGATCGGAGGTTACAAACAAACAACAGCGTACAAATCTAAATGCCAACGGTTCACATAATTATAACATCACACAATTAACCGTCAGAAGTTAAACAACGTGCCAAACCGAGTCTTCACCTCTAGGTCAAGAGAACTATCTCGATGAGTGCATACCGAATGACTCGGGGTTCAAACCACCACTCTAATCACAACTCGGAGCATTGCAGCTGAATAACAACAACATCTTTATCACGTACCTTTTTTAAGAAATACATGGAACCAAAAAGTTTAAAAGCGAGAGTCACGTTTCAAGTAAGTTTTTGGTAGACCTCAAATGAGTTTAAAATTAAATTTTTGAAAACTTGCAATATAACAATGGGAATAAAATGTAAGTAGTTTGAATTCTCAAAATGTTTGGCCTCGAGGTCATAACACGAAAATCAAGCTTTTCCTTTCTTGAAGGATGTTTTAAAATAAATTTTACGTGACTCCCCAAGAACATTTAGAACATTAAAAATATCACATTGATGAACTTAGCTAGTGTAACCACACCAGAACATTACTTCTTGTAAAACAATTTATACAAGGATATATATATATATACACATACACCGGCACATTACAAAAAATCAAACAAACATGGAGGACATATTCATGATTCACATTTAACTCCTCAACATAACACAAATATCACACAAGCCCGTGTAATACGAGACACCACATTATAGTGGGGAGACTTACATCCACAGATCGCACGAAGATGATGGTTGCACCTTGATACTAATTACGACAAACCAACTCAGACGACGCGTCGTGACACGACTTAGTCAGACAAAATCTGACAAGACAAGACAAGAAAGGAACCGACAACACACAACTCGACCCGATAGCCTAGGTTTCTGCAAACCTAAGCTCTCATACCATATTCTGTAACACCCCAAACCACTTGGGAATATTACAGCGCCGCAGACCCTCTCCATGAGGATCTACCAGGCTAAATACGAAAACAATACATCACATTTAATGTCAATATGGCTAAATAATGAACCATTAGACCGATTTGATCTTTTACCACTAACAACACAATAAAATATACAAAACTCATACCCATATAGGGGTTGAATTACATCAACGTTCCCATAAAACGGGAAAATTACACAATGGAGAGCCAAATATTGAGACTCTAACAAAATACTCAACAACTGGTCTTCATGTGATTAGTATCGTCGTCTTCCATCATCCTTCGTATCGATCCTATGATTTGCTCCCCAGCAACCTGCAAGTACCTGGACGCAATACAGACATCCACCCCCCGAATACTTGGGGGTTAGCAAAACTCCACTGTTTTGCTAGTGCAAGTATAAAATTATGAATACAAGCCATACGTATCATACTCCAATATCCGATAATTGAAAACATACTCCCCGAGATAAATCATTTAATCAAAACTGCTCGAATCATGACAGGTGGGAACAAACCCAATATGCATTTTACAAGATATCAAAGATCACGGGAGTTTTGAAAACATTTGGAATATACGAATCCTCAACTTAACAGAACCACATAGGGATACGGGCCAAGGACTTGTTTAAGTTCAAAAATACCAATCCGATCACAAAACACGGGGTCCACGACCCGATTATCCTCATCACATACTCGAGTGAAAGTCCAAAAGGTCACACCCAATAAACAACCAAATCACAATGTACGGAGACAATCACCAGGGCCCGCATCCTTATGCCAAAAACCTCACAATGAAGAAACAAATCATATACGACACTTATATTGATGCCACTCTAGCCAAGTACCAAGACCTTACGTACGACATAACTCACACCGAGAATGGAAGCGTTATGATATTCCAGACATATCATAATTATCGAAACAACAACGTGCCATAATCATCACAAAACAACCTCAGGAGCTATACTGGCCCTGTACCTCTCAAGCAAAATACACACCCCAGAGACACCTCGTCAGGCCCTCCCTGGTGTATAGCCCAACCGAGAAATCCGTAGGGAAACGCAGCCTACCGGACCCCAGGGGACCCTCACTGGTTTTACTCGGCTCACACAATCTCAAAAACCACATGGCACAAATCACAATCATCAAAATCGCATTCTCCCGAAGTACATCAAACGTAATTCAAGGTACTTGTTAGAAATGGCCACTATATCTGACACATACTCACAACCAATACTACACAACAACATATGCTCATCAATAGACCCGCACATCCACACACATATATTCTTCTTTTAAGAAGACATAACCTTAAGTCCACTTTTGACATAATCACGCACATCAGTACCACACGCAAGGAAGATATTTCCATGTACAAGACTAACACACATTTTCAAAACAACACATTCGTTCACAAATACACAAGTAGATTTAGAAGAAAACCTTTATCGAGAACATACCGATCCTTTTTAACATTCATTAAACATTCGTATTTCACATAAAATCATTTATCAACAATTGTGCTTACGAAGCACGAAACGTATGGGCAAGATACTTGCCTCGAATCCGCGAGCGAACAAATACGACGAATCAGAAGGCCTCGATACCATGAACCACTGGACAACGAACGGATGAGGTTGGGCAGCCCTCGAACTTCCAAAACCGACCAAGAACTCGACAACTCCACGAGAACTACGAAAATAACACTAACACGAATCAATAACACTAAACGAAATCCGAATCGATCCTAAAAACAACAAGGATCTAAGTGTGTCTCCAATAAATCAAGAACTATGTTCCGAGTGATATAAAATCATGAATGAGTTCAAAAATCCGAAGATCATGGCCAAGACAACAAGAATTTCACCATCGATTCATCATCCTTGGATTAAATTGAAGAACTAAGGAGAAACCCCCCAAAATTCAAGAACTAAGGTTCTAAGAAGAGATTACAGTGATTTAGATCAAGAAGATGATTAGATGTTGTTAAACACCTACAAATCCGTTCCAAAATGAAGCTTGATGAAGCAGATCGCTGAAAATCACCTCTGGAGCTCACTCCCATCGGAAAAGATGAAGAAGGGAGAGAAATGACGAAGTGAAGCTCATTGCTCAAGATTTATCTTTGATGCTTATTAGCGTGCGCTAACAATACAGTATTAGCGCGCGCTAACGGGGTCAATGCCCAGAACTGTCCGCATGTAACACTGTTAGTGTGCGGTAGCCCCACGAGCGTAGCGTGCGCTAACGAGTCACGGATCCAGTCCAGTAGCTCCTGGACAGATCTGCACTTACCAAGTAGCGTGTGCTAGAAAGAAGAAGTAGCGTGCGCTAATCATTCGATAGCGTGCGCTAGCTACCAACCTTAGCATGCGCTAACGAGACTCCAGTCCCAGTCCAGTGGCTCCTGGACTGTCTCTGGACTTCCAGTTAGCGTGCGCTAACCACAACACAGTAGCGCGCGCTACGCCACAAGCGTTAGCATGCGCTACACCACAAAAACCCAAAAACTCGCATAGTGATCCAAAACGCCTCCAAACACATGTCCCAACAAGGCACACATAAACATGGCACAAAATTCCAACGATGAGGACAATAACAATCCGATAAAACCCCAAAAACTCAACGAATCCGGAACAAAGATCTCGGGTATTACATTCTATCCCCCTTAAAAGAAATTTCATCCCTGAAACTTAAAACACAAAACGATTGGCGCAAAACAATCTCCGACAATAAAAATCAGAACGATAACAAAACGCAAAACACATGCTAACTGTTGCTGATGACCTGCCACGAATCACATGCAGCACGTGGCTGATAACATCCATATCATTATGCCAGAATGATAACGAAACGGAACGAACAAGATCAATATGGTTGGCCAGCCCGAACAATATAACAATCAAGACGCGAGCTCAACACTGCACAAATACAAAATTCCACCATTCGAGGGTTGGAAGATCAATAATGAAGTTAATTTCCCGAAGTGAAGGAAATTACAACGTGGTCTGAATGTTCAAAAAAAATCACGATACGGAAGTAACAAGATCAGACAACAAATGATCGAACCACAACGATCGAGACAATAATGGTCGAACAGTCAAGTTCGAATCATGACGACCAACAAGAATCAAATAACAATTCCGAAGTTCACACCTCGGCT
The DNA here is from genome assembly GCA_033398695.1 of Orobanche coerulescens. Classification (NCBI taxonomy): domain Eukaryota; kingdom Viridiplantae; phylum Streptophyta; class Magnoliopsida; order Lamiales; family Orobanchaceae; genus Orobanche; species Orobanche coerulescens. Next base: position 8,593,822 of record CM065810.1, read on the forward strand.
CGAGACAATAGGTGATATGGTAAAGCGACAAGATATGCATCCACATAACATCCACATGAATGGAACCGTAATCGAACAAAAAGTCACAACGACAAGAGGATTATTTCGAAAAATTATCAAAACTCGTTCGATCAACAAAACAAATGATAGGGCAAGTTCAGAAAATATCAACGAACACAAATGAGTCGATAGAGTTGAAAACACAAAAGTTCGAAAATCCAATCCACTTCTAATAAAAGAAGTCTATCCCCAAAATTCGAAACAACAAGGCAAGGAGATAACACAACATACAACTGGTAGACTACGCTCTCAGGGACTCTCGAGTCGCCACGATATCGTTGCTCAAGTTAGGGCCTCTAAGACTCGGTGACTAACTCGCGTAATCGAACCACGGTGTCCCACGAGTCCGTACTTGTAATACGTCACTGGAGGAGAAGGACAATGTGCACGAACATGCCCTGACATATTGTAGTTGAAACACCTCTTGGCCTTACCAGGAGGCAATACCGATGATTTGGAACTCTCGGTCCCAAGCTTCGAGCGATGGAGCTTCACAGAGAAAGGCTACTACGTTGCAATCAAGAAACACCAACTCCAAGATTAACCACAATATCATCCAGCCTTCCTCTCTGCTTCCCACTCGGATCCGGATAAAACCCGGCTTCCGAAGTTATCTAACTCCGCCCACATGACGACATGATCCCGAGGTTTAACGGCTTCCCACCAATGAACAAAGATCATCGCTAAGAAGGTAGTGAGCAATAGGTACCTTCCGATCTTCAGACAATCAATGGCCTCGAATATCTTCTCGCAACTAAAGAAGCCAACCATCCCACCCGGTGCATCTGTCGCACCAACGAATCGAGAGGGTTTCATACGAATTACCTCTCGGAACCATAGATTTGTCCCGACCTTCTGAATCACATCAGCGTTGCGTTGAATCGTCTTGGTCAACTGAGTCATTTGTGCTGCTACTTGTTGCAATACAGTAGCAACATCCATACCAATATCGTTCCCAACAATATTCTCTCGATCCCGCGCCTGATCCCCGTGGTCATCCGTACCACGGTTGCGACCAAGATCTCGCCTGGGCATAGTAATCAAGAAAATTTAACGCAACGAAAGTCACATAATCACACAACAATATTAATGCACACACGGAAAACACTCACAGGTGATCGACTGCAAGGGTTAGACGTAACGGCAAAATACAGTCTAAAACTTTTGCCCAGCCAGAAAGCACGTTCCACAACAAAATATGGTGTGTGCCGTCTGTGCAAGTTTGGCAACACAACCATACTCACCTACCAACGGTGCTAGATCGGAGGTTACAAACAAACAACAGCGTACAAATCCAAATGCCAACAGTTCACATAATTATAACATCACACAATTAACCGTCAGAAGTTAAACAACGTGCCAAACCGAGTCTTCACCTCTAGGTCAAGAGAACTATCTCGATGAGTGCATACCAAATGACTCGGGGTTCAAACCACCACTCTAATCACAACTCGGAGCATTGCAGCTGAATAACAACAACATCTTTATCACGTACCTTTTTAACGAAATACATGGAACCAAAAAGTTTAAAAGCGAGAGTCACGTTTCAAGTAAGTTTTTGGTAGACCTCAAATGAGTTTAAAATTAAATTTTTGAAAACTTGCAATATAACAATGGGAATAAAATGTAAGTAGTTTGAATTCTCAAAATGTTTGGCCTCGAGGTCATAACACGAAAATCAAGCTTTTCCTTTCTTGAAGGATGTTTTAAAATAAATTTTACGTGACTCCCCAAGAACATTTAGAACATTAAAAATATCACATTGATGAACTTAACTAGTGTAACCACACCAGAACATTACTTCTTGTAAAACAATTTATACAAGGATATATATATATATATACACATACACCGGCACATTACAAAAAATCAAACAAACATGGAGGACATATTCATGATTCACATTTAACTCCTCAACATAACACAAATATCACACAAGCCCGTGTAATACGAGACACCACATTATAGTGGGGAGACTTACATCCACAGATCGCACGAAGATGATGGTTGCACCTTGATACTAATTACGACAAACCAACTCAGACGACGCGTCGTGACACGACTTAGTCAGACAAAATCTGACAAGACAAGACAAGAAAGGAACCGACAACACACAACTCGACCCGATAGCCTAGGTTTCTGCAAACCTAAGCTCTGATACCATATTCTGTAACACCCCAAACCACTTGGGAATATTACAGCGCCGCAGACCCTCTCCATGAGGATCTACCAGGCTAAATACGAAAACAATACATCACATTTAATGCCAATATGGCTAAATAATGAACCATTAGACCAATTTGATCTTTTATCACTAATAACACAATAAAATATACCAAACTCATACCCATACAGGGGTTGAATTACATCAACGTTCCCATAAAACGGGAAAATTACACAATGGAGAGCCAAACACTGAGACTCTAACAAAATACTCAACAACTGGTCTTCATGTGATTAGTATCGTCGTCTTCCATCATCCTTCGTATCGATCCTATGATTTGCTCCCCAGCAACCTGCAAGTACCTGGACGCAATACAGACATCCACCCCCCGAATACTTGGGGGTTAGCAAAACTCCACTGTTTTGCTAGTGCAAGTATACAATTATGAATACAAGCCATACGTATCATACTCCAATATCCGATAATTGAAAACATACTCCCCGAGATAAATCATTTAATCAAAACTGCTCGAATCATGACTGGTGGGAACAAACCCAATATGCATTTTACAAGATATCAAAGATCTCGGGAGTTTTGAAAACATTTGGAATATACGAATCCTCAACTTAACAGAACCACATAGGGATACGGGCCAAGGACTTGTTTAAGTTCAAAAATACCAATCCGATCACAAAACACGGGGTCCACGACCCGATTATCCTCATCACATACTCGAGTGAAAGTCCAAAAGGTCACACCCGATAAACAACCAAATCACAATGTACGGAGACAACCACCAGGGCCCACATCCTTATGCCAAAAACCTCACAATCAAGAAACAAATCATATACGACACTTATATTGATGCCATTCTAGCCAAGTACTAAGACCTTACGTACGACATAACTCACACCGAGAATGGAAACGTTATGATATTCCAGACATATCATAATTATCGAAACAACAACGTGCCATAATCATCACAAAACAACCTCATGAGCTATACTGGCCCTGTACCTCTCAAGCAAGATACACACCCCAGAGACACCTCGTCAGGCCCTCCCTGGTGTATAGCCCAACCGAGTGATCCGTAGGGAAACGCAGCCTACCGGACCCCAGGGGACCCTCACTGGTTTTACTCGGCTCACACAATCTCAAAAACCACATGGCACAAATCACAATCATCAAAACCGTATTCTCCCGAAGTACATCAAACGTAATTCAAGGTACTTGTTAGAAATGGCCACTATATCTGACACATACTCACAACTAATACTACACAACAACATATGCTCATCAATAGACCCGCACATCTACACACATATATTCTTCTTTTAAGAAGACATAACCTTAAGTCCACTTTTGACACAATCACGCACAATAGTACCACACGCAAGTAAGATATTTCCATGTACAAGACTAACACACATTTTCAAAACAATACATTCGTTCACAAATACACAAGTAGATTTAGAAGGAAACCTTTATCGAGAACATATCGATCCTTTTTAACATTCATTAAACATTCGTATTTCACATAAAAGCATTTATCAACAATTGTGCTTACGAAGCACGAAACGTATGGGCAAGATACTTGCCTCGAATCCGCGAGCGAACAAATACGATGAATCACAAGGCCTCGATACCACGAACCACTGGACAACGAACGGATGAGGTTGGGCAGCCCTCGAACTTCCAAAACCGACCAAGAACTCGACAACTCTACGAGAACTACGAAAATAACACTAACACGAATCAATAACACTAAACGAAATCCGAATCGATCCTAAAAACAACAAGGATCTAAGTGTGTCTCCAATAAATCAAGAACTATGTTCCGAGTGATATAAAATTATGAATGAGTTCAAAAATCCGAAGATCATGGCCACGACAACAAGAATTTCACCATCGATTCATCATCCTCGGATTAAATCGAAGAACTAAGGATAAACCCCCCAAAATTCAAGAACTAGGGTTCTAAGAAGAGATTACCGTGATTTGGATCAAGAAGATGATTAGATGTTGTTAAACACCTACAAATCCGTTCCAAAATAATTCTTGATGAAGAAGATCGCTGAAAATCACCTCTGGAGCTCACTCCCGTCGGAAAAGATGAAGAAGGGAGAGAAATGACGAAGTGAAGCCTGTTGTCCAGTATTTATACTGGACAGTTATTAGCGTGCACTAACAATACAATATTAGCGCGCGCTAACGGGGTTGCCCAGAACTGTCCGCATGTAACACTGTTAGCTTGCGCTAGCCCCACGAGCGTAGCGTGCGCTAACGAGTCACGGATCCAGTCCAGTAGCTCATGGACAGATCTGCACCTACCAGGTAGCGTGCGCTAGAAAGAAGAAGTAGAGTGCGCTAATCAGTCGATAGCGTGCGCTAGCTACCAACCTTAGCGTGCGCTAACGAGACTCCAGTCCCAGTCCAGTGGCTCCTGGACTGTCTCTGGACTTCCAGTTAGCGTGCGCTACACATCCGGTGTAATACCCAGTTGTAATTCAGTAATTATCACTCAGTAATTATCATTCAGTATTTATCATTCAGTAATTGATACTCAGTAATTTCATTCATCATTGATCATTTGTCACTCATATTCAGTCATGGTATTCATCATTCAGAGTAATTGTATCGTGTATCAATCGTCATTCATCACTAATCTGATTGGAGTTTCGTGCCGTGTTTATCATCATTGTCATTTTCGTTGCGAGCTGTGCGTGAGGAGTAGCGCACGCTACATACTCCTTTTAGCGTACGCTAATTGGGTATAGGTAGCGCACGCTACCACTCAGCTTTAGCGCACGCTAAGGTTACCTTGGCTGCAGTCCAGAAGGTACTGGACTGCAGGTGAGTTATAGGTAGCGCACGCTACGAGTGGTAAGTAGCGCGCGCTAACGGGTTGTAGTAGCGCACGCTATATGTGTGGAGTAGCGCGCGCTAGGGACGGATCAGGTTGAGTCCAGTGGCTACTGGACTGCACTGGATTAATTCATAGCGCACGCTATGTATTGTTGTTAGCGTACGCAACCAATATATTAGCGCACGCTAAACAATGGTTGTAGCGCACGCTATCGAGGTCAGATCAGAGGGCAGACAGTTTTCTGGACTCCAGTACTGGGCATCAGTATTTCGTTAGCGCACGCTATGTATTGTTGTTAGCGTACGCAACCGATATATTAGCGCACGCTAAACAATGGTTGTAGCGCACGCTATCAAGGTCGATCGAGGCGACGTTTTACGGACTCGATCGGGCATCGAGATTTCGTTAGCGCACGCTAATAATGGATCTTAGCGCACGCTAGTAATATGGCCGTAGCGCACGCTACCAGCAGGTACGTAGCGCGCTACCGTGTTCGGACAATGGTACCGGATCGCCCAAATTACTCGTTAGCGCACGCTACGCACAAGGCTAGCGACGCTAACTCGGGTGACTATAAATTGGACAGTTTAGTCATAGTTCGTCATTTATTCATCTCATTTCATTCCTTCGGTAATTTTGGGCGATTTCGAGCGATTCGGAGAGGATTCTTCGAGGTGTAATCATCAATCATCATCTTCAAGCTCATCTTTCGGATTAATCATCATTTCATCATCTTCATCTCATCGAATCAAAGGTATTAATCTCTTGGATCTAGAATTTCGGATTTTTGGGTTTTCCTTCCGATTTCTTCGTGTAAGCTTGGATTATCATTGGGATATGTTAGATATGGATTATCTACCTTGGATAAGTATATTCTTATGGATTTAATGGTTATTTTCGGAATTATTTCAAGAACCCTTGGGGTTGACTTCGGTTATTTTGAGGATTTCCGATTGTCGATATTATAAACTTGAATTGTGGATTTCCATGAGATTATTGATGTCATTGATAATGTTGTGCTGGTTTGAATCAATCATTTTGGAGTTGGTTCGATAATTTGGGTTTGGTTTTAACCAACGGGTATCTCAACGTTTTCGTTAGAGTACATCTACGAGTTCGGATATTGTTGTATCGACGTTTGGGTCGGTTATGATCGTATTTGATTCGTGTATTGATCGGTTGTTGGTAATTGTTGTTGTTCAAGGTTGTTCGAGCGACCGACTTTTCATTTAGGACGTTGTTCGTGGAAGGACATTGTCATCGGTATTGTGTAAGTTAATTCTTACTCGGTTAAAAGGATATTCATTCCTTTTGAAGTTGTTCATTCATAATCGTAACTCATTCATCATTGTATTAATCGTATCAAAACTTGTCATTGTCAATTAATCACCTCAGTCATAAGGAACGACGGTTCCGATCATTTCATTGAGCTATCATTCATTTCACCATCCTTTAATCTTGGTGAGTCATTATTCATTTTCGTTGTCACTTTTGTCATATTGTGGCATTCCGGGTCATACTGGCGTGCCGGTTGGTATGTGTAGGATTTTCATGTCGGGCACATTATGGTCGTGTGTTGGTTGGTGGCCTCACATTGGACTGTGCACACGAGTTGATGGCTTCGTGAGACTGATTAGGTACAAGACCACACGTGTATTCGATCGATACTCGTTGGTGGCTTGTGCACGGACACATTTCCATCCCGGACGTAGTGTGGCGCCATTCCTTTGAGCCGCATCGATAGTCGATTCATATAGCATGTTTGATTGCGTATGTTTCGACAGATAATTCATAAATTCGGATATATCATGATTGTGTATTTTCAACCCTTGAGGATTGTTGTTCGTATAATCGATTTCCGTTGGGGATGCTGTTTCAGTCATGGCAAGGCTAAGGCACGGGAGAGCACGGTGACGGCGAGGAGTCCCAGTGATACTAGTAGGGGCCCCCACTGCTCATCATTTATTCATCATTTGTGTTTCCTTTATTTATTCCACGAGACATTCCGTTTGAATGCTCATTTCATTCAGTGTTGTGTATTTTATCGTCACATAAAATACACATGTATTCTATTTTATCCTGGGTGTGTTGTATAAAACTCCTCATCGGAGTAATTGATGTTGTAATGTGGTTCGGTACTACATTTACCTGTGTAATTCATTCATTTTCATTCACCTGGTGGGTCCCAGTCGGGGGTCCACGGCACTGTAATATCCGCCTAGCTTGGGGTGTTACATCCGGTAGCATGCGCTAACCACAACACAGTAGCGCGCGCTACGCCACAAGCGTTAGCGTACGCTACACCACAAAACCCAAAAACTCGCATAGTGATCCGAAACGCCTCCAAACACATGTCCCAACAAGGCACAGATAAACATGGCACAAAATTCCAACGAGGAGGACAATAACAATCCGATAAAACCCCAAAAACTCAACGAATCCGGAACAAGGATCTCGGGTATTACAATTATCAACATGGAATCGCCGCTCCCACATGCATATTATGTTCATTATTAAAATATAGAACCGTAGTTCATACACTTCGGATATGAACTATTCAAATGTGGAGTCAAAGCTCATACGCATTTGGGAAATTACTGTTAGGGTTGTATACATCAAAGCATACTTTATGCTTATATTACCTAATTTCTCGGTATTTATCTATGAGAATATTTAATTCATTTCATCACATGTTTTGCATATTTATTCATGCTATGGTTATGCAAATGTTGTCTAATTACTTTATATTATAGATAATGTGGTGTGTCGAGTCACACAGAAGATCACATTATCGGTTTCTTATATAGTAATAATTAGTTCGTAACCTATATAATATTAGATCGTTGTGTGAGAGGTTGTAGTATATGTTTGAGATTCGTTGGTCTTGACCATTAACATATATTAGCGTATTCGGTGTGCGTTGAACATAATCGAGGTGAGATAGATTCTTCCGTACTGACTACAAGAAGAACATACATCTCGGACAATTATTATTTCTTAATTCTAGTGATTAATATTTAATTATATATATATAATATTTATTGCTTTGATTTATCATGGGTGAGAGCCAAAATGATTGACTCAATATGCTCGATATTTTGGGCAATATTATTATTTATATGATCATTAATATTATAGCTAGAAATCGTGTACCGAGCAGTCGGGTTGATCATGTCCCTTCAGGCACTCGAAAGGATTATCATATTAAACCCTGCAGGTAGAATTGATTTTCCGATATAATAATAAAGATCGAGTGGTTTACTCATATATAATATATTAATTAATTAAAAGCTGTCAGTAGCTTAAATTAATAAATGGATATTGGATATCTTAAACACGGGAAATAATTCATTCAAAAAGGAGCCCAATTTCGTAATTTGGGATTTTGGTCGGAAGTGCAATATCAACTTTTTAGTGGACTAAGTTGATATTAATAGATCCATTATATTAGGAAGAGTCCTAATATGGTAAGATGAAATCTATTAGGAGTCCTTACCTTATCCTTCTTAAGGTCCCTAGAGTAGCCCATAACACCTATAAATAGAACTATAGTGTTGGCCGATTTTTTCACCATTTTTATTGAACAATATTTTTTATTTTTTTGTGTGTTTTAATTGTGGATCTTGACTTGTGTCCTTGATTCCATAATTTGGTAAACACAAGATTTTTCTAAAATATCATCAGGAAAAATAGAGAGAAAAATCGAGGTATTCTTGAGGAACAATATTGATTCGGCCGAGTCACCCTGCACTACAGTTCAAGTTTGATCTGGTAGATTATTGCTCACACAATATCTTGATCTAAGGCGGGATATACTCTAGAAGATCTTGAGGAAGAAATACAAGAAGATCAAGGAGGAGTACGGGAGGAGTTCGACGACCCAGAGGGATTTTCTACCACTTCGCTTTAAATGTATAAATTATCAATTATACTGCGCAAATACGTATATTTAAATTGTTTATTAATCTGTTTAATTAATTAATTGATAAGCCTAAATAGATACACTATTTATGTTTGTTAGTTTATAAAATCAAATCAATTCATACTACTTCAAATCGCTTCCGCTGCGTTTTATATTCCAACAATTGGTATCGGAGACAGTCTTTAGGTTCTGTTCAATTTAATTAATTTGGTGATTAATATGCTAGCAATTTAAATATTCAAATGGTATGGTATTTGGAATGTTTTTGCTAGAAATTGTCTTGCAGGTTGTAATATCCGCACTTTCTATTTGTAGTAATTTCTATTTTTGGTTTATGTTCTTTTCGGACGACTTGCTTATTACTGTTTTGGAATTCTGAATCTATTTCGTTGTTGAAGTTTTCCATTTGGACGAGTTTCGGAGATGTTTTTACGTATTTTAATTTTTAGTTATGTTTTATCGCACGTACGTTCGACTCTCGTAAAACTCGTTCGATTTCGCCGTTTCTTTGTTTCCATGAGTTCGTATGGTTGAGTTGTTCATGTCGTGAGTTTTGGATTGTTAATCCGACGTCGCATCGTGATTTTCGGACGTTGGGTCATTTTTGTAAGGGGCCGTTTGGGGTGGTTGCGAGTTTTTGATTTTTGGTTTTAAAAGTCAATTTCAAAACCAAAACATGTTTGGGCAAAATAGTGCTGAATTAGTTTTTTCATTATTTTTGATATAGTTTTCCATCAAAACACAAAACCAAAAAAAGAGTTTTATAATTCCAGTTTTTGTTTTAACACTAACATGTCACACAAACCATCACTTCAACAACCACTGACCACCACTCTCACCGCTGCCGACCACCACTCCGGGCACCGCCAACCACCACTCTGCTACCACCGACTATCACCCCGGCCACCACCGACCACTACTCTGACCAACATCAACTACCACTTTGACCACCAATTCGACCACTGACCACCACTCTGACCACCGTTCACCACCACCAACCACCACTCCGGCTACCACCGACTATCACTCTGGCCACCACCGACCACCACTCTGGCCACCGACGACCACCACTCTGTCCACCTTCAACTACCACTTTCACCACCACTGACCACCATTTCAACCATCACTATGACCACCACCCCAGCCACTACCAACCACCACTCTGGCCACCACCGATCACCACTCCAGCCACCACCGACCACTGTCAACTACCACTTTGACCAACATTTTGACCATCGATCACCACTCTGGTCACTGACGACCACCATTCCGACCACCGTCAACTACTACTTTAACCAAGGACCACCATTTCGATGGCCGACTTCCGACCACCGCCGACCATCGCTCTGACAACCTCTCCGACCATTATCAACCACCTCTATAAGCACACTGGCGATCGCTAACCACCACTCCAACCACCGCCAACTACTACTTTGATCACCATCGTCCACCGTCAACTTCCACTTTGTTATCACTTTTATGTTCATGTTTTAAACTATAGCTTTGATTTTTGAAAATTTCTTAACTCAAACCTCAATCTGGTTTTGGTTTCTAAAATTTTTAAAACTCAAAATAGAAATTGGTTTTAGTTTTTAAAAATTTCGAAACAGAAAACAGAAAACCACCCCAAACAGGGCCTAAATTCTTATTATTTTGGGTGTCATTGTTAATACTCGTTTTATACCGACCTTTGGGTGGGCGGAGGTATGTGATGGTTGTGATCATTGACTCGTCATTATTTTTCTCAAAATGCAGGCTGGCCAACTTTCAGGGCTAAGTTACGGCCGTAAGGACGCATGCATTACGGCCGTAAACCTCTACACATTACGGCCGTAATGTCCCCTTCATAACGGTCCTAACGATGTTGTGAAATTAGTCAACTGGGATGTGGAATACCATTACGGCCGTAATGGCACATATTACGGCCGTAACACTACCCGGTATATTAAACTGGGCAACAGTTTTCTTCCTCATTTCTTTCATTCCTTTCACCTTCTTCGCGACGGGAGCGACTTTTCTAGCCTAGGGTTCGTCCGATTTCGTCCAAATTTCAGTTAAGAAGCAATTTTGGGACATCATATCATCACTCTAGCATCAAATCATCCGTTGTTCATCTTCAAATCGAGGTATATTTCTTTAGAACCCTAGTTTTTGGGGGTTTCGGGATTTTGACATGATATTACCCTTTGAACCCGATTTAGCTTCGATGAGTTGTTAGATTACGATTGTGTAGTCGTAATTCCTTGCTTACAATATAGTTTAATAGAATAAACTTCAAGGTTTTCACCGTTAATAGATTAGAATCGATTATGACTTCGTAGTGACCGGGAAATTCTCCCAACGGGTAAAATTAAGGCTAATTCTTATGTTTCCATATTATTGAGATTGTTTGTATATCGTTTTTGTAGAACCGATTTGTGAAGATTGTTCGGACCGAAACCCTTTCTTTCGCCATTTTCCCTTCGTATCATTTTATTCAAGGCAAATACATGTATTACATTTCGTTATGTGTGTTACGGTTGTGATACGAATATTGAATTATGATATTGTGTGTTTGAGTTGTTGTTCTTCCACCCGAAACGTTCGACGGGGCGTCTGGCAGCCGATACTAAGGGTACGGCCGCGGAAGTGGTTTCCCACCCGTAGCGTTCGGCGGGGCGTCTGGGGGTCGATACTAAGGGGTACGGCCATGGGTTACCAAGTGTGGATGGTTATGATATTGATATGAGATGAATTACTGTTTGAATAAATAGAATATTCTGGAATATGATTTTCAAATGTTTTCTGAACGAGATGACTGTATTAAATCGTATCTGTATATAATGTAGTGTAATTATATTCTTGCACTAGCTATTCGAATGCTAACCCCTTAAATGGGGGAAATGCGTCTTATGCATTTCAGGTATTGGTCGAGCCGAGGAGATGGCATGGGATATGCATGCAAAGGATGGCCCAGCATGATGATGAGGCTCGAGTCGTTGTTCAATGTCTTGTTATTGTATTTACTTGGTTGTTGAAGTCAAACTGGTTGTTTTATAATTTGGTTAAAGTCCCCTGCGTGGGCAATGAACTCGTGTTGACCTATACTTTATGATGTCGGATTAAAATGTTTTGGCCGAGGCCACGGCCCTATCTTATTATTATTATTATTATTATGTCCTATGGGTTTTCATGGGTGAATTATGTGTCATGTAATAGGCTGGTAGACCTTTTGAAGGTTCTACAGCGTGTAATGTCCCTTACGAGATTTGGGGTGTTACACAGGAATATGGTCCAATTACCATGACTATGTAAATTTTTATTTTATTTACGCGTTTTTGGTAATTTGGCCCGGTTTTGAGGCATGTATAAGTTTTTCCCATGAGAAAATCCATTGGTAGAATATGATTTAATTTTTCCTTGTAAATTTTGTTGTAAACTTGATGTATTTTATTTTGTGTAAGATTGTAACCGAGTTGGAGTACACAAAGTACAAAAGAAAAGAAGTCCAGCGTGAAAAGGAGTCCCGATCGGACGAACCGATCAAGACCAGCCTGCTGCTAATCGGGACTCATACGAGTGCATGCGGTCTCGGCCGCGAGTGCCTCGGGTCGGGCAGACCGAGAGCAGCGGGTCGGGTCGGGGCCGCGAGGCCGTGGTCCGGATCCCAGTAAATTTGTTTCGGTCCAGTCGAGCAATTTGAATCTGTTCGCTTTTTTCGCCGTTCGTTGCGTTCGTTGGAGCATAATAAATTTAAATTTAGAAATTTCTTGTGCAATTAATTTTGTATGGAAGAAAGTTTTTAAATTTAGCAATTTTGTGTGCACCAACTGGGAGGAGGTGACGAGATGCTTGAAGCAGTGGGAGCTAGCGAGCCGAGAATTTTCTTGTTATTCAAAACGAGGAATAAAAGCCATGATAATTGGATTTAATTATCCTGTTTTTAATTATTTATTGGTTTTTACTATTTTGATGTATGGCATGTATGGATGTATGCGTGATACATTTTCTTGCATGTTAGGATGAGAAAATTAAAAACCTTATTTTTCAAAATAACTAAGTGGTTATAAAAACTGATTTTTCAAAATCGAGTTGGCCTCCATAATTGGTTTAAAATGTGAAATAATTAGCATGCGCATTGACATTAGAGTCTTCCTCCACATCGGATGTGCTAATTATTGGCTCACTAGTTTTAAACTTCAATTTGATAACAAAAAGGGTGAATATTATTATTTATGATAGGACCTCTCCATCTGTAGGAATATTATCATTAAATAATATTCTAAAGTTTGTTAAATTATGGTTTTCACTTAGGTGTATTAATTAATAAGCTCCGCATCGAAGTCTATGCTAATTCAATGCATAGCCAAGAGGAACCAACTATTAATTTTACTTGTCAAAATGCATCTTGACTAGATAGTAAAATTAAAGACGTTAAAATCTACTTGAAAAATGTATGTGTAATTGTCCACACTAACGTGGCTTGCATGTGCGGTTTTTCGAGGTGTTGGTTGATTGCATATATATTGTGTTTTTTAAGGTTTTTCAATATATTTTGCATCAAATTATGTGATGAATGGTGTTTTTAATTTTTATTCTCAGATGTCTTCCAATCCACTAGCTGTTATTCTCAAAGAAAATAAACTTGATGGCACTAACTTTGCCTACTGGAAAAGAAATCTTGACATTATCCTGACTGCCGAGAGGCATAAATTTATGTTAACTGAGGAGAGCCCTCTGGAACCAGAGGCGGATGCCACTCCTGAAGAGTTGTCTGAATAGAAGTCGGATGAGATGGCTTGCTGTTATATTTTGGCTTCACTGACAAATGTATTGCAACATCAGCATCAGACGCTGGGCTCAGCTGCGGAGATGATGAAAAATCTCACCGAGATGTTTGGTCATCAGAACCGGGCGGCTCGTCAAAATGCAATGAGGGTGTTGATGACAACCCAAATGTCTGAAGGGACCCCAGTAAGGGATCACGTTCTAAAAAAGATGTCTCATTTGAACGAACTAAGCATACTGGGGGCTACTATCGATGCAGAGTCGCAGGTCGATATTATCTTGGGCAGCTTACCAAGAAGCTTTGAGCAGTTCCGTCTTAACTATAATATGAATCGTAGGACATATACTTTGGCGGAACTTCTGACAGAGCTTCAATCTGCTGAAGGTCTCTTCAAACAATGTTATCATCAAATTCTTGTGGCAACCGGTGCTACTTTTTCAAAACCCAAATGGGGAAAGAAGAAAAAGCAGGTTGGCCAGAAGCAAGTGAGTACCTTCAAAGTTAAAGGCAAGGCTCCTCAGTCTAAGGCTCCTCGGTCCGAGGCAAACAAAAAGGCGAAGGGCATATGCTATAAGTGAGGTCTGAAGGGGCATTTCAAGAGTAACTGCCCTAAGAAAGGTATGTTTCATATACTAGTAGTCAAAACATGTCTGGCTACCTGTTCTATCACTTCGTGGATACTAAATTTGGGCTCCACTGATCATGTTTGTTATGACTCGCAAGGGTTCCAAGTAACCAAAATACTTAGTGCAGATGAGATTACAATAAGCTGGGGCGACTATTCCAGGCTGAAGGCTGTTGCAGTGGGAGTCGTGCAGTTAAAAGTTAATGATAGGACTCTAGTCCTAAATAATGTATTATTAGTACCTGATTTTAGAATGAATTTAATTTCAGTTTCTAAATTGCGTAGTGATGGATATTCAGTTTCTAATATGTTTGCACGAGTACTTATAATGAAGGACTTTATATCATGAATGCTGCACCGACTCCCTTGCATAAATATAAATCGCTTAATTCTTTGACTAATCCTAATAAAAGAAAGGAACCTTCGAGCATAAATCAAATATATTTGTGGCATTTACGACTGGGTCATATTAACCTTAGAATGATTAAAAGATTGGTGAGCGATGGCCCATTAGATTCACTCCAAGTTGAGTCATTTCCAATTTGCGAATCCTGTCTGGAAGGAAAAATGACTAAAAGGGATTTACAAAGCAAAGGAAATCATGCATAAAATGTATTGGAATTGGTTCATACATATGTATGTGTTCCAATGAACATCCAAGCTAGGGGTGCTTTCGAATACTTCATCACATTTATAGATGATTATTCAAGATATGGATACGTCTATTTGATGCGACGTAAGTCTGAATTTTTTGATAAGTTCAAAAAATTCAAGGCTGAAACAGAGAAGCATCATGGATAGAGTATCAAGTCATACGATCTGATCGTGGTGGCAAATACCTTAGTGGAGAGTTATTGGATTTCCTGGCACATGAGGGGATTACTTCCCAGCTCATTGCGCCTGGTACACCACAACAAAATGGTGTCGCTAAATGAAGGAATCGTGCTTTATTAGAGATGATTAGGTCAATGATGAGTTATTTTGATTTGCCTATTTCGTTTCGGGGATACGCCTTGGAAACAACGGAGTACATTCTAAACTTGGTGCCTTTGAAATCAGTTCCAAAAATACCTACAGAACTGTGGAATGGGCACAACCCCGTCTGGGATATGTTCGATTTGGGGTTCACCAGCACACGTGCTGAATAAGGAAGCTGATAAGTTGGCATATCGTACAGAAGTATGAATGTTTGTAGGATATCCGAAGGGAACGAAATGTGGCTTATTCTACAGTCCTAAAGATCAGAAGATCATTATTAGCACCAATTCCCGGTTCTTAGAGGAGGACTATGTAATAAGTCGCAAGCCTAGGAGTGAGGTTGTTCTATAGGAACTTAGGGACGAGATTTCAACAATACCAATTGTACAAACACCTAGTGTACCATGTATTGAAACTATTATGGATACGCAAACTAAAGACACGCCTCGTCGTAGTGGGAGGGTTGTTCGTCAACCTGATTGTTTCATTGGCGTAGGAGCATCTTCGTACCACTCGCCAGACCAGTATGAAACGGATCCATGGACGTATAGGTAGGCAATTCAAGACAAGGATGCTGAATCCTGGCAAACAGCAATGGAATCCGAAATGGGATCTATGGATTCTAATCAAGTGTGAGAGCTAGTAGAGCTACCCAATAGGGTAAAACTTATTGGAAGTAAGTGGGTCTACAAGCGTAATAGAGGATCGAAAGGGAAGGTTGAAACCTTCAAGGCAAGGCTTGTTGCGAAAGGTTATACTCAGAAGGAAGGCATCGACTACGATGAGACCTTTTCGTTGGTAGCCATGCTTAAATCGATTCGGATTCTCTTAGCTATAGCAACACATTTGGATATAGAGATTTGGCAGGTGGATGTCAAGACTACGTTCCTGAACAGGAGTCTTGACAAGTAAATATATATGCGTCAACCTGAGGGATTCATTGCTGAAGGAGAGGAACACTTAGTGTGCAAGCTTAAGAGAGCCATTTTATGGTCTTAAGCAAGCATCAAGGTCTTGAAACATGTGATTTAATGAGGTCATCCAGTCGTATGGTTTTGTACAATGTCCTAGTGAGGTTTGTGTATACAAAAAGTGTGATGGAGACGTGTTGGTGTTTCTTGTACTATACATAGATGATATACTTCTAATTGGAAACAATGTGAAGGTATTATCAGACGTAAGGGTATGGCTGTCTGAGAAGTTTGATATGAAGGAATTGGGAGAAGCTTGGCACATCATTGGTATTAGGATCTTTCGAGATCGCAAGAAAAGAATGTTGTGCTTATCCCAGGCATCCTATATCGATATGGTGCTAAAGCGTTTTAGCATGGAGAACATGAAAGGTTTCTCACCTTACATACATAGAATTCATCTATCTAAAGCTATGTGTCCTAGGACATAGAAGGATATAGATGACATGAAGCTGGTCCCTTATGCTTCGGCAGTAGGAATCCTCATGTATACTATGCTTTGCACTAGGCCTGATATCTGTCATGTTGTAGGCATGGTGGCAAGATATCAGTCGAACCCAGGACCGGGACATTGGATTGCTGTCAAGCAATACTCAAGTACCTGAAAATGACTTGGGAGCATATGCTTGTATATCAATCAGATACACTTTGTCCTTTGAGTTATACTGACTCAGATTTTAGTTCGGACAAAGAAAACTCGTACAACTTCCGGATATGTCTTCACTTTGGGAGGTGGAGCCATCAGTTGGAGGAGTGTGAAGCAGAAATGCATAGCGGACTCTACCATGGAATCCGAGTATGTAGCAGCCTCAGAGGCATCTAAAGAGGCGGTATGGCTCAAGTACTTCATAAAGAATTTGGGTGTGATTCCTAATTTGCCTAGGAGTATTACACTTTATTGTGATAATACACGTGTTGTTGCAAATTCAAATGAACTATGGGCCCACAAAGCAAGCAAACATATCAAGCGCAAATACCATCTCATTCGAGATTTTGTGAAAAAAAGGAAGATTATTGTCTCCAATATTGCATCTGAAGACAACCTAGCTGATCCTTTCACGAAAGGATTGCCCTCAAAGTTGTTTGAAAGGCATGTGGAAGAAATGAGGTTGAGATGTATGGCAGCATTGCTTTGAGTATAAGTGGGAGATAGATAGACATAGTCTAGATAGTATACTTCAAAGCATGCTTTGAGTATAAGTGGGAGATTGTTAGGGCTGTATATATCAAAGCATACTTTATGCTTGTATTACCTAATTTCCCGGTATTTATCTATGAGAATATTTAATTCATTTCATCACATGTTTTGTATATATATTCACGCTACGATTATGAAAATGTTGTCTAATTACTTTATATTGTAGATAATATGGTGTGTCGAGTCACACAGAAAATCACATTATCAGTTCCTTATATAGTAATAATTAGTTCACAACCTATATAACATTAGACCGTTGTATGAGAGGTTGTAGTATATGTTTGAGATTGATTGGTCTTGACCATTAGCATATATTAGCGTATTTGGTATACGTTGAACAGGATCGAGGTGAGATAAATTCTTCTGTACTGACTATAAGAAGAACGTACATCTCGGACACTTATTATTTCTTAATTCTAGTGATTAATATTTAATTACATATATTTAATATTTATTGCTTTGATTTATCTTGGGTGAGGGCCAAAATGATTGACTCAATATGCTATATATTTTGGGCAATATTATTATTTATATGATAATTAATATTATAGCTAAAAATCGCGTCCCGACCAGTCGGGTTGATCATGTCCCTTGAGGCACTCGAAAGGATTATTATATTAAACACTGCAGGTGGAATTAATTTTCCGATATAATAATAAAGATTGAGTAGTTTACTCATGTATAATATATTAATTAATTAAAAGTTGTCAGTAGCTTAAATTAATAAATGGACATGGGATATCTTAAACACGAAAAATAATTAATTCAAAAAGGAGCCCAATTTCGTTGCAATATCAACTTTTTAGTGGGCTAAGTTGATAATAATAGATTCATTATATTAGGAAGAGTCCTAATATGGTAAAATGAAATTTATTGAGAGTCCTTACCTTAGGTCCCTAGAGTAGCCCATAACACCTATAAATAGGACTATTGTGTTGGCCAATTTTTTCATCATTTTTATGAACAAAATTTTCGATATTTTATGTGTTTTAATTATGGATCTTGACTTGTGTCCTTGATTCCATAATTTGGTAAACACAAGATTTTTCTAAAATATCATCAGGAAAAATAGAGAGAAAAATCGAGATATTCTTGAGGAACAATATTGATTCGGCCGAGACACCCTGTACTACAGTCCAAGTTTGATCCGGCAGATTATTGCCCACACAATATCTGGATCTAAGGCGGCATATACTCACGAAGATCTTGAGGTAGAAATACTAGAAGATCAAGGAGGAGTACGAGGAGGAATTCGATCGACCCAGAGGGATTTTCTACCACTTCGCTTCAACGGTATGAATTATCAATTGTACTGCGTAAATATGTATATTTAAATTGTTTATTAATCTGTTTAATTAATTAATTGACAAGCCTAAATAGATCCGCTATTTATGCTGGGTAGTTTATAAAATCAAATCAATTCATATTACTTCAAATCGCTTCCGCTGCGTTTTATATTCCAACAATTACATATGACTCATAATTGGAAATTTACGAGATAATTTGATCACGGTTTGAGCATATATTCTAGATCAGGTAAAGCTAGTAATATATCCCAAATAAACTTGAATAGATCCTAGAAAGGATTAAGATATGCGCATAAAAGGGATATCAAAATTGGCATACTATTTGAAGTCCTCCAGCCAATATCTAGAACATAATATAAAACTTCCATGACTGAAGATGAATACTGAGATATTGGCCTATGAGTTTAGTGCTCAAGAAATCTCTTAGCATAATGGGGAATATTAGTAGTTGGAGATATGTGAAATGCATCACACTGTATCCTCACAATTGAAATATAAACTTGAAGTTCAAAGATGCATGATAAATTATTAATCTTTGGTACCAACTACAACTGCTTTGAAAAATACATAATAATTTCCCAAATATAAATCAAAGTAAATGATAAAAGGAGGCATATAAGTATATAGACATAACTATAAAGGAAGATAATGAGATATCTCGGTATGTTATGTTGCTATGGGAAAATAAATATAGAAATATGTCGACACAATATAGCGTTATGAATGAAATGAGGATATTGAAATCCATGATTATGAATTATGGATATTGAATGTGAGGGTACTAAAATCCATCGAAATTGAAATATATGCCCTTGTAATAAAATGAAACATATGGGTTTACTGAAAGTGACTCCCGAAGAGATTTTAAATATATTATCAGTGCGTGCAATCACTCAAAATAAGGTATTGTGATAGGAAATTATATGTTTTTTTCCTTGACTAAG
Source organism: Orobanche coerulescens (assembly GCA_033398695.1). Classification (NCBI taxonomy): domain Eukaryota; kingdom Viridiplantae; phylum Streptophyta; class Magnoliopsida; order Lamiales; family Orobanchaceae; genus Orobanche; species Orobanche coerulescens. The sequence continues at coordinate 8,613,625 of CM065810.1, forward strand.
GTTTTATCCTACTGAGTTTTCCTAGCGAGGTTTTTAACGAGACAGCTTAATCACAACTAATATGGAATCTCCAGAAGAGATTCGGAATATATTGCAAAGAATATGAGTTCGATATTACAAACTGCACTAAATGTGATACTCGTACTAATCCTTGGAGGATTATTGAAATGCCTGGGGCATATTTGTGTATACGCATTGCACTCCTTTTCCCTTGACTGAAATTTTGCCCCATTGGGTTTTTCTAGCAAGATTTTTAATGAGATAAAAATAATGGTATATTAGTATGAATAATGTACTCTTTTTCCTTCATTAGGATTTTTCCCATCGAGTTTTTCCTAATAAGGTTTTAACGAGGCATATTCATGGAAAATGAGGAACACTACAAAGATCAAGATTATTCCTCAAAGATTTGAAAATAGAAGGAGTAGTTGTACTCTTTTTCCTTCGACCAAGTTTTTTCCACTGGGTTTTCTCGACAAGGTTTTAATGAGGCAACACGTGGATACTCCAAAAACGAATGATATACATGACAGATTCACTCAGTTTTTGTCCCACGAGGTTTTACTGAGACGGCACAAGAATATTCATACAAGAACTATCGAGATAAGGAGGAACGATATACGAGATTAAAGATTGCTGAGGTTTTATGACACATCATTTGTGTAACTATCGCAAGTGCATGATATCGTATCAAGTAGTAAGTGGACTTTTTGAGTTCGGTTTATCGATCCCACGAGGAAGTAAGAATATATATTGAATTATACAATATTTATCTATTTGTTATAGAGATTTAGATGAGTGAAACACACAATTTAAGAGTTTGGTTTGACAATTGCAAGGAAAATACAATAATAGTTCTAAAATTTAAGGAAATGAAAGATTGCACTAATAATAGATTAATAAAAGGTAAAATGAAATAGTTCATCATTAGTTATAGGAGATATATAGGAGATCATAAGATGAATTTACTTATTATATTGTGTAGATTCGATTTTCCTTGAAAAGACGGTTCCTCTTTCGAATGTCAAATCGTCCCTTATATATTGAATCAATCCACTATATTTCTATGTTGATTGGCTTCAATAAATAGCATTAGGCTTTATGAAAATAACTCAAAGAATCATCTAAGGTCTAGATGTATATTTCTATCCCATAGAACAACTTAGAGTGAAGATCATTTGATCTAATCAAATATATTTTCTTTCGAAACATATGAAGACCATAAATATCATCATTTATTGGCCAAATAAATAAAGATTGGTAAAACAATGAAAATTACACACAATAATAAGTAATCCATAATAGATCTTTATACAAACTTAAATAACATGACAAACCTAGTTTATAATCCCAACTAAGAATGACTTAGCCCATGAAGGGTTTATTCAACATATTACAAGCTTGAGTGGTCATTATTAGTTGAAAAAGGGAAAGAATTGATCCTAACTCCCATAGTAGATAAAGGAGAAAGAAGCAATAAACTCCCTCAACAACATAAGCTAAACCACAATTACATACACTCTCAAGAACACAAGTGTGTTCTTCACACAAAGAAAAATATTACAAAGTGAGAAAAATATAAGATGAAGGATCTTAAGTGATGGATCTAAGGGGTCTATTTATACACCTAAAGTCATCTAATAGCTCCAAAATTCCAGTATTATTACATTAGATTGGATCAAGGCCAGCTATCCCCTCAATAATAGACCAAAAGTGTAAAAGGTTTAAAAATGATCATACATCTGTCAAGAGTTACAGTCGTAACTTTGAGGAGTTAGGGCCGTAACATAGAGGACTTACGGCCGTATGCTTTGGATGTTACGGCCGTAACATGGCTTCGGCTTTTTTCACATTAGTTGATGTGTGAGTTACGGCCGTAACTTTATTTGTACGCCCGTATGGAGTTTTAGATTTCATTTTTGGCCCAGAATTTCTTAGACTTTTGCGATTTCGCCCCAAATCTTCTTCGGATGATAACTTTTGTTATATAACTCTGATTTTAAATCCGGAAAGACTGCCGAACTCATCTCGTAAAGCTCTACAACATGAACACATAAAAACTCAATATAGAGAATATTTTATAAACATGTTATTTCTTGAGTAAATCAGTAATTCAATCCGATTAAGGCTAAATTTACATCTTCATCCTATAAAAATAAAATTATTAAAAACTAAATAATTTAAAGCAAAAACGAGTAGACTAGTTCATAATTATGGGTGAAATATATCAATACTAATCACGGATAAGTGTATAAAAGTGACACTTATCATTTTATCCCACGGGTCTTCCTAGCAATACAGTAGAAACTCTATAATATAATACACTTGGGACCACCAAAATTTATTAATTAAAAGAGTTATTAATTAATCGATAAATTAATAATTATTAATTTATATATTAATTAATATTTTATTAATTTATAGTAGAATACTTAGTTTACAAACACCTTTCAAGCTTCCACTTAATTATTGTATACAATGCATATATATCAAATGAACGGCCCAATTTGAAAGAAATCTTCAATCTCCCACCTTATTATGCTTCTTGTGTTCAATGTATCACTTTATGGACATTAAAAATATCTTCTATATAAATACAAGATCAAAATAGGTTAACACAAACAAATCATACACACAACATGGCTTCCCATCTTAAAGGTGTGAAAAAAACAACAATGACAGACGAGATTCGAAGAGCATTATGCAAGCACAACAAGGATAATCCAAGTCTCACTCAAAAGCAATTGCAAGAATGGGTTCATAGTAACTATGGTTTCCAGGTGAGTCAAGGGACAATATCGAATACAGTTAAGCATTCTTTAGAGTATCTCTCACTTGCTCCCGAAAGAGGCGATGTTAAGCGACACAAACTGGCAAAATTTCCTAACATAGAAAAATCTCTCTATGAATGGATTCTTCAATATCAAGAACATGTGAATATGACAGGTGAACTAATCACCGAGAAGGCGAAAAAGTTCATGAAAGATATGTATCCAGTGGATACTCTAGACTTTACTTTTTCTATTGGTTGGCTTGGAAAGTTGAAAGCAAGATAAGGAATTAAAAATTTCCGGCATTTCAGAGAGAGTGGATCTGTTGAAATGGAGGGCATGGAGGACAAATTAAAATCCATAAGAGACAAATTTGATCAGTTTGAAATGAAAGATATATTTAATATGGATGAAACAGGTTTGTTTTTTTATTATTTTATTTTATATTTTGTACTTTAGTGATGTAATTATTTACATGTTTTGATCTTAAACATGTTTGTTTTTTAGACTTCAACCGGATCATTCCCTTGCAACAATGCAGCTTGAAGGGAAAAAACAAGACAAGAAAAGACTAACTGCTGCTATTTGCTGTAATGAGGACGGTTCGGGAAAACTTCCTTTATGGATTATTGGGAAATATGCTAAACCAAGGTGCTTCAAGAATGTAAACTTGAAGAGTCTGAACTGTGAGTACCGTGCTAACAAACGAGCTTGGATGACTGGTGTGTTATTTGAAGAATATGTTCGCCAACTTGATAAAAAAAATGGTTGGAAGAAAAATTCTCTTGATTGTGGATAATTGCCCTGCTCATCCAAAAATTATTGAAGGATTACGAAATGTTGAATTATTTTTTTTGCCACCAAACACAACTTCAAAAATTCAACCTTGTGACGTGGGGATCATACGAGCTTTTAAGATGCATTATCGTCGTCGATTTTATAGAAGTCTTTTGGAGGGTTATGAATTAGGGGTTCCAAATCCAGCAAAAATAAATGTATTAGATGCAATGAATCTTGCAATTTCAGCATGGACTATGGATGTTCGTGCAAATACAATTGCGATCTGCTTTTGTCATTGTAAACTTCGATCAACAGATAACATGACTTTTGAGAACTCAGATGAAGGTGGTGAAAGCACTCAAGAACTCCAGAATTTGATCAAAGAGTTGGGTTATCGCAATGCAATGGATGTCGAAGATGTTCTGACTCACCCAGAAGAAAATGTAGTTGCTGTTCCGGGAATTATTATTCCCGTGATGTGTCTTACCTAATACTGATTGTAGATACATAGATGGAAGGTTCCAGATCCTTCTAGAGGTAGTAGGATCCTATTAGATGTCTTACCTTATCTAGGAATCCTATGTATGGAAGGACTCTCATTGTAATGCCTATATAAAGGCCCCTCTATCAATGTTATGAATGGATTGATTTGTTGTCTTTTACTTTCCCCTCAAACACGTTATCAGCACGTAGCTCGAACGAAAAAAAAAAAAAAATCGGCCAAGCCGACCGCTGCCAGACGCCCGCCGAGCACCGCCGCCTCGGCCGCCGGACCACCGCCGCCGTCATTGCCCGGCTACCACCGGATCAACAACACCGCTGCCGCCGCGCCAGAGCCGCGGCCAAGCCGCCGCGCCAGATTCGCCGAGCCGCTTGGACCGCCGCCTCACGCCGGGACCGCCGCCGCAGATCTCGCCAAAGCCGCCAAGACTGGGATTGCCGCCTGCAAGACCGCCTCGCTGGGACCGCTGCCGCCGACCGCCGCGCCGACCAGCTCGATCCGGCCAGGACTCGACTGTGTTGCCGACCCGACCGCTTCGACATTCCCGCTTTCATCCAAGCCAATCAAGCCTAAGGCTGCGACCCGATCCGATCAAGCATCGCGGATCGTCAAACGGTTTATGCACGTGATATTTAATGCTTGAAAACCTAGTGCAATCGAGACAAAACCTATCAAAATCGAAAAAGCCGAGAGACGAGAATTTCCGCGCGTGAATTTTCTGCACAGCAATGCATTTAAAATCACGTTTCCCGTTTCGTTAACCGTTGGATCGGTGTGAAATTTTGGCAGAAACTTCCCAACACAAATATCTGTATATTCAACGGTGAAGATCGGATTCTGCGTAATATTGGTTACTGAATCTACTGCCGAACAGAAGCAGATTTTTACGAAGAAATTTGGAGATCCGACCTCATCCAATACCGAGCTGCTGCATCGCCGCGCTCGAGTCCTTTTTCGGCCGAATTATTGAGCCCAGTAGCCCTATCCGGGCGTTTCTCAACTCTCCATTTTTTTTTCCTACTCAATGATTCATTTGTTCATTAATTTGTACACTTATGAATCTTACATGTTTATGTTTTACGTGTATATAGGAAAATACGTCGCTCATGATGATGTGCACGCTATGGAGAAAAAGCCATATTTATCCCGTTCAAGGATCAACGTAAATATAGAACGGAGTACCCACGGAAATATGTTACTCATATGGAGAGAATCTCCCGTTCAAGGATCAAAGCATATATGAAACCAAGTACCCGTAAGACTTTATTAAAGTTCTCGTTTTTCCAATTCCTCTCTTTTGGGAATTTTTTTTTTTTTGGGGAATTGGGTATTTGGGTTCTTTATCTCCCACGCTACTTTGCGGTGGATGAGACAATGAGAGGTGGTATCACTCTCGGATGTCGAAGTAAACTGTGTGACGGTCCTGGGGGAGTCACAGATAATTGTTGAAAGTCGATAGTTGTGGTTGTTGCATACACCAAGTTTTGGGCGCGATTTGATGTCGCCGTTTTGTCGATTTTAAACCAACAATTAAATAAAACGAACATTGTCGGTAACGGTAAAGTTATGACTCGTTCATGATTAGTCACGGATTTGTGACATACAAATGGGACAAACATCGATTGCGACGGATATATCGTGGTTAAAATCGATTTGTGACGAAATTGTCACGTTGAATTGAGCGACCACCACGTTGGTCTTGACCCAATCCCATACTTGGAAAACTCCATCTTTCAGCTTATTAAAAATAAAATATTGCATGTGGGTGTAGACATGTATCGTCTCCTTGCAATATGATATATGGAAGAATGTACGAGTAATTCTCATGAATTTTAACATGTAAGGCAATGGCATATTGCGGTAAATACATGAATTCGTTGACCTCGATTATAGTTCGTATGACTATAGGTCCGAATACTTTTCCGAGTATTTGTAAAGGCATGTGCCTTATAAATTTGACTACGTTTAGTCGATCTTATTGGATGGTCAAGACGAGTTGGTTATGGTATATTCATTATGTCTCATGGTTCAAAATGCTTAATTATGATGCACCGCGTTGTATCCATATAACATGGCTATTATGACGTATACTTGCAAATTGAGAATTAAAATACTTGGTTGATCGATGCACTTTGGTGGATTTTGTCTACACTTTTGATCATGACTAGGCGCATCCTCCTTGGTATTTGTTTATGCTTTGAAAGTTCAAACGGAATCAGTGGTTTTTAAACAGCCTTAGCTGTACCGACATTCCTACTTTCTCTGCAAGTCTACCAACTTGGAGTTACCGAAAGGATCATTAGTCGAAGATAAGAAATCGAACACCCTGCTGCGTTTAAACGCACATATGGCTGTCATTGCCATGTTTTTGCATCAACACTTATGCCATTGGATATGGTCTCAACCTTGATTTCTCACTAAACTTGGGAAAAACTAAACAGCCAATTAAAATATGCACTGTGATCTGAGTTTAATGATCCGTGTGGTGCACAATATATGGATAGAAAGATACGGAAGTCTAGTTTCCAGAACATCTGACCGTTCGTCCATAGCCTTCCTAACAAGGGAGTTATCGCTGTTTTGGTGAACAAAGGTCAAGCTGCGCGGAATTTTATTTCCAGCGATTGTGCTAACTTTTGTCCCAACCAACTTGGTTCCCATCTTGAATTTGCAAGTGGTCTTACGACACATATTTTTCAACCTCTTTCTGGCCGAATTTGCCATAGATGATGCAGTTTTTGGTATGAGTTGTACGCTAAACTATCATCTTTCAAATGTTGAAAAACAGTTTCCTTGGGGAAGCCCAAAATACGCACCCTTATAAGAAGGTCGAGCGTGTGCATGGTAGTGTTACACCATGCTTGTGTCGTAATTTTGCCCTTTAGGCATATAACCTTGCCATGTTATGCACTCAATATGATAGATCATTTTGATCATATCAAGCATAAAATCTCTATGTTGTTAGAGTATTCGCTATGCTCATGATTATGAAATTTTGCAAGCGAAATTGAGTGCGTATTAAGCTATTTTCAAGGAACATGATATTTTTGGATTTCGGCTTATAAATCCATTGTGACTATGATGAGTAGGTCATCACAATCAATGAGCGGTATGATGCTCAAGTTGTTGAATGCCGAATGGCGTTTTCTAGTCACATATGTTCCGTAACAATTGAACCATGTTATGACTCGATGATACATATGCCAAAGTGTATCACTCATAGCATCTCATTATGATTTGTGAGAATAAAATCTTATGCATCACTTGTATCGATATGTGAAAGGAAAATATTCATGAGTCAATATGGTCCGCTTGCAGACGGTTTGTGTAACCCGGAAGATGTATTGGGACATTGACACATTTAGGCTTTAATAGTCCGGAATTTGGACAATTTGATGATCCATATACCACGGTATTCATGGACATCATTTTCTTTGAACAAAGAAACTAGTTGGATCAAAGACACCAAAGTACGTTGGTGGAGTCGTGAGCAGGGCTCATGACCAATGATGATATTTATGTCATCCGCGTCTTGCTTTCATAAGCATGTGTGACGCCAAAGACCCCCCAATGATCCTTCTTAGCCATGTTCATTGATTTAAGCCTATTCTTTGGCACGATTAGGAGATGACACCCTCCTATGCTAAAGAGAATAATGTAGCGACTCGCATAAGCATGGTGCTGAGTCCTCCCCTTTCACCGAGTCCTTATACATACATGATCATAAGTATTAGCCTGGGTGGATTATGATGCTATGATGGTGTTCACAAATGGTCGTACTCAAGTAATAACATTTATATGTTATGTTGTTCCTTTGACAATGATTGATAAGTTGATGAAACCTGAGTTATGGTTGTCCAACTTGCGGACCAGTCATTGTAAAGGTCGGTTCACCCACTTTTTAGACCAAGTCTTAAAGTGAAATTTTAACGAGTACTTCCTAACATCCAAGGCTACCTTTTCACAAATTTTGGTGCCATTTGGAGACTTGGAAGGAGGTGAACCACTTAAATGAAGTTTTCACATACCACCAGCCGTTCTATCAACTAGTTCGATGTCATTTCGACCGATTTTTGACCACAAGGTTGATGGTTTTGGAATCCTAAACACCCGTTTATACATGCTCACGAAATTTTGAGGTGTTTGGGGCTGGTGAAGGGAGTGAACTCTTCAAGAAAGCATTAGAGGTTCGATAAAACCAACGGCCTATCATCGGTTCAATCGTTTCTTTATGTTCGATCCCGGTGGTGCATGGTGGCGGTTTTGTTGGATTCTCAAGACCAGTAGCTACGGCTATGTAGCATAGGTCAACATGTCATATTCACCTATACCTATCATCATTCAAATGCTTAGTTACAAGTGTAACCATATGCATTTTGTTAACTGGATTGTGTTAACAACTGAAAACCTTTATCGTCCACATGTTCATGTGCCAAAAGTGCGTCACCACAACGCATTATGACGGGTTATAAATGATGAATATGACATGCGCTTTCACTCATAGTCCGCTTAAAATGTACCTTGGCAGACGATCTCGTAAGTCACTTTGATGAGCCAGTCTTCCCGTCGTTAGGGGGAGATGCGAACGATCATGTTCGAGTAGAACGACTTGGAATTGTCGTAGTTTGTCCCTACTGTGCCTCACCAATTTCCCTAAAGTGACGAGATTAAATACATGCTGCAAACATGTCTGCAAGGATTGTGTCCGGTCATGGACGTTCGTCACCTATAAATGGTGATATGGTAACATCACAAATTGTGGTAGATGGTGTTACAAGGCCGTGGATCTCATCGAGTATTGGGATGCCACTTGGTTCGATAAATACTCTCGCTAAGAATGTATGCGAGCTTGGTACATGAAACTTGATCATATGATCAAATGAACTCATCCGTCTCATGTGATTCTGGATTATAGTCATTATTGGGGGACGCCTCAATGAATGCCAATCCATAAAGAGTACTCTATGAATAAAGCCGGTTCATGAGGACGTGGAATGTGAGTTTAATCGAACCATACTTCGTTGAAAATCTACAACGTTGTAGCCTTGGCCTAAAATGGAAACATATGCGACTCTAGTATAAACAAAGTGATAGCCCTTTGTTGAAGTGGTACCGACACTCCAAAGATAAGATCTATCCGTAAACTTTGTTAAAGCGAGTGAGAGAAGGAGTTAAACTCACCTCATGGCGCGAGGTTTCTCATGAACGCACTGGAATCGACTACGATGACACGAAACTTAGTTGTGCTATTGTAATGGATGTTATAGCATCCACTATCTTTTCAGTTAGATAGTTTCCCAAAAACTGACGTGCAGCTTGTGGTTAAATCTTATCTTAGTGGGGAACTAAGTTAAGTGATTAAAGGATCTCGTGGTGGATCAGACTCAAATCAAGTGGCTCCTGACCACGGAGCGCGTCGACAAGTGATTGTCGGGAACGCATACTAAGTATATACTTGATTTGGAAGAGATATGAAGCTTTTGCGTGTAAAACTAAGGGTTTATAGTGATGTACTCTTATGAGACTAAGAGATTCCGCTAAACCCAAAGTTAAGAATGAAAGGATCTTGGGACACTTGATGATGCGTATTCATCAATCGGTTTAAGGCAATCTAAGGGACGGTTTCCCTAAGAGACGATAAAGTAATGCCTATATGATTCCCAATGACTAGTCGAAGTCATCATAAGACTTGGCTCACTTAAGTGATGATGCGATCTTAAGAGAAAAGTACGGTATTATGTACTCATGTTTGACTCGATGTACTCATTCGTAATAATCCCAGAAAGCCACCGTGATGATGGCTCAGGATGCGCTCACGCAATGTCCGTGATTGACAAGAAGCTTGAAGCTCGCTCTATCTCGATAAAAGGACACTTGAAAATCGATACCCGATCGCCTGAATGTGTTGGTCTATCTCCCATATGACCTACGGGCGGCTCACTTGATGGAAAATGGTGAAATTGGTGCCATTGGAAAGGTTTGTGTCTACTTTCCAAGGAAACCAACCATTTGATCACATCCATCATGTTGAGTGACATATGACTATTGTTGCAAAGTAGACGGGATATGTCCTAGAATTTGCTGAGTCAACTTCGATAGAGCTTTGTGATCTGCTCAGGTCGATCTAGGTTACGTACTGTATGTGAATGAAAAGCTATGAGTGTCTAGTTTTCATAAGTCCTTACAGTTTCGTTGATACCTATTGAATCGAAGAAGTTATGACTGATTTAGTGCATGGAGGTCAAGACTTTGGAAAACTTGATAAGTCTTTAGCGACTCTGCACTTTGGATGTGTCGCGCTCTTTTTGTCCTTAGACCAAGGTTTGTTTTTTTCCCATTGGGTTTTCACTTGGTAAGGTTTTTAACGAGGCGACCTATGAGAACATCCATACAAATGATGCGTTGTACTTCTGTTCAACTTAAACCAAGAGGTATTTTTCCCACTGGGTTTTTCCTTGGTATAGTTGTGAGGGCAACTTGGCATCCGACTCCTATGATTTGAGGTACTCATCAGGGGGAGTCGTTATGTATACATCAGGGGGAGTATACACGACATGTTATGTTGGTGCGTTGCAATCTTTTCCTCATCAAGCCTTTATTTTTCCCATGGAGTTTTGTTTTGGCTTGAAATAGGTTTTTACGAAGGCAACATCTTCTGCACCATTGTTGTATTAGTGCTCGACATTGGGAGTGTTCAGGAATTATTATTCCCGTGATGTGTCTTACCTAATACTGATTGTAGATACATAGATGGAAGGTTCCAGATCCTTCTAGAGGTAGTAGGATCCTATTAGATGTCTTACCTTATCTAGGAATCCTATGTATGGAAGGACTCTCATTGTAATGCCTATATAAAGGCCCCTCTATCAATGTTATGAATGGATTGATTTGTTGTCTTTTACTTTCCCCTCAAACAGTTGCACAGTTGTTGACTGATGAAGAAATTATTGAAAGCGTTATTGGAATTAATAAAGATGATATCGATGAAGAAGATGATGAAAGTTCTACAATGGAGCCCCCTTCGCGAAACGAAGCTATTAAAGCGGCAATCACATTGAACAATTTCTTGTTGAGCTATGAGAAAACAACACCAGAAGTTCTTACCATGCTAAGGAAAATTAGAGACGAGATTCAAGGGGAAATTGATTTCAACAAAAAACAAAAGACAATTGAGTCATTTTTCAAGAAACCTTCATAAATCATTCATGTAATATGCTATATATAAGGAATTATTAATTTATATTTTATATGGGGTCTAAAGAAATTATCAAAAATGTATTATCTTATAATTTTAGCGAATTATTAATTTAGCACCCTATCCCCGAGTCGGGACCGACAAAAAATATTATCTTAGAGAGTTTATTAAATAATTGAGTATTAATTTATCGAGTTTCTGTATTATGGTGCATCAAGGTATGATCGTTAGAAGCTCGACTACAAACAGTTTGAAAGTTTTTCTCCTATTAGATTTTTCTTCAAACTAATTCACCAGCCATTTATGTAAATAGTCATTCAAGAGGGAGTATTGAAATGCGCACTTCTCGAAGTGCGTAATAAGATAATATATTATAACTTGTGAACGACTATTATGCACCTGGTGTAATTATGTAATTACGATTGTGCCATCTGAAGTTTTCCTATAAATAATACTTCAGTTATTAATGAAATACACACCTCAAAATCATTTTTCTCTATTTCCTCTCTAAACTCTCTCTCTAATATTTCAATTTTATAACAAAATCAATAATCTCAAGAAAACCATTCACAAAATTACCAACGATTCACAAAATTACAAAATAATAATAATAAGGATAATAATAAGTGTCACGTTAATATCATCAAACCAATATATATCAAGTACAAATATTCTCATATTACCTGGGTTAGAGGTGGCCACGATTCGTGAACTGCCGATTTCAATTCGAAACCGTCGGTTCATGGTTTAAGCAAAAACATTGAATCGGCCCTCAACTGTGGTCTTACACGGTTCGTGGCGGGCCGGTTCCGATTCATTAACCATCAGTTCACCGGTTTATGAACCGCCGGTCCATGCACGTGTCAACTGTGGAGAAAAAAATTACTTAATTTAATTTTTCTTAATAAAGAAAAGCTCAGCTTATTTAACGAGAAGTCCATATTAAGTCAATTATGATCTATAAATTCTCACTCTCATTATTTCAGACTTTGCGGCCCGCCCAAGCCCAACAACAGGTTATTTTCTTTGGGCCGGTTCAAACCGTGGGACGCGGCAAACGATGAAGCGACGATTTCGGTTAAAAAAATTTAAACCGGCCTTGAACCTTAAAATTAATGGTTTTGGGCCGGTTTAGGCTGATTCCGGGTTTGACCAGTTCCAAGTTCGATCGGTTCCGGTCCCGGGTTTGACTGGGCCGATTCCTGTCCGATTTACAATTTGAACCGGCACGTGCCTACCTCTTACCTGGTTAGTATAAAACCAAAACATTGGAAATATCGAACCAAAAATCCTACGAACTAAAAGAAATCCAAAATATGCAAGCTAATAAGTACATATTGGTGTTTTGGGGAACTTGTTGTAGCAAACGTTTTCCCTCTACACCTTTTCTAACATTAGATGTTTTAGTGTAAATAAACATGATAATTGAATTAAACATGAAGTTACATAAATCATTCACTTGTTGCTTCTTTCTTGGACGAGGTTGTTCAGTGAATCACTTGTCGAAGATTCTTATATTTTGTGCAATTTTTTGACGGGCCACTAACGACGGTTCGTACATGTATTTTTCAGCATTTCGGCCTTTGACGAAGTTATTGAGAAAAACCGAATTAAATATTGTTCTTTAAGTTTCGGAGAATGCAACTACCTCTGCTGGTTCGTTTTGCAATGAGGATGATAAGAGCTTAAGGCAAAAGTTGTTGGATGTTGAATAATTATATTGCAAAATCAACATTCACTGTAATAAAATACTGTTGAAAGGAAGATTATTTGCGTGAAAAAAGAGAGAAAAATATGAATAAACTCGTAACTACTATGTATAAGAAAATATTTTCAAACTTTTAATAGAAATGATAAACATTATATACAAATAATATTTTATATTTTATTACTGAAAAAATATCATGTAAAAATAGTCGCATATATAATAGAAATTATTTTATTATTGAATACATGATTTTTATGAATTTAAAAATTACTCATCCGCTCGTGGACTAGTAGAACCATCTGATTTTACATATTAAATTTGATTGTTTTGATTGAGTCTTCATATAATTTGCCAATTTATTTTAATGACTTCATATAAACTGGTTTATAATATTCAGGTAATTATAATCATAGATTATTTAATTAGTATATTTTTTTTTTGCTAACAGGAAAATGAATTTATAAAATTGAACTATAAATATAAAAGTGGGAATCAGTTTTTTAATACCAAATCATAAAATTGACAAGTTATATACAGTTAAACCTCGATAAATGAATGTTCGATAAAAGAATAATCTCGCCAAATAAATAATTTTCTCCGGTCCCAACTCTTTATAATATGTTCAAATCTTCTTTCGATAAATGAATATTTTTTTCTGGTCCCGATCATATTCATTTATCGAGGTTTTACTGTATCCCCATTCATAAGAGTATAAGTTTTTATTACCATTTTGATTAAAAAGACTAAAATATCCTCCCAAATGTTGTAATGTTGACTTTCTCTTTTTTTTGTATTTTATTTAATTTAAACTATTTTTCTTTTCTTTTTTATTTTCATCATCTGCTCAAAACCGATCGATATTAATGTCCAACAACCAAAATTTAACTACAACCTACACATCAAAACAACACAACTATTTTTGAGAAAGGGTCTCTCAAAAATCTTATAAAAATCACAAGATTATTCGAAAAGAAAAGTTGACGTTCAAATAGGACTTCATTTATCGTGCTTCTAGCTTCATAAACAAAGTATGCATCAATATTTTACCGCTGGATTTTTTTTTTTCCGACAAGTTCTCCCGGACACGATCGCTGCACACGATGGCAAGCCACCGTGTGCAACAGTCGTATCCAACGGCCTTAACATCATGCGCACAACTAACGTGTCCACGGTCGTTTAACACGATCGTCTACAATCGTGTGCAGCGATCGTGTTCATGGCCAGAAACTTGCACACGATCGCTGCACACGGTAGCATACGACCGTGTGCATCGGTCGTGTCCAAGGCAGACCGTTTTAGAATATTGTTCGCTCAGTTTTCTGAATAGTTATTCATCCTTTTGTAATTAGATGTCGTGGCAGCGTATTTTGATACAGCACGGTGGTCATTGGGAGCGATCGACATATGTAGACGGGGACTCCTTTTCTGTCTACATCGACACGAGCAAAGTTAGTCGTGCAAACCTCGTGGGGGTTATCAGAGAGGGTTTGGGTGGTCCAAATGAGTCCGATTACAAATTATGGTACTTGACACACATGGCCAAGGAAAACAAAGTAAAAGTCCTATTACGGGGCGATATCGAGATATTTCGATTACTAGTAGAATACAAGGAGGATCGTGAGGTCTATGTTGAGAACGGCAGCTCCTCCACTCCCGAGGTTAATATGGGATGTAGCAGCTCGAGAGTAGAGCCCGACAACATAAATTATGACATGCCTTCTAAAGATTATCAATACGAGAAAGATGAGAAAGACGAGGAAGATGAGGGAGGTGAGGAGGTGCATACATCCGAAGATGAAGATTGTTGTAAAGACTCGCTTGAGTCACTATCTGCGGAATTTCTTGCTTGGGTTCGCCAACCGGCCCAAATGGATAGGATTATGAGTCGTCGGAACTTCTCATCCGACCATCAATCTGCGAACGAGCATGAGCATCTACATTCAATGCGTAACTGGATCATTCCATTTCCGAACCCCGGTAGTGCCGGGACTTTGGGTTGGGTTGAGCAGCCTCCACCTGTCACCAGTCAACTAGAGGTGGGGTCCACCTTTCGGTCCAAGACAGAGTTGAGGATAACTGTAGGAATGTATCATTTGGAAGGTGAGGAGGTGCATACATCCGAAGATGAAGATTGTTGTAAAGACTCGCTTGAGTCACTATCTGCGGAATTTCTTGCTTGGGTTCGCCAACCGGCCCAAAATAGGATTATGAGTCGTCGGAACTTCTCATCCGACCATCAATCCACGAGCGAGCATGAGCATCTACATTCAATGCGTAACTGAATCATTCTATTTCCGGACCCCGGTAGTGCCGGGACTTTGGGTTGGGTTGAGCAGCCTCCACCTATCACCGGTCAACTAGAGGTGGGGTCCACCTTTCGGTCCAAGACAGAGTTGAGGATAACTGTATGAATGTATCATTTGGAAAACATGTTACAGTGTATCACTTATCGTTCCGCCGATAAACGTATAGCGTTTGTCTGTAAGAGTGGGCGAAACAATTACCAGTTTATGTTGTGTGCTATTGAGGATGCAACTATTTGGAGAATACTAAGTTGACCTTGGAGCACATCTATCACCCTGACTTGAACCGTGCTACCGCACGGTCGGTTACTTCTGAGGTTTGCCACCCATTATTTTGCTAAAAGATTGACCGGTGAGGGGGTCACTTTGAGGCCAAATAAGATGATTGCAGAGATGTGTAGGGAGTACGACATTGACATGCTATACAGTTTTGCTCTCCAGGCGAGGAATATAGCGATAGAGAATACATGGCGGCTTTGATGAGTCATATCAGAGGCTCCCATCTTATCTGTATTTGTTGAAGCAGCGTAATCCAGGGACAACTTATGATTTGCAGACGACTCGTGAGGGAGTGCTTTGCCACATGTTCGTTGCACTCGGACAGAGTATTAGGGCATTTGATACGTGCCTTCGACCGGTGATTATAGTTGATGGGACCCACCTGAAGGGAAGGAATAAGGGAACTCTATTTGCGGCCGTCACATTTGATGGGAACGAGCAAGTATTTCCTCTTGCAGTTGGTCTTGGTCTGATAGATAACGAAGAGTCATTGACTTATTTTCTGTATAACCTGCGCAGATGCTACAATCCGATTGAAGATTTGTTGATTGTGAGTGACCAACATAAGAGCATTCAGAATGCTGTTCGAGCCGTCTATCCGAATGCATTCCACGGGTTGTGCTATCACCATCTTGCAAAAAATCTGACCTCCTACGGTGCTCATGCTATAGGACTCTTTAGAACTGCTGCCTACACGCATCGTGAAGAAGTTTTTGAAAACTACTTTTCGAAACTGCATATTGAAAGCCCTAATGGGGCTCACAGGCGCCTTTCTGAAATTGGGCCAGAGAGGTGGGCTAGGCCGAAGTGTTCGATACGACGGTATAACTTCTTGACATTCAATGCTGTTGAATGCTTTAATAATCGTATGTGTGGGCGAGGCATTCACCTGTTTGCTTGTTACTTGAGATATTTTGCCTAATTTTAGAGAATTGGTTTGATGAGAAGTGGGGAGAAGCTACATCAAGAGACCATGAGTTGGCAATGCACACTTTTGAAAATCTCTCTAACTCTGTGCAAGCCAGTCTGAATCTTACTGTTCGAGCTACCACCCCACTTTTTTATAAAGTCGAAGAAAACAAAGTTCTTATGAGGTCGACCTTCGAACCTGGACATGTTGTTGTGAGGAGTTTTATTTGGATCAGATTCCATGTCGTCATGTTGTTGCCGCTATAAGGTAATTGTTTTGCTCTAATGTGCACATCATTCAATGTTTTTGTCTATGCTGTCGAGCGCTGTGCCTACAGCATGCGGGCGCTGTCGGGCTTTTTATCCTACAGCTTGCGGGCGCTGTCGGGCCCTATATCCTACAGCTGCTGAGTGCTGTCGGGACACACGATCGTGCCCATGATGGGACTAACCATCGTGTGCACACGGTCATGGCAGGATGCACACAACAGCAGCAGCCCATGATCGTGGGCAAGATACACACGATCGTAACCCATGATGGGCACGATCGTACCCCACGATGGGTACGATCGTGTGCTGCCATCGTGTGCAACACAGGACTGGTCTGGATTTACCAACTGCACCATAAACCAGTTTTCTAGATTTAACAACACAACACATCAATCTTACCAGAATATATCTGAATAAAAAAGTAAAATACATACTCATCAGTATCAAAAATACATTATCTTACACCACATCCTTGACATAATTACTTATTGTAACAGGCGCGCCGGCAATGATTTGTCTGTGTATGATTTTGTTAGTAGTTATTTCAAGCAACAATACCTTAGAGAGACTTATAAGGAGCATATAAATCCTATCCCACATCCTGGTGAGTGGAATGTCCCACCAGAGATCTCATTCATCGTTGATTACCTCCAGAGGGGGTACGACAATCCGGCTGACCAAGGATGAGTAGTGCATGGTCCGCTGTTGAAAATTTACCCGCAGGTAGACGGCCTCAGGTGTGCGGTAGGTGTAAGGGAACCGGCCACAATAGAAAATCTTGCAAAGCATTCATTCCCATAAGTGGTGTGGATTTGAATATCCCTCCAGAAGAAACTCAAGAAATGGATGAACAAACGAGGCAAAGGCGCCGGCAGAAGAAGAGGTGTAGCCTTTGTCGTAATGATGACCATAACATAAGGGGATGTCCATACCATGAAACTTAAATTGCTTATGTATTTTTATATTTGTGACTTACTAGCAACAATTATGTGCTGATATTTTGATTTTCGATGGACCATGTATTGATTCATTATTCTGATTATTAGTTTAAATGCATAATTTTGTCTCTATTTTCTTTATCTTTGAATTGAAATTTAAGTGTTGAGTGATGTAAAGCAAATAAAGGTGAATATGGAGGCAAACATTAACCATAACAAAGTAGTTTAGTTTAAAGAGCAATAGTTTACACCAAAAGCATATAAACTTACATAACAAAAGTTCATCACCATCACACCAAAATATCTAAGATTAACTTAAAAACCACAATCACTTGGATCCCTTTTTCCCCATCTGCTGTTGTTTCTTTAGTCTTGTATCATCTATATCAGCTTCATCTCCATGAACTTCAATTTCTTCTAAAATAACCTCATTTTCATCTACTTTTTTACTTGTCTTCTCAGAAATATCTAAATCATCATCAATATCACCATCTAGTATAACTGGAGTGCTCGCAGTATTTTTAAATAGGCCCTGTTTCATGAAACACATTAATTTGTAGTACACAACTACATATACAACAAAATCAAAAAACTTACTCTGATCATTGAGTATCTTCCTCTCGGCCTAGTTTTGTATGGTGGGTTGGGAGGAGGTATCCTCCTTCTTCTTTTTGGTGGAGGTGCTTCGATTCCTCCTAAATCGCTTTCTCGTAATCGTCCGCTCATTTCACGTACTTGATTTTAATGGATTTTAATTGATTAGGGTTTATAGTGAAAAGAGGGGGGACTAAGGTTCAGGTATTTCACTCTCGGTCTAGGAAGATGGGCTTATATTGAAAAATGAGGGGACCCACGATAGGATTTTATAATAAAATAATTTAATGTTGCCCTTTGTAGTGCACACGATGGGTACGATCGTGTGCTCCGATCGTGTCCCGCGTTGGCAACCACGTGTCACAGTGTCTACGGTGTCACCATGTCACTGTATCCACGTGGGCACACGATGGGACATACGGTCGTGTGCACAAGAACATCAACATTTCTCAATAATTTCTATAATTACTCGTAAATTTACGTGTTGTTACTTATATATTAACAAGTATTTGTTAACGATACACTTATTTAAAAAGTTATTGATTGAACTAACATAATATATTGCATATCATGTGTAATCTATATGTTCTCAATGTATTAGTTCGTATGTATAAGTTTATCATCTGTATGAAATATCTCATATACTAATGAATTACACGAAATGACAAATACGAGTTTGTATAAGAAGTTCATGTGCACACGATGGTGCACACGGTCGTACCCACGATGGGACACACGGTCGTGTGCAAAAGAACATCAACATTCTCAATAATTTCTATAATTACTCATAAATTTACGTGTTGTTACTTATATATTAACAAGTATCTCTTAACGATATATTTATTTAAAGAGTTATTGATTGAATTAACATAATATATTGCATATCATGTAGAGATGTTAAATGGGCTCGGGCCCGGCGGGCTAGCCCGTTTAACCCGCCAAAAAATCGGGTTAGGACCGATATTTCCTAGCCCGTTTAAATCCGGGCTTTTTTGGCCCGAACCATTTAGCTCGAAGCCCGTTAGGGCTAGCCCGAAGCCCGCTAGGGCTAGCCCGAATATATATATAGTTAATTTCAACTTACAGTAATACTTTATTTATATAATATATATTATTACTGTATTTGTTAATATAATGTGTATATATATATATATACATAAAAGTGTATTTTTTGTTATATTTATTATAGTATAGTTGTTACTATATATATAAAATATATTGTTACTGCTTTTTTTGTTTATGATTTATTAAAAAATAAAAAATAGATTTTTTAAATATTTAGCCCGTTTAGTCCGAAGCCCGTTAGGGTTAGGGTTAGGGCCGATATTACCTAGCCCGTTTAAATCCGGGCTTTTTGGGCCCGGACCGTTTAGCCCGAAGCCCGCTAGGGCTAGCCCGGAACCGCTAGGGCTAGCCCGTTTAACATCTCTAATATCATTTGTAATCTATATGTTTTCAATGTATTAGTTCGTACATATAAGTTCATCATTTGTATGAAATATCTCATATACTAATGAATTACATGAAATGACAAATACGAGTTCGTATAAGAAGTCATGTAGTAATTAATATTTGAACAAGCAATTTTAGAATCACAAAACATCCTTCTAGATAACACAATAAATCAAATTGGCAAAAATACCAAAAGTTCATGTGCACACGATGGTGCACACGGTCGTGCCCATGATGGGACACACGGTCGTGTGCACAAGAACATCAACATTTCTCAATAATTTCTACAATTACTCGTAAATTTACATGTTGTTACTTATATATTAACAAGTATTTGTTAATGATACACTTATTTAAAAAGTAATTGATTGAATTAACATAATATATTGCATATCATGTGTAATCTATATGTTCTCAATATATTAGTTTGTACGTATAAGTTCATCATCTTTACGAAATATCTCATATACTAATGAATTACATGAATTGACAAATATGACTTTGTATAAGAAGTCATGTAGTAATTAATATTTGAACAAACAATTTTAGAATCACAAAACATCCTTCTAGATAACACAATAAATCAAATTGGCAAAAGTACCAAAAGTTCATGTGCACACGATGGTGCACACGGTCGTGCCCAGGATGGGACACGTCACACACTGTCATGTACACATGGTCATGGCAGCCATCGTGGGCACACGACAGCAGCAACCCATGACTGTGGGCAGGTTGCACATGATCGTAACCTACGAAGGGCACGATCGTGTGCAGCCATCGTGTGCAACACAGAGCTGGTCTGGATTTACCAACTGCACCATAAACCATTTTACTTGTGATTTAACAACACAACACATCAATCTTGCCAAATATATTTGAATTAAAATTAAAATACATACTCATCAGTATCAAAAATATATTATTCTACACTATGTCCAACGACAACATAAAGATTTTAGCAGCTAAACCATATCGATATTTCTTAATATATTTCTCATTAAGTTCCTTGATTTGGTGTCTTCCTGCTGGGTTTGCAGTGATGAGTCGGTCCAAGTACATGCACGCGAAGGGGCCACAACTGTGATTGTCGGTTTGTATGAACTATAGTTATCGTGGCATAATTTTGAAACTCATCTCTGTGTCATACTTTTTATTCGATTGGTTGTTCAGCCAGTACCCGGATTGACTTAGCACGTGAGGCATCAGATGAGTAATTGGTCGCAGTTGGTTGAATCGGTATCGACCATCTTGGTGTTGGTGTGACAAGGAATCGTATAACTCCACGGTCCATGTTATGATGTTAATATTGATAGTCATCTAGTGGCTCTGGTCGAGGCAACAAATGGCAATGATCAGTTGAAACAAAATATGTAATCATATAAGATCATCACATCAAACATAGCGAATCATTTATAAATATCAATTTCAAACTTACTTCGTCGCAATTTGACCATGAAACCGCATTTGGTGTATCAAGACTTGTCATGTAGTCCTCGATAGATTTAGGAATTTTCCAATCCTTGTAAACTGGCTTTCCTGTCACCTTGATACCAAGTGGATCATCCGGATGGATTCTTGCAAACTCGTTGGCCATAACTAACTACAAAAAGCCAAACCACAAAATAAAAAAAATCCACATAACACCAATGATACAAACGAGTAACTTATAGAACTTACATAAAATTGGGAGCCGGCAAGTACAGTGCCAATTCTACCGACACCAACACTACGGACTCCCCTCCGAAGCCTCACTCGAGTCGCAAGCACATAACAATCTATCACCTCGACATCAAAGTCTTCATTGGTAGACTCTATCCGGTCAAATAATGCCTGGGTGGGAGCATGCCCAGTCTCCAAACACCGGACAATAGCATCACGTGGCTCCCTAAACTGTAGGTATAACTTCATCAGAGCCTCACTATCTCTTGGAGGCGCCACCACAAAAGGCTCCCGAAGAGCAGCAAAGGATCGACTCACTCGCGGTGGTAGATTATTCTCAACCAAATGCTTCGTCCCGGCACTCTCACCAACTTCATAACCCTCAGCATCCCTCTCACAATTATAACGATCAGAGACCTGTACAATCGGCTACTCAATCTCAAAAATTAGCTGCTCGATCTGAAATGGAGGCTACTGAGAACTACTACTATGGCTGGGAAACATCGTACTATAATGATGCTCTTCCTGAAACCAATCGAACATCGTCCCGTACTACTGAAACGGCACGTCAAATGGTTGATACTGATGCTCATAATCCAGAAACCGCAGAGTCGGCTCAAGGGGCTGCTCAGTCCGCTCAAAAAAAATGATGAATCTGAGAATGATGACTGTGCTTGATCTCAGAATGGTGACTGTGCTGGACCTCAGAATGGTAACTAGGCTGATGCTGAGAATGGTGACTAGACTGACACTGGGAATGATGATTGGGCTGACGCTGAGAATGGTGGCTGTGGGCTGCACCAAAGACTGAGTGACGTGGAGGGTCAGGAATCCTCCACTGGACGCTGCTAATAGATGCAGAATGACGAGGCCTATCGGGAAACCTATCATGGCTCCCAGCTGAGTAGTGCACCGAGCTCCTAAAACGTCTATGCGTAGGTCCAAAGAAATCCACGATCTCAAAAAGCACCCGACGAGAAACTCAAGCAATAAATCCTGTCTCAGACTCGTCATACAAGGTTGTCTTCAAACGGCGATTGAAGTACTCATCCCTGCTCGCGTCCTGGGTGTGGTCCGGACAAGAAAGTACGTAGACACAACACATCCTCTCTGGCTGCCTCTCCCAGTCCGATGTCTTTGCACCATCTACTAGTGGGGTAGTCTGACGGCGTTGCTTCGACACTTTATGTGTCGACTCATATGTAATCAATTTCCCAGTAACCTTCCTCAACCTATCCATAACTTTCTTTCTCGACATTGGCGCAGGCTCATCCTCCTTGTTCTTCACATCTGTTCTTATAGGCTTTATGAACTTAAGGTCATATGGAGAACCATTCTCAAAACTCAGGTAGTAGTACTCAGCCTCATCCTCCTCCAGATGCGGTAAAGAGGGAAGTACTTTGTGCTGCAAAAGTAGTCATTAAAGCATACCATTAGATGGGCAATCACATAACATTGAAGAGATGAGTGAAGTCACAAGAAAGTACTTTTATAAATTTATGTACCTTATCGTCGAAGAAATGAGTGAAATCACAGAACATCTTCTTCGTAGTCCACATCAAACACCGGGGGACTTGGATAGATTTATCTGGAATTCCACACAATTCTCCCAATGAAGGAATCATGTCATACGACCATATCAGTAAAGCCCAAACATGACCATAGAAGTGATAGTCCTTATGTTTGTGTCCCTCCTTCATGGCAACTTTCCCTATGTAGTAAAACAAAACTCCAAAAGCATAAGAACTCCAAGGAAATATTCCCCACTGCTCGAAATCCTCAAGTAATGCCCATGCCCATGTCTCGACCATCATGTCGTCACGGCATAGGATAAAGTAGTAGTATATAACCAAATTGGCAACCTTCACATTCTCTCTTATGTCTCTACCAAAATCTCGAGCATTGAACCTCTTCCGCAGAACACTAACCTTAATATTTTTGCCATAGAGTATTCTGTAAAAAATACCGTCAGACCGAATGAGATGGCCGTCCTGTGGATGGAAGGTAGAGTTTCCAAAGTGTAGTCTAGTAATCATGGCAAAATCACGGGCCGTAAATGAATGGTCCTCCCGCAAACCTGGAACCACGACTCATCCTGGGGGATTTGATCACCCCCCAACTGACGGGCAATAAAGTGATGTAGGGCAGTATTTGTACTCCCATTTCTCCTAAATTTAATCAAACGCCCCAGGATCCCCTCGGTCAAGCTCTCGATAGATCGATCACCAACTGCAGAATTGTGGCCCATACTTCTTAGTTTCTCAATAATCTCTTTAAATACCGCCTCCCATATGTAAAGATTAACTTATCATGTAACAAAGCGCAATTTAGGTCTCTTCCATACGCAAATAGTCTGCAATACAGACTTACAAATCATAAGAATATGATATAATGCTTAAGATAATGAAAAAAAATGACACTGCTTGCACATGATGGCCTGCACACGATCGATGCCCATCATGTGAAAACCATCGTGTGCAACACGGTGGCTCACATGACGGGCATCGATCGTGTGCATGACATCGTGTGCAAGGCAGAAGCCTTTGGTCTTCTTGGCAACAACGGCTCACACGATCGACGATCGTCATGTGTAAACCATCGTGCCCACGAAAGACTATTGTGCACACGATGGTGTCATCTTCTTCAGCACCATCGTGATACGATGAACAACCGTCGTGGCACCATCGTGTGTAAATAAAAATACATTAACCGGCGGCTCATTGACGAAATCCTCTTCAAATGGAGTGTCACTAGTGTGTGAGGAACTTCTGGCATCTTCAGATTCTCTGTCGTAGTCGGAGTTCGACATTTTCTGACCGGCGAAAGGGTTTCACGACGGGGGGGTTTCGGTTTCACGAGAGATACAGCGATAGAGTTTTTCTTGGAATAGAGAGAAATATTGGGTTGTGGGACCATTTAGATTATTGTTGTTTGCTTTTAATAATTTTCTATTTTTTATTGTTTTTTATCTTTTAGTGGTAGACTTTAAGGGTAATAATGTCTTTTAACACATTTTGGTATCAAAAATTTATAATTTTATGAATGTGGATATATAACTTGTTAGTTTTATGCTCTGCTACAAAAAAGAGAGATCCCAATATAAAATTGAGGTCTTGCTTCATTATTGTAATAGCCAAAGACAATATGAATTTACAGCATTACTTTTTCGGGGAAATATGAATTTAGCATTTAATTTTATATATAAGAATGCAAATATAATATTTATTTCATCATTACTTATAAAATTTGATTATAGATGATCGTAAAAATAATTATAAATTGTTTCTATCATTGTAAATATTGGTCACTTGGGTAAGATGACTCATTGTAAAATCACTAAAAATTACAAAAAAAGTAAATTTGGATCATCGGAGTTAATGAAAGTGGGATATATCTTAACCGTATATGAATTAATATAAGAAATATGTTATTGTTCCGGGAATTATTATTCCCGTGATGTGTCTTACCTAATACTGGTTGTAGATACATAGATGGAAGGTTCTAGATCCTTCTAGAGGTAGTAGGATCCTATTAGATGTCATACCTTATCTAGGAATCCTATATATGAAAGTACTCTCATTGTAATGCCTATATAAAGGCCCCTCTATCAGTGTTATGAATACAATTGATTGACTCTATTTATAGTCTTTTTACTTTCTCGTGAAACACGTTATCAGCATGTAGTCCCCAAATGGGCAAGAAATTTTTTTCCTCTCCCATTTTTTTTTTTCTGAAAATCCCGAAAAAAAAAACAGAAATTCCAAAAAAAAAAAAAATCGGACCCAGAACCCTAATTTCCGGTCATCTTGTTCATGAATCCGCCGCTGGCTTGCTGATCTGCATCCTGCCGCCGCAGTTGATCCATACCAGATCAGACGCCATCCCCAGCCGCCGCCGTCACAGATCTGCAACCTCTATGACATCGCCATCCAAATCAGCACCGGATCGGCCGCCCCCATACAGTCGTTGGTCACCTTCTTCGTGAAACCCGCGGCCGCCAACCCTAATTCCCGTTGCGCGTAGCCCGCCCGTTTTCAGTCGACCACCGCGACGCTGCTCATCCAATCGCCTGCTGCTTCAGTCGCTCGCCATCACCGCCCAGACCCGTGAACCACCGCGACCTGTCTTCGTCGTTGCCTCCCGTCAACCTGTCCAAGTCGGTTGTCTCTGGACTGTCGTCCAACCCAGCAGTTCGGCTGCCCTACTCGCCCGCTGCACTTTTCTGACCCGACCCGACCCGCCTGGCAGTCCCGTTTTCAGATCGTTTTCGTCCAGCCGACTGTTGCCTAAAGCTGCGACCCGATCTGATCAAAGCACCGCCGGATTGTCCTATGGTTTTATGCACGTGATATTTACTGTTTGAAAACCTAGTGCAATCGAGACAAAACCTATCGAAATCGAAAAAAAAAATGAGAGACGAGAATTTCCGCGCGTAAATTTTCTGCACAGCGCAGTCGTACTAAAAACATATTTCCTGATTCGTTAACCGTCGGATCGGTGTGAAATTTTGACAGCAACTTCCTAACACATGTATATTGAACGGTGGAGATCAGATTCCAAGTAGTATTGCTTACTGAATCTGTCGCTGAACAGAAGCAGATTTTTATAAGAAAAATTGGAGATCCGACCTCATCCAATACCAAGCTGCTGCATCGCCGCGATCGAGTCCTTTTTCGGATGAATTATCGAGCCCAGTAGCCCTATCCGGACATTTCTCAACTCTCCATCTTTTCTTAATTAATGATTCATTTGTTCATTAATTTGTACACTTATGAATCCGTTGGGATAAATAATATTGTTTTGATAATTGTCAAACAACAAAAGCTTGATACAACAAGCCCTGTATCGAAAGCCGGTTGAAGTTGCAATCCTGTATCGAAGACCTTATCACAGCGCCAGCATACAGCAAGCTCTCGCGCTACCAAGATACAGCAAGAAAGTCTAAGTAAGCACCAAGTATGGAAGCTGTCTCGAAACCTCAATACAGCACCCTCTCATACAGCGCCTGACTATTCCAATATGGCTACAGCTCTAGTGGATACAGCATTCACATCGAATCAGGACTGAAGACCATTTGAAAAGGAATCTTTAGTATTCACTAAAGTCAAGTACCGTTTGATAAAGAAGTATTTAAATACTAAAAGAATAAAGTATTTAAATACTAAAGCTGTCAGAGATCTTCAAATCCCGCAATATCCGGATCCCGGTCTATTCAAGTTATCACGGAATCTTGCCCAACGGATCTATCTCAACGGATATATTATTCAGAAGACTATATATATCTCATAAGAGTGTTGAAGATAGATGCAGATATATACACAACGAAATTACCAAGTGAAGAAGCTATCATTATATACATCAGAGCAAAACATATCTCCAGAAGCTTTCTGCAATTAAGATCTAAAGAGATATACAGTGCTCAACATCAAGAAGAGTCATCATCAGCTCAAGAACTTCATATTCAAAACTGCTATTCTTACCCGGTTACCTACCTTTTTACCTTTGTGTAAAAACCGAGCTCTGTGTGAACTCAACAAGTTATTCTGACCTGTGTGGGACGAATAAGAGGACGAAGCTTTGGAACTGTGTGTGAAGAAGCTAGTCAAGAAGGAAGCTTTAACCAATCTGTGTGAACGGTTGAAAGCGACATTCTTTGTATCAATCTGTGTGAACGATACAAGGATAGGTTTGATTATAAATACATAGTTGTGTATGCAGTATTTATAATAAACGTTTTACTCCTGTGTGGAGGACCAGTGGATGTAGAGGGGTTTACCTCGAACCACTTAAATACTGTGTCATTTACCTTTCGCCGTTACTGTTTTCATAACTGTGATTTATATAAGTATACACTGCAAAACCCTGCTCGCACCAAGCTAACAGGAGATTAGACCGAGTTGCTGTATCGACGACAACTTACTATATTAAAGACTTCCGCTACGCACTCAGATTCGAAAACCATACAGCCTGTTGCTCAAACATTTCCCAAGCTGTATCGAGTATACTTAAGAAAGGGACCAACAATTGGTATCGGAGCGGTTGATTCTAAAAAGAATCAGTCGCATTTTTAACTGAATCAGATCCTTAAAAAATTCTTATTTTCGAAAACAGTCTTTGTAATTCCCATCTTCTAATATGGATACCTTTATGTCTAATAAGATATCTATGTTTCACATTAACGAGTTTGGTGACTGGAGAAACAGGATGAAGAACAAACTCAAAGCCCTCATTGGAGAATCAAAAGCTCCGCCCGCATCAACAAAGACCGAATAATGTCTTCAAGTGGTCACTGATAGTGAATCGTCAGATGATGAGCTAGAAGATCAAGCCTATGTGTGCTCTATGGCCGAAGTTAAAGAAGAAAATGAAGACGACGATGATGATGAGGTAAGCTCCACCTCAACTATTCCTATAAATGCATCTCATACCTTTGAAAATATGCTGAATGAATTTAATAACATTCAAACGGCCCATGAGATATTGAAAGGAGAAAACATACAGCTTGAAATTTCTAACTTAGAGCTGAAAGAAGAAAATGACTTGCTGAAGAATAATTACGAAAATATGTCAGTTGATTGCGAAAACAGCAAAGTCAATTTAGAAAAACTCATGGAGAGCAATCATCAACTTGCTCATAATCTAAATGAGACTAAGTCTCATCTTGAAAGCAAAACAAATGATTTGGCTCTACTTGAAGCCAAAGTAAAATCTCTCGAGAAACGTGAAGGAGAATTAGAGACAATCTTGAAATCTTTCGAGAAATCCTCTAAAAGAATGGAAGAGATCCTAAGCACTGGGCAACATGCTCATGATAAACGTGGCTTAGGGTACAACTCGTTCTCCAACAAAGAAAAATCTAGTACGGTATTCGTCAGGAGTGAGGAATCCATCCCTGTATCGAAAGAAATCCCGAGTCCTGTGAAGGAACCCGTTGCACCGCGAACAGCAAAAGCTGCCATTCCACCCCCGCAACTCTACTATTCGAGACAGTGGAACCAACAGCCACTCAGAAGGCGTACTCAACAGCATGCTCCACAAGCATATCATAAACGCCAGCAGTCATTCAGGAAGAAGGCTGTATCCAACCAACAAAGGCCCGTACAGCAGTACTCTCAGTACACCGCGCCTAGACATTGGATACAGGAGCCCCGTTATCCATCAAGACAGCAAGTGCCCGTGCAGTATCAGCAACATCGTTGGGAATCCAACTGGAGACCCAGGAGGCAATATGCAAGATCTATGAAAATGGCTCCACCTCCGAGACGACAATCGTACTGGAATAACAACTATAATTCTCGATTTTTCATGCATCATAATTATCATGATTACAATGACTACGTGCCTGCCCCACGTAGATATCGATATAATGGACCAAAAGTAGCCTACAACAAACAAATTGTTGCCCGGCAAATTTGGGTACCGAAAGGCACTATCGGGAAACACTACAGCCAGAAATCCCTGTAAGTTTTTATGCTTTTACTCATTAAGTGAGGGGGAATGCTGTAAGACCCATGAATACAGTATCTGCCATTAATTAACTATACACTCAGAACAGTCAAGACAACACTGTAGGACAAAGAAGGCATGAAACCTTCCTACAGCTGACGTGTGCATTAATTAAGGGGGAATACAGTACGACCCATGAATACAGCGTTAATCCGAACATAAATTGAATCCTGTATGTACCTCTTAAGGAAGAACATTATACTATTTTCACAACAGGA
Source organism: Orobanche coerulescens (assembly GCA_033398695.1). NCBI lineage: Eukaryota > Viridiplantae > Streptophyta > Magnoliopsida > Lamiales > Orobanchaceae > Orobanche > Orobanche coerulescens. The sequence continues at coordinate 8,642,709 of CM065810.1, forward strand.
CATCAATTATGATTGATAAATTTATTTCATTGTGTATTGCTGTAAGAACTCGTCTACGAACAGTTCATAGGTTAAGATGTACTCAACTAGATCAAAAATGTAAGATTGTGCCTGCGCGCCAATCATTAGTTTAAGATGTAACAAACTTTCCTGTCATGTTAGAAATTTCCTGCGAGCAGTTCACATTTCTTTTAAACTAAGTGCTGAAGACCAGATCATTTGATCGAAGATCAAGAAGCTTGCTCAAGAAATTATCAAATAGAGAGGGAAACTGTTGGGAAGATTAAAACATCTCCTGTATCGAAGTCCTCTCAAGTTGCCATCAAGTGGTTATCAAAAGGGAAAATTGTTTTTAGCCTGAAGAGGTTTTTGGTATCAAAAACCGTGGCATGATCAAGAAGTTTTGGAATGATCAAGAAGTTTTGGAAATTATCAAAAAGGGGGAAATTTTCGGGATAAATAATATTGTTTTGATAATTGCCAAACAACAAAATCTTGATACAGCAAGCCCTGTATCGAAAGCCGGTTGAAGTTGCAATCCTGTATCGAAGACCTTATCACAGCGCCAGCATACAGCAAGCTCTCGCGCTACCAAGATACAGCAACAAAGTCTAAGTAAGCACCAAGTATGGAAGTTGTCTCGAAACCTCAATACAACACCCTCCCATACAGCGCCTGACTATTCCAATATGGCTACAGCTCTAGTGGATACAGCATTCACATCGAATCAGGACTGAAGACCATTTGAAAAGGAATCTTTAGTATTCACTAAAGTCAAGTACCGTTTGATAAAGAAGTATTTAAATACTGAAAGAATAAAGTATTTAAATACTGAAGCTGTCAGAGATCTTCAAATCCCGCAATATCCGGATCCCGGTCTATTCAAGTTATCATGGAATCTTGCCCAACGGATCTATCTCAACGGATATATTATTCAGAAGACTATATATATCTCATAAGAGCGTTGAAGATAGATGCAGATATATACACAATGAAATTACCAAGTGAAGAAGCTATCATTATATACATCAGAGCAAAACATATCTCCAGAAGCTTTCTGCAATTAAGATCCAAAGAGATATACAGTGCTCAACATCAAGAACAGTCATCATCAGCTCAAGAACTTCATATTCAAAACTGCTGTTCTTACCCGGTTACCTACCTTTTTACCTTTGTGTAAAAACCGAGCTCTGTGTGAACTCAACAAGTTATTCTGACCTGTGTGGGACGAATAAGAGGACGAAGCTTTGGAACTGTGTGTGAAGAAGCTAGTCAAGAAGGAAGCTTTAACCAATCTGTGTGAACGGTTGAAAGCGACATTCTTTGTATCAATCTGTGTGAACGATACAAGGATAGGTTTGATTATAAATACATAGTTGTGTACGCAATATTTATAATAAACGTTTTACTCCTGTGTGGAGGACCAGTAGACGTAGAGGGGTTTACCTCGAACCACTTAAATACTGTGTCATTTACCTTTCGCCGTTACTGTTTTCATAACTGTGATTTATATAAGTATACACTGCAAAACCCTGCTCGCACCAAGCTAACAGGAGATTAAACCGAGTTGCTGTATCGACGACAACTTACTATATTAAAGACTTCCGCTACGCACTCAGATTCGAAAACCATACAGCCTGTTGCTCAAACATTTCCCAAGTTGTATCGAGTATACTTAAGAAAGGGACCAACAGAATCTTACCATGTTTATGTTTTACGTGTACATAGGAAAATACGTCGCTCATGATGATGTGCACGCTATGGAGAAAAGTCATATTTGTTATCCCGTTCAAGGATCAAAGTAAATATAGAACGGAGTACCCACGGAAATATGTTGCTCATATGGAGAGAAGATCCCGTTCAAGGACCAAAGCAAATATGGAACCAAGTACCCGTAAGATTTTATTAAAGTTCCCGTTTTTCAATTCCTCTCTTTTGGGAATTTTTTTTTGGGAAATTAGGTATTTGGGTTCTTTATCTCCCACGCTACTTTGCGGTGGATGAGACTATGAGGGGTGGTATCACTCTCGTATGTCGAAGTAAACTGTGTGACGGTCCTGGGGGAGTCACGGATAATTGTTGAAAGTCGATATTTGTGATTGTTGCATACACCACGTTTTGGGTGCGATTTGACATCGCCGTTTTGTCGATTTTAAACCAACAATTAAATAAAATGAATATTGTCGGTAACGGTAAAGTTATGACTTGTTCATGATTAGTCACGGAATTGTGACGTACAAATGGGACAAACATCGATTACGACGGATATGTCGTGGTTAAAATCGATCTGTGACGGAATTGTCACGTTGAATTGAGCGACCACCACGTTGGTCTTGACCCAATCCCATACTTGGAAAACTCCATCTTTCATCCTATTAAAATAAAATATTGCATGTGGGTGTAGTCATGCACCGTCTCCTTGCAATATGATATATGAAAGAATGTACGAGTAATTCTCATGAATTTCAACATGTAAAGCAATGGCATATTGCGGTAAATACATGAATTCGTTGACCTCGATTATAGTTCGTATGACTATAGGTCCGAATACTTTTCCGAGTATTTGTAAAGGCATGTGCCTTATACTTTTGACTATATTTAGTCAATCTCATTGGATGGTCAAGACAAGTTGGTTATAGTATATTCATTATGTCTCATGGTTCAAAATGCTTAATTATGATGCACCGCGTTGTATCTATATAACATGGCTATTATGACATATACTTGCAAATTGAGAATTAAAATACTTGGTTGATTTGATGCACTTTGGTGGATTTTTTCTACACTTTTGATCATGACTAGGCGCATCCTCCTTGGTATTTGTTTATGCTTTGAAAGTTCAAACGGAATAAGTGGTTTTTAAACAGCCTTAGCTGTACCGACATTCCTACTTTCTCTGCAAGTCTACCAAGTTGGAGTTACCAAAAGGATCATTAGTCGAGATAAGAAATCGAACACACTGCTGCGTTTAAACGCACCTATGCTGTCATTGTCATGTTTTTGCATCAACACTTATGCCATTGGATATGGTCTCAACCTTGCTTTCTCACTAAACTTGGGAAATACTAAAGCAGTCAATTAAAACATGCACTGTGATCTGAGTTTAATGATCCGTGTGGTGAACAATATATGGATAGAAAGATACGGAAGTCTAGTTTCCAGAACATCTGACCGTTCGCCCATAGCCTTCCTAACAAGGGAGTTACCGTTGTTTTAGTGAACAAAGGTCAAGTTGTGCGGAATTTTATTTCCAGCGATTGTGCTAACTTTTGTCCCAACCAACTTGGTTCCCATCTTGAATTTGCAAGTGGTCTTATGACACATGCTTTTCAACCTCTTTTTGGCCAAATTTGGCATAGATGATGCGATTTTTGGTATATATTGTACGCTAAAATATCATCTCTCAAATGTTGAAAAACAGTTTCCTTGAGGAAGCCCAAAATACGCACCCTTATAAGAAGGTCGAGCGTGTGCATGGTAGTGTTACACCATGCTTGTGTCATAATTTTGCCCCTTAGGGATATAACCTTGCCATGTTATGCACTCAATATGATAGATCATTTTGATCGTATCTGGTATAAAATCTCTATGTTGTTAGAGTGTTCGCTATGCTCATGTTTGTAAAATTTTGCAAGCGAAATTGAGTACATATTAAGCTATTTTCAAGGAACACGATATTTTTGGATTTTGGTTTATAAATCCATTGTGACTATGATGACTAGCTCATCACAATCAATGAGCGGTATGATGCTCAAGTTGTTGAATGCCGAATGGCGTTTTCTAGTCACATATGTTCCGTAACAATTGAACCATGTTATGACTCGATGACATATATGCCAAAGTGTATCACTAATAGCATCTCATTGTGATTTGTGATAATAAAATCTTATGCATCACTTGTATTGGATATGTGAAAAGAAATATATTCATGAGTCAATATGGTCCGGCTTGCATCATTTTTTGTAACCAGAATATGTATTGGGACATTTGTAACACCCCCAAGTTATTCAGGGAATATTACAGCGCCGTAAGCCCCTCCGTGGGACCTACAAGGCTAAACATACGCGGAACTATAGATTTTGACCGAGAAGGTCTACATACAGTGGAATGAAGAATAATACAAAGGGTATTCAAAACATAACCAATGTATCCAAAGACATCACAACACAAATCAATACTTCGGCAAACACAGGCCGGAACATCAAGGAAAATGGAAAACAATACTCGAGTATTCAATAACCATTCCAGTACAACAACACTGAATGGAAAACTCAAAACATAACCGGAGGAAAGACACAGTATCACACTTGCCCACCATCTTCATGCCGACCCGATACCTGCCTGTCCGCTCTCCTGGAACCTGAAATACGTAAAAAGTATTTCCCCCATAAAGGGGTTAGCCGTCGAATAGCTAGTGCAAGTATATCAAGTATGAAACACAATATTCCTCGACAATAAAGTAAATGTAACCGTCAATTCATCAATTCAAGACTAGTATTCCGGAATAACTAAATCTCATGGCATCGCATCAATACATATATGAATACCGTAGAACCGCACCAGAGGCTACGGAACCCTCAGGGGACCTATCGGCCCGCCCCAGAGTAGTTCGTTCATATCATCCGTGGAATCGCACCAGAGGCTACGAATCCCTCAGGGGACCCGTCGGCCCGCCCCAGAGTGGATAGAAATAAACATGCCATTAATATTTCATACTTTCAAAGTCGAGAACGCACATTCATAAATATATACTTGCCTTTGAGACATCGAGAAATCGAACGGAAAAACGGTATGAGTTCGGTAGGTCCAAGAACGCGCTTCCGGCACCTAAACGATTCGCAAGGAATATGATACTCAATTATCCATACTCAAATTACACGAAGAAATTCCCGAAACCCATCTACGATTCATGAAAATACACGGATAAACAACTAGAGGTTGGAAAATCGCTCAAACTCCCAAAATTCCGAAAACGGCACAATCAAATCCGTAAAATCGTAGGAAAAGCATGCATACGGTATAGATACATCATAATCTCAAGGTTCTCAAGCTTCAAATCGGATACGAATCTACGAAAAACCCCAAAATCCAACACAATATTCAAAGTGTTCTTGAATAATCCTTCAATAATCCAATGAATAATCAAACATGCCCATAATCATGCGTATATCACTTCATACAACATGATATTAACACCCAAAACATCATTACTCAATACAAAATCGAAATCCAAGATGTTGAAGAAATTACATCTTGAAGATCCAAGCACTATGATCCGAAGAATACGCGATAGATTGATGATCCGGGCTTCACAATCGAAAGGGGATGAAGAAAATCAAACACTCAAATGATGGATGATGAAAATTCTCTTCCTCAAGCCTCTCTCTCTCTCGTATGGTTGAAGAAAAGGGGCAAAATGATCTGATTTTGCTGGAAAAAAAACGTAATTATAGGGTTGACTGCCCTGTGTGCCGCGGCCACCAAGTGTGCCGCAAAGACAGCCCAAAATCGCTCCTGTGGCTCGCGGTGTGCCGCGGCCTGGCCGACATGTGCCGCGGCACAAGGTACAGACGGGTTTGGCCGAAAAATGCAACACGAGTGTGCCGCGGCCCGGACGGATGTGCCGCGGCAGTGACTCGGCAGTGTGCCGCGGCCCCGCCGGCATGTGCCGCGGCACACAGTACAGGCTGCTCGGCCAAAAACTGGAAAATGTTTGTGCCGCGGCACACACTCCTTGTGCCGCGGCCCACACCCCCCTTGGGTCCTAAAATGAAGAAAAAAGACCCGGGAAGAGAATAAAAGCAATAGGACTCAATATCTGGGAAACAATAACACGAAATGGAAGTACGGAAACCCCAAAACGGTGGTTCCAAGCAATGATTACAAGGGTTCGTCCAACATAACACAATTTGAACAAAGAGGAGATTTGAAATGACTTGAATTTCAACCGGGTATTACATTTTCCCCCTCTAAAAAGAAGTTTCGTCCTAAAACATAAGAAATAAATAGTTCGGGGTATTCCACCCGCATCTTCTCTTCCATCTCCCAAGTCGCCTCCTCGACTCCATGACTCGACCATTGGACTTTAATCAGTGGAATGGTCTTATGCCGAAGTTGTTTCTCGCGACGCTCAAGGATCTTCACGGGTTTCTCCGGAAAGGTAATATCCTCGGCTACGTCAATCTCACTATTGTCGATAATGTGGCTCGGATCCGGTACGTACTTTCTCAACTGAGACACATGAAAAACACTGTGGACGTGACTCAAAGATTGAGGCAACGCCAAGCGATAAGCTAAATCTCCAACTCTGTCCAAAATCTCGAAGGGTCCGATATACCTCGGACTAAGTTTCCCCTTTTTCCCGAAGCGGAAAACTCCTCGGGTCGGCGACACCTTGAGAAAGACATGATCCCCCACCTCAAAATCCAAGGGTCGACGACGAGTATCAGCATAAGATTTCTGACGACTCTAGGCAGCCAGCAATCGGTCCCGGATAATAAAAATCTTTTCCTTAGTCTCTATTAACATATCTGGTTCCGTCCCAACTAGCTCAGAAGCCTCGTCCCAACATAATGGCGACCTACATCGCCTACCATAGAGTGCCTCGAAGGGTGCCATTTTGATCGACGCATGCCAACTATTATTGTAAGCAAACTCGATCAACGGTAAGTGAAGCTCCCAATCATTACTCCAATCTAAGGCACAAGCCCGCAACATATCTTCCAACGTCTGAATCGTCCTCTCCGTCTGACCGTCCGACTGAGGATGAAAGGAAGTGCTCAATCTCAACTCGCACCAGAGCACGATGAACGGCTGCCAAAATGCGATACGAAACGGCCGTCTCGATCAGAAACAATGGTCTTGGGGGCACCGTGTAACCTCACGATCTCAGCAATAAAGGTTCGAGCCAGTCTATCCGGTCCCCAAGTATCCTTAATACCCAAGAAGTGTGCAGACTTGGTCAACCGATCGACAATTACCCAAATCATATTCATTCCGGCCCGAGTTCTTAGCATGCCAGTGATGAAATCCATAGAGATGTCTTCCCACTTCTACTCAGGAATGGGAAGCGGTTTCAACAACCCCGCTGGTCGTTGATGTTCGATCTTGACTTGTTGACACGTCAAGCACCGTAGTACAAACTCCGTAACATCCTTCTTCATGTTATTCCACCAAAAATTGCGCTTCAAATCTTTGTACATCTTACTCGTCCCGGGGTGGATTGAGTAAGGCGTAGCATGAGCTTCTCGGAGAATTCTCTGCCTCAACTCTAAATCATTCGGAACACAAAGCCTGCCCTGAAATATCAGAATACTATCCTCGTGAACCATAAAGCCAGGAGCTTTTCCTTTAATTACATCTTCCTTCAGTTGGGAAATCATCGGGTCACTCCACTACTTCCCTTTGATATCGTCAACCAAGGACGAAGTAATTTCGAGGGTACACAACTGTCTCTGTACTCGTTGAAGCCAAACTTTTATCCCTTGCTCAATTAAATCCTGACGAATTTTCGTCTGAGATGTAAGAACCTCGAGCATTTGAAGAGATGCCGATTTGTGGCTCAAAGCATCCGCAACGACATTGGCTTTTCCGGGGTGGTAAAGAATTTCCAAATCATAATCCTTTATCAACTCTAACCAACGTCTCTGTCTCATATTCAGCTCCTTCTGACTGAAAATATACTTCAGGCTCTTGTGATCGGTATAAATCCGACACGGTGAACCATACAAATAATGCCGCCAAATCTTGAGTGCGAAGACAATTGCGGCCAACTCTAAATCGTGAGTAGGATAATTCATCTCATAAGGCTTTAATTGTCGTGACGCAAAAGCTATCGTCTTATCATGCTGCATAAGTACACGGCCCAGGCCTTGACCCGAAGCGTCACTATAAACTGCAAAGCCCTCACTACCATGTGGTAAAGTTAAAATCGGCGCTGAAGTCAATCGCCTATTCAGTTCATCGAAGCTCTGTTGTCTCTCATCCGTCCAAATAAACTTTTCGGTCTTCTGGAGTAATTTCGTAAGCGGCCGAGCGAGTTTCGAGAACCCCTCGACAAACCGACGGTAATACCCAACAAGGCCCAAAAAGCTACGAACTTCCTTAACATTTTTAGGCGGTGCCCAATCTAGTACTGCCTCAATCTTCTGTGGGTCTACACGAACCCCTTCAGCCGAAATCACATGGCCGAGAAACATAACTTCTTCCAACCAAAATTCACATTTCGAGAATTTTGCATAGAGGTGCTCGGTTCTCAAAATGTCCAAAATCAAACGCAAGTGTCGGGCATGTTCCTCCTTATCTCGAGAATAGATCAAGATGTCGTCAATAAAGACGACTACACACCGGTCGAGGTACTCGATGAATATCTTATTCATTAACTGCATGAATACTGCCGGCGCATTAGTCAACCCAAAAGGCATAACCACAAATTCATAATGCCCATATTTCGTCCGAAACGCCGTCTTCAGAACGTCGGACTCCCTCACCCTGAGTTGATAAAACCCGGATCTTAAATCAATCTTTGAGAAAACTGCAGCCCCTTGCAATTGATCAAATAAATCGTCTATACGAGGCAAAGGATATTTGTTCTTGATGGTTACTTTGTTCAGCTCACGGTAGTCGATGCACAAACATAGTGAACCATCCTTCTTCCTCACGAAAAGAACAGGCGTGCCCCAAGGCGAAGCGCTCGGTCTGATGTACCCTTTTTCCAGAAGTTCTCCCAACTGAGTCTTCAATTCCTGCATCTCGGAAGGTGCCATCCGATAAGGTGCTTTAGAAATCGGAGCCGCATCTGGCTCTAAGTCTACGGTAAATTCTATCTCTCGATCTGGCGGTAATCCCGGGAGGTCATCCGGAAAACATCGGGATACTCATTAACAACCGGAATCGAAGAAAAATCGACTTCATTTCCTTCCGCTTTCAAGGCATAACACCAATAGCCCGTACAACCTTTATTCAAAAGTTTTACGGCCTTCATGGCACTGATAAGTAACTTGGATTGGCCCGACTTACGTCCCAAAAATGAGTACTCAGATCCGTCTTTAGTCATCATGGTGATAACCTTGGTACGGTAATTCATAATCGTTTGGTGACTATCAAGCCAATCCTCGCCGAGGATCACGTCCTCGCCTTCCATATCAACTACAATCAGATTCGATAACCATTCCATACCGGATATAATCACCGGAAAATCTCTAATCTCCCGGTTACCCACAATTCTATCCCCGCTAGTCAGTTTCACGATGAAGGGATTGCAAGCAGTCAAACAAGTTATATTCAAACGGCGTACACACTCCAAAGAAATAAAAGAATGTGTAGCACCCGTATCAAAAAGTACACGGACTGGATAAGATAAAAATATGAATGGTACCTGAAGCCACCGCCGCGCCGGGTTCGTCTGTTCGACGCATCTCATAAACCCGTGGTTGTACCGAACCGACGCTAGAGTTTCCCCCTCCAGCGTTCTGACCCCGTCCCCAGCCCCTGCCGAAATTCTGTTGAGGTTGACCAAAAGATTGCCGCTGATTTATACCTTGGTCAAGTGGTGTTTGGGCGGAAGCCCGAGTGTCCAAAGTCTGATTCGGCTCAGAACAATAAGCCGCTCTATGTCCCAACTGTCCGCACGTGTGACACTTCAATGGTGGAAAGTTGCATTCCGAATTAACTTGGCCTATTATAGCAAGTCACCGTGCGATTCGTGGTACCCGGAGTAGGATGGTAACCCCTCTTTCCTTTATTAGAACGTGACGACTGTCCGGCAGAACGATTAGTCGTCTGTGACCTCTGAAAGTTGCCACCCTTAGAGCCAGAAAAATTTCCCGCGACTTTCTGCTTCTTCGGTTCTTCAGCGGTATCGTTGTCGGGGTTTAACATATCATGGGCTAAAGCTCTGTCCTGATACTCTTTCAGTATGGTACAAGCAAATCCGGCCATGTACTGCCGTAAGTCTAAATTCATCCGCATATCAAAATAATGGATCTTATCACGCTCATTACGCACTTGATCCTTCACATGGATCAATTGTTGGTTGTACTCCACGATCGCCTGTGAAACGGGAATATCTTGTGGTTTAGCCTCGAAAAAGGCTCGGATTCTGCCCTCTCGCACCGGCCAAGGACAAAACTCGGCCTCCAAAAGCTCCTTAAATTCATCCCACGTGGCAATACGATCCTGTGGCTTGATGACCTTCCACCAGGTAGCGGCCTCCTTAGTGAGGAAATACTGAGCAATCGGTACTTTCCTCACTTCGGGGCAATCAACCGCCTCGAAAATCTTTTCCAATTCCGCTAGCCAATCTTCCCAGCCTAACAGGTCTGTGGCACCGCCAAACTGTGGAGGGTGCATACGGATTACATTCTGAAGCAAGGCATCCATGTTTGGGTTCGGATTATTCATCTGAACAGTTTGGGCTAAAATGGTCATCTGAGTAGCCAATTATTGAAGTGCATTCGCAACTCCAACGTCCGCGTTGTTCCCCTGGCCGTTCGACTGGTCGTGCTGACTTTCGGTGTCAGGATGCACCGAGTTCGACAAACTGGGGTTGGTCGACCCCGCAACTGAACTGATGGAAACGGACGCACCACGACCTCTTCCTCGTCCACGGCTACGACCACGGCCACGGCCCCTACCAGCTGACATACTGAAGAACACATAAGGCACGTAAGTACAGTTCAATCGCACGTCATTAAGGTGATCGATTCTCAAGAATACCAATAAAAAGAAGCATAACGAATAAGGAAACACCAGAAGAGTAAGAGGTCTTACAAGTACCGGTCGCAATGTGATGATGGCAGAGTAGTGATACTGTGGACAAATGACGACTCATTCGACCCAAAAGACCGACAGCCTAGGTATCCATAGACCTAAGCTCTGATACCATATTCTGTAACACCCCCAAGTTATTCAGGGAATATTACAGCGCCGTAAGCCCCTCCATGGGACCTACAAGGCTAAACATACGCGGAACTATAGATTTTGACCGAGAAGGTCTACATACAGTGGAATGAAGAATAATACAAAGGGTATTCAAAACATAACCAATGTATCCAAAGACATCACAACACAAATCAATATTTCGGCAAACACAGGCCGGAACATCAAGGAAAATGGAAAACAATACTCGAGTATTCAATAACCATTCCAGTACAACAACACTGAATGGAAAACTCAAAACATAACCGGAGGAAAGACACAGTATCACACTTGCCCACCATCTTCATGCCGACCTGATACCTGCCTGTCCGCTCTCCTGGAACCTGAAATACGTAAAAAGTATTTCCCCCATAAAGGGGTTAGCCGTCGAATAGCTAGTGCAAGTATATCAAGTATGAAACACAATACTCATCGACAATAAAGTAAATGTAACCGTCAATTCATTAATTAAAGACTAGTATTCCAGAATAACTAAATCTCATGGCATCGCATCAATACATATATGAATACCGTGGAACCACACCAGAGGCTACGGAACCCTCAGGGGACCTATCGGCCCGCCCCAGAGTGGTTCGTTCATATCATCCGTGGAATCGCACCAGAGGCTAGGAAACCCTCAGGGGACCCGTCGGCCCGCCCCAGAGTAGATAGAAATAATCATGCCATTAATATTTCATACTTTCAAACTCGAGAACGCACATTCATAAATATATACTTGCCTTTGAGACATCGAGAAATCGAACGGAAAAATGGTATGAGTTCGGTAGGTCCAAGAACGCCCTTCCGGCACCTAAACGATTCGCAAGGAATATGATAATCAATTATCCATACTCAAATTACATGAAGAAATTCCCGAAACCCGTCTACGATTCATGAAAATACACGGATAAACAACTAGAGGTTGGAAAATCGCTCAAACTCCCAAAAGTCCGAAAACGGCACAATAAAATCCGTAAAATCATAGGAAAAGCATGCATACGGTATAGATACATCATAATCTCAAGGTTCTCAAGCTTCAAATCGGATAAATCGGACGAATCTACGAAAAACCCCAAAATCCAACACAATATTCAAAGTGTTCTTGAATAATCATTCAATAATCCAATGAATAATCAAACATGCCCATAATCATGCGTATATCACTTCATACAACATGATCTTAACACCCAAAACATCATTACTCAATACAAAATCGAAATCCAAGATGTTGAAGAAATTACCTCTTGAAGATCCAAGCACTATGATCCGAAGAATACGCGATAGATCGATGATCCGGGCTTCACAATCGAAAGGGGATGAAGAAAATCAAACACTCAAATGATGGATGATGAAAATTCTCTCCCTCAAGCCTCTCTCTCTCTCTCTCGTATGGTTGAAGAAAAGGGGAAAAATGATCTGATCTTGCTGAGAAAAAAATGTAATTATAGGGTTGACTGCCCTGTGTGCCGCGGCACAGGCCCAAAAACTGCTCCCAGGGCTCGACAGTGTGCCGCGGCCCAGCCGACATGTGCCGCGGCACAAGGTACAGACGGGTTTGGCTGAAAAATGCAACACGAGTGTGCCGCGGCCCGGACGGGTGTGCCGCGGCAGTGACTCGGCAGTGTGCCGCAGCCCCGCCGGCATGTGCCGCGGCACACAGTACAGGCTGCTCGGCCAAAAACTGGAAAATGTGTGTGCCGCGGCTCACACTCCTTGTGCCGCGGCCCACACCCCCCTTAGGTCCTAAAATGAAGAAAAAAGACCCGGGAAGAGAATAAAAGCAATAGGACTCAATATCTGGGAAACAATAACACGAAATGGAAGTACGGAAACCCCAAAACGGTGGTTCCAAGCAATGATTACAAGGGTTCGCCCAACAGAACACAATTTGAACAATGAGGAGATTTGAAATGACATGAATTTCAACCGGGTATTACAATATTGACACATTTAGGCTTTAATAGTCCGGAGTTTGGACAGTTTGATGATCCATATACCACGGTATTGTCATGGACATCATTTTCTTTGAACAAAGAAGCTAGTTGAATCAAAGACCCCAAAGTACGTTGGTTGAGTCGTGAGCAGGTCTCATGACCGATGATGATATTTATGTCATCCGCGTCTTGCTTTCATAAGCATGTGTGACGCCAAAAACCCCCTAATGATCCTTCCTCGCCATGTTCATTGATTTAAGCATATTATTTGGCACGATTAGGAGATGACACCCTCCTATGCTAAAAGAGAATAATGTAGCGACTCGCATAAGCATGGTGCTGAGTCCTCCATTTTCACCGAATCATTATACATACATGATCATAAGTATTAGCCTGTGTGCCTTATGATGCTATGATGGTGTTCACAAATGGTCATACTCACGTGATAACATTTATATATTATGTTGTTCCTTTGACAATGATTGATAAGTTGATGAAACCTGAGTTTATGATTGTCCAACTTGCGGACCAGTCATTGTAAAGGTCGGTTCACCCACTTTTCGACTAAGTCTTAAAGTGAAATTTTAACGAGTACTTCCTAACATTCAAGGCTACCTTCTCACAAATTTCGGTGCCATTTAGAGACTTGGAAGGAGGTGAACCACTTAAATGAAGTTTTCACATACCACCAGCCGTCCTAACGACTAGTTTGATGTCATTTCGACCGGTTTCTGACCATAAGGTTGATGGTTTTGGAATCCGAACACCTGTTTATACATGCTCACGAAATTTTGAGGTGTTTGGGGCTGGTGAAGGGAGTGAACTCTTCAAGAAAGAACTAGAGGTTCGATAAAACAAACGACCTATCATCGGTTCAATCGTTTCTTTATGTTCGATCCCGGTGGTGCATGGTGGCGGTTTTGTTGGATTCTTAAGACCAGTAGCTACGGCTATGTAGCATAGGTCAATATGTCATATTTACCTATACATATCATCATTCAAATGTTTAGTTACGAGTGTAACAATATGCATTTTGTTAACTGGATTATGTTAACACTGAAACCTTTATCGTCCACATGTTCATATGCCAAAGTGCGTCACCACAACGCATTATGACAGGTTATAAATGATGAATATGACATGCGCTTTCACTCATAGTCCGCTTAAAATATACCTTGGGAGACGATCTCGTAAGTCACTTTGATGAGCCAGTCTTCCCGTCGTTAGGGGGAGATGCGAACGATAATGTTCGAGTAGAACGACTTGGAATTGTCGTAGTTTGTCCCTACTGTGCCTCACCAAGTTCCCTAAAGTGACGAGATTAAATACATGCTGCAAACATGTCTGCAAGGATTGTGTCTGGTCATGGACGTTCGTCACCTATAAATGGTGATATGGTAACACCACAAATTGTGATAGATGGTGTTACTAGGCCGTAGGTCTCATAGAGTATTGGGATGCCACTTGGTTCAATAAATACTTTCGCTAAGAATGTATGGAGTTTGGTACATGAAACTTGATCATCTGATCAAATGAACTCATCCGTCTCATGTGATTCTGGATTATAGTCATTATTGAGGGACGCCTCAATGAATGCCAATCCATAAAGAGTACTCTATGAATAAAGCCAGTTCATGAGGACGTGGAATGTGAGTTTAATCGAACCATACTTCGTTGAAAATCTACAACGTTGTAGCCTTGGCCTAAAATGGAAACATATGCGACTCCAGTATAAACAAAGTGATAGCCCTTTGTTGAAGTGGTACCGACACTCCAAAGATAAGATCTATCCGTATACTCTGTTAAAGCGAGTGAGAGAAGGAGTTAAACTCACCTCATGGCGCGAGGTTTCTCATGAACGCACTGGAATCGACTACGATGACACGAAACTTGGTTGTGCTATCGTAATGGATGTTATAGCATCCACTATCTTTTCAGTTAGATAGTTTCCCAAAAACTGACGTGCAGCCTGTGGTTAAATCTTATCTTAGTGGGGAACTAAGTTAAGTGATAAAAAGGATCTCGTAGTGGATCAGACTCAAATCAAGTGGCTCCTGACCACGGAGCGCGTCGACAAGTGATTGTCGGGAATGCATACTAAGTATATACTTGATTTGGAAGAGATATGAAGCTTTTGCGTGTAAAACTAAGGGTTTATAGTGATGTACTCTTGTGAGACTAAGAGATTCCGCTAAATCCAAAGTTAAGAATGAAAGGATCTTGGGGACACTTGATGATGCGTATTCATCAATCGGTTTAAGGCAATCTAAGGGACGGTTTCCCTAAGAGACGATAAAGTAATGCCTATATGATTCCCAATGATTAGTCGAAGTCATCATAAGACTTGGCTCACTTAAGTGATGATGCAGTCTTAAGAGAAAAGTACGGTATTATGTACTCATGTTTGACTCGATGTACTCATTCGTAATAATCCGGTAAAGCCACTGTGATGATGGCCTAGGATGCGCTCATGCAATGTCTGTGATTGACAAGGAGCTTGAAGCTCACTCTATCTCGATAAAAGGACACTTGAATATCGATACCCGAATCTGCCCAGAATGTGTTGGTCTATCTCCCATATGACCTACAGGGCAGCTCACTTGCTGGAAAATGGTGAAATTGGTACCATTGGAAAGGTTTGTGTCTACTTTCCAAGGAAACCAACCATTTGATCACATCCACCATGTTGAGTGACATATGACTATTGTTGCAAAGTAGGACAGGATATGTCCGGTAATTTGCTGAGTCAACTTCGATAGAGCTTTGTGATTTGCTTAGGTCGATCTAGGTTACGTACTGTATGTGAATGAAAAGCTATGGGTGTCTAGTTTTCATAAGTTCTGACAGTTTCATTGATGCCTATTGAATCGAAGATGTTATGACTGATTTAGTGCATGGAGTTCAAGACTTTAGAAAACTTGATAAGTCTTTAGCGACTCTGCACTTTGGATGTGTCGCGCTCTTTTTGTCCTTAGACCAAGGTTTGTTTTTTCCCATTGGGTTTTCACTTGGTAAGGTTTTTAACGAGGCGACCTATGAGAACATCCATACAATGATGCGTTGTACTTCTGTTGAACTTAGACCAAGAGGTATTTTTCCCACTGGGTTTTTTCTTGGTATAGTTGTGAGGGCAACTTGGCATCCGACTCCTATGATTTGAGGTACTCATCAGGGGGAGTCGTTATGTATACATCAGGGGGAGTATACACGACATGTTATGTTGGTGCGTTGCATTCTTTTCCTCATCAAGCCTTTATTTTTCCCATGGGGTTTTGTTTTGGCTTGGAATAGGTTTTTACGAAGTCAACATCTTTTGCACCATTGTTGTATTAGTGCTCGACACAGGGGGAGTGTTCTGGGAATTATTATTCCCGTGATGTGTCTTACTTAATACTGGTTGTAGATACATAGATGGAAGGTTCTAGATCCTTCTAGAGGTAGTAGGATCCTATTAGATGTCTTACCTTATTTAGGAATCCTATGTATGGAAGGACTTTCATTGTAATGCCTATATAAAGGCCCCTCTATGAGTGTTATTAATATAATTAATTACAGTTTTTTTAATTTCTCCTAAAACAGTTATATGAATAATGTAGAAAATAAATATATCCTCAAGAGTATCACGGGTATTGTGAGTAAACTGATAGCTCGGTTGCAAAGTATTTAGATGCAGAGACGGATCGCAAGAGTTATATTGTTCTTCAGTCTAGACTATAGTACAATTCACGATCTATATAATTTTTTTTGTTTATATATTTTACAAAGATTGGATATTTTGTATTCTAGTAGAAATTTATCATACCTTATTCCCAAAATCAAAATCCCATCACATGTACGAACTCAATTCAATATAGACTTTTTCTCTACTTTGACTAAGAAATTGAAATTTGAATCTTAGTATTATGATTATTTGTTTTTTAATGTGTAGAATGCAAAATGGATGGTGATTTTTTTTCACTGCATAATATTGTACATTGAACTAGAATATACCACAACCCGGTCGCCCGCCGACGCCAACACATATTGCTCAGTGCAGCTTTGACCCAGCCATCGCAGCACCAAATCAGCCAGTCGTTCGCATCACGGAGCCGCGACCCAATTTAGGCCTAGCGACTGTAATATCCTGAATTTTAGAATAATATTTTATCGTGACCTTGTTGGAATACTGGTAATATGAATATTTTGTTGGTTCCGGACGTAATATTGAGTAAACGAGAGTAATATATCATGCAATATTTTCTAATATCATCGAATAATTATTGGTAAGAATGTGACGGTGGCAACATTGTATTCTCCGATAAATTGTTCAACGAGAATTAAAGAAATTATCCGGAATAAATATGAGCTTGTGAATTTATTTGGATGTATCATAGATATATTTGTGGTCATGGACTATTTAAAATAAAAAAGGAGCACCGAAAGTGTAAATAGAAATAAAATTGAACATTTCTAGGAAGTATCGTGGACAAGTATCAACTTTGAAAAATCACCATGGATTTTTAAGAAGTATAAAAATTATGAAAATTAACAATATTATAGAGAATTGAGTTAGCTTTCCAACGATCGAACGGCGAGTCAATCGGAGTCCGTACGAAGAAGTTATGATCGAATTAGTAGAAGACTGCCAGCTGTCGAGCACCGTGCGTCACTGGGTGCGTCCAGGCGTCCGGGATTCCCCCCGCGCGTGGCACGTGTCGTCGTTCATGATGCCCACTCATGATGGGTTTTGACTGACTAGCCAAATTTTAAACCGTAAAGAGCAGTCTTATTTTTATTATTGTCTCATTTATTTGTCAATATCCATAGACAATGTCCACCTCTTCAAAATCGTATTTTTATATTTTAGTTTTGAAATTTTTTGTCCTCCAAAATGCTCAAACACTCAGCGAATCTGAGGCCTAGTCCAAGAGACGTCCAGTAGGTGTTTGACGAAATTCCCCAGAGAGTATGTGAATTTCATATTGGGTTGCCATATTTGAACTCGATTATCTACGATCGGTAAGTTAATTTACGAATTTCTCGAGCAGTTTGTAAATAAAATACATATAAATATAAATGTTGTTTATACCATAAGTATTGATTCGGAATACTTGGATAATACGAGCCATTTTACACTGAGTCAGCCCTATTCGTATCAGTCATTTCCAGCAATATTTCTTTTGAAAGTTGATCGAGTTGTCTATTTTGAATATGTATATCTTTTAATATGAAGGTTATTTTTCGATGATATTTTGTTTATTTTGTAACTGGGTGACGTATGTAAATAATTCGGTTTTTATTTTGATATTTCCAGCCATTGAAATTAATGTATTTATCGAACTATAATCGAGTCGACCCCACTTTGTTAAAATACAAATACGTATCAAACAGATTGAATCCTTTATAATTGTGTGCAAAGCTGGAAAACTTAATATAAATGATTAATATTGGAGTACGATTCCTTACATCCGTATTTCGGTATTCATGATCTCAAGGTGTTAATTAATACTTGTAATGTATACAACTGCATAGCATTAACGCGCGCTAGAAGACTGAACTAACGTACGCTAATTGGAATATTTAGCGTGTGTAAATCTTAAAGTCTTACTACGTAAAGTATGTTCTGGATATCAGCCCACGCTACGTAATGTGAATAACGTATGTTAAGTCAACAGATAGCGTACGTAAATTGTATTGTGGATTATGAGTTCGCAATTATTTGAGTTGGATTGTTCGGATTTGCATTTGATCGAGATATTGTGGAACCGTGGGTTTGTTGATTGTTATCGAACTTGTTGTTTATCGATTATTGTAATAGGCTGTGAGAATTGATCGTTGATTAGAATCGTGTGTTGTGGTCGAGTTCGAGGATGTCCGTGAATTGCTTTAGTAGGAGTCAAGGAGCTCGTAGACGAAGGCCACGAAATTGGTAACGGCTTCACTATCGTCATATCAGTATCGAGGCAAGTTATTACTTGTTCGGTTTATAGTATTTAATGAATGATTTTGATTTTATTTTGTTTATAATTCATATAGCAATGAGTATAAGTGTGAATTCTGGAGATTTGGACTGTATGTTGTCTTTTGGGTTTTGCAGTTAATTCATGAGGTATATGGTTAATACTCATTATTGGTATACTTGGGTATCACGGATATATTTTGGTAAAGACGAGGATATGAGTTATCTACAATCTACGGTAATTTGGATCGTCGAATATCGAGGATATCATTGGTGATGGTTTTGACATTAAGATTTCTCTCGAAGGATTTGAGGCAATTACTCTAATCATTTTTTGTCATTTAGTGTTGCTCATGTCGTGATCCATTTGGGTATTGTTGTTGTTGTTGTCATGCATTTGTGTATTGTTGTTATCATGCATTTGTGCATTGTTGTCGTGTGTCCACCTCGTGTTGGTCGGGATCATCTTGGGATCTATGCTAGCGAGTGCTGGATCATTGGACGGGTTTTTCACCTCGCGTTTGTCCCACGGGATCATCTTGGGATCATGCAGTGAATGCTGGATCATCGGATTACCATGCGTTGTCGTGCATATGTGTCGTTGTGGTTTATCCACCACGTATTGGTCCAACAGGATCATCTTAGAATCTATGTACTGAACGCTGGATCAAGAATTACCATGAGTGTATGTTGTCGTTGTCGTTCTTGAGTGTATGTTGTCGTTGTCTTGTTGAGCATATTGATGTTGTCATATTGAGTATGCGTTTGTAGGCCTCTTGTTAGAACCATGTTCCGTATATTATATTGATCTGATCTCGGATTAGACTGACATGATTCGTCGTGGTGTTGCGTATCTTGAGGTATGTACTATATTCCTTCTCTGTATTTGTCTGTTGATTGACAGTCATTTATCAGACTGAGATTTGGTGATGTTATCCGATGGACTAGATTGGACACGGATCATATATTATGTAATTATGAGTTGTGATGATGTTTTGAGGAAATTCTGGTATTATTGAGTATTGTACATAAGTTTATTCATCTCGTGATTCGAGAATTTGAGATGCAAAACATGGTAATGATTGATTTGATACGGATTATCACGAGTTGGTAAGGTTATGACGGCGAGATTACGCTGGTGGTATTTCTTATCTTGTAATTATATTAGTATGTAATTATTGATGTGATGTGATTGTTATCCTTGTTGAGTACTATGGCTGACCCCGTCGCGAGATTTATTTTTAGGTACTCGGAGATCGGGCTTGTAGCAGTCGTGAAGAGATGGGCTTCCCAGATGATACTGGTTATGGCGTGTATTTGGGAATCGAGTATTTTGACTGGTTGTTATTTTCCGCTGCAAAAGTATTTTTAACTATTGATTATATCCGTTGCACGAGTGTTTCAAAATGGCTATCTGGTATTTTGCAATTTGGGTCCTTTCGGGAAATCGATTTTCCTAAATTATTTTATCGGTACGTATAAGCGGTGGCTTACCGTACATTTTAAACTGTTATGGCGTTCGGGCCTTGTATTCTTAAATGAGATTTTATTACGGTATTTGGTAAATAGATTTTGTACTGTCTTGAGCAATGTACGCCCAACTTTTACAAGCATCGCGGGTACATGACACGAGCAAGTGAGAGAAAAGGCGAGGTCGTCGCTCCAATGTATAGAGGAGATAAGGTGGCTCAGACGTCAGTCCAAGTGGACCACCTCTTGCCATCAAGAATGGACCCACTCCGAGGAAAGGCCAAAATTGCTACATATGCGTTTCATGATGTGCCAAAGAATATCCAAGCATATTACAAGCACTATAAATAGTATTTGACTCGAGAGCTAAATTACTTGGAGGAAGATCAAGAGAATATGAAGGTGAACCATGTTGAGATCCCTCTTCTCACCATTGCGGACAAAGCTCAATATTTGGATGTTTCTGACTTTCACTAGATCATCATAATTTGACTAGTTTTACGTTTTGGCTTAATTTTTTTTCTGTTATGAAAATGACATTTCAATTACCCTTTTGTTTTTATATAATGTGAATGACTATTATGCCCCTGATGTAATTATGTAATTACAATAGTGCCATCTAAAGTTTTCCTATAAATAGGACTTCAGTTATTAATGAAAAACACACCAGAGAATCATTCTCTATTCTCTCTCTCTAATTTCTCTCTATAATATTTCGATTTCATAACACGTTATCAGCACAACTCTAACCATTTGAGTAATATCACAAGAGTATGCTCTACAGTTGCATCTTATAGATGACCGTCTGTATCAGAAATTGGATTATTACATATTACAATCATCCCTCTCTCTCCCCCTCCAATTCGGTCTCTCTGTCTCTCTCTCTCTCTCTCTAAGTTGCAAAATGGAGTACTGATCCAACAACATGCTGCGGTGCATTTTGGTGTTATTGTTTACCAGTACTATTGCAACATGTGACACAGACGACAAGGACAAGGAAAAATGTGCGACTGACCTAGTCGGGCTGGCAACATGCCTTCCCTATGTCAGCGGTGGTGATCAGTCCAGCAGCTCCCCTCCGATTGACTGCTGCACCGGCCTCAAAGCCGTACTGCAAAAGAGCCGACGGTGCATCTGCCTCTTGGTGAAGGATAGAAATGATCCTGGCTTGGGTCTGAAGATCAACGCTACCCTTGCACTCGGTCTCCCTTCCTCAGCCAGCGTTAGCCCTTCAAACCCTTACAGGAGTTCGTCGTCAGGATCTGGTATTTTCTCAATTGCAATTTTTAACAAATTTTGTGCAAATTAATCAAGGAGAAGAAGATTTAGATCAACTAAATCCAATAATAAAAAAAATGGAAATACAAATAAAAAAAATATAGACGATAGATGGAAGAAAGAGAAGAAAAGGCTATTGAAAGACAAAAAAAAAGGTGAGTCATGGAGAAGAACAAATCATTCACGGAAATTATTCATCGAGACTTGCAAGAAAATTAAATAAAATTATAAAAGAACATGGAGAAGAACAAATCATTCACGAAAATTATTCACCGAGACTTACAAGAAAATTAAATAAAATAATAAAAGAATAAAATATTCTTTTAATTTATTGAATCATACATTCGTTTTTCTTACATATAAGATACATATGTTATCAGAATTAATTTTTCTTGATACCATCGTGATCCATTTTACGAGAGCTTCAATTTGACACTAATATTAATATGAGTGTTAACACTTTTCATATCTGTTATTATTAATTTATTAAAATGGACGAATCAATATCCAACTCCGGAAACCACAAATATTTATGAATACATACCATTACACTTGCTATTAATGGCAGTCGATATTTCGACCTATACCTTGACGATGACTATTTTGCGGAATTGATTGGACGATCCTGCTCTGGTAGAAGCAGTTAATTATTTTGCAGTTTAAATTATGTCTCTTGCTTATCTCAAAGTGGTGGTTTAAAACCACATATTTATTGCGTTTATTTTATATAATTATAATACCTCCCATGTGATGAGTTTAATTATCACAAGACGGATGGTTTTACATGTACGCAATTTATATATTATATATCACCATCGTGGTTGGTTATACCACATGAATGGTTCATAAATCCTGCTCTCGAAGAAGAAGCACTTGATAAAAATAAATCCTACTCTGGAGAAGTAGTTGATCGATTATCTAAATCATGCTCTCGAAGAAGCAGTTGATAAAAATAAATCCTACTCTGGAGAAGTAGTTGATCGATTATCTAAATCCTGCTCTCGAAGAAGAAGCAGTTGATAAAAATAAATCCTATTCTGGAGAAGTAGTTGATCGATTATCTAAATCCTGCTCTGAAGAAGCAGTTGAAAGAAATAAACCCTACTCTGAAGAAGTAATTGATCAATGATTCAAATCCTGCTCTCGAAGAAGAAGCAGTTGATGAAAATAATATCCGATCTCCATAATTATTAAATACGAACGGAGAAAATTGAGCAAGTGATACCATAAGCTATCACCGATTAATTAAAGAAAATCTCATGCAAACTGCATGATGGGATCATTTGACAAGTGATATGGAAAACTATCACTGGAAAATAATTGCTCAATAAATCCCATGTTGATTATATCACATTGTGGAATCATTGAAATCATATTGATTGACAATATTCATGGGGAAACATATATCACATATTTGTGAAAATAATGTATTTGCATAAAAGCAAAAGATGGTCTTATTATTGCTGAAGAAGCACACAACAGTGTCAGCACATATTATTATATCTCGTGATGGCTGAGATATAAACTTGTGATCTACTCCTTGATCCAGAAAGGCAAGCAAATCGCTGAAGAAATTATTAATATTCAACAAACCTATAGGTTTGGTATGGAAGTCCCGCTCAGCCCATGACGTGATGTTGAATATCTCATTGAGTGTGTCATAGCCACCTGGAAGAACAATAAAGGCATCACTATTATTCACCACATACATCAAACTATCATGCACAGACTGTGTTTGAAGCATCAACCCAGTTGAACCCCCTATACTACTGGTTCTAACTGTGGGATAGTGTAAGGCACTTGTACTCTTATTCTCCCATTTTGTGCAGCCTCTAAAAGATAACCCAAAAATCTATAATTACTCCCACCATACAATATATCGATTTTATGTTTTCCTAATTCTTTTACGAAATGATATGCCATTTCTATATGCTGGATATGACCTATCAATTTGGATCCACCTAAAATACATATAGTTTTAGTTGGATGAGATCTATATGAGGATTCTGAGAACTCCATCTTTCTACACTAGACTTTCAAAATACTTTTATGAGAGATACATTTTCTGATTTGTGGATCCCAAATTTAAAGAACAAGCTTCTTTCTAAACGACAAATGACTCCACTATTTTTCATTGAAAATGGAGCGGCAGATAAGTCATTACTTTTGACAAAATTGCAAAAGAAAACGAAAGATATGATATTATATTTTTCAATGAAAATGACGTTACCGATCGGCAACTGAGAAATTTAAATATTGGAAAATAATATTCATCAACTTGCATTATTTTTCTATTACCTTATACCAACTTTGATAGAACGGACTTACAAACTGGATCTTTTGAGATTAATTTTTCATGACTATAACGTTCCCGTTCATCCTTAAATTGTATCCACAAAGCCATTAGTTCACGATGAACGTATCCACTGGGATGTGTATCAAGAATCTGTTGAATATCATGATCCATATATTCCTTACTCAATCCATCCTTGATAAATGTTATTTTATCTTCTCGATTTTTGGATACAAACCCCACAGATTTGCATCGTGTGTCACATGTCCACCGAGCACATTTATAGCACCCACCTAATCTTTTTGCTCTTCGTTTCTTTGCAAAACTACTATTACCTGTACCTGGCATGTACTTAAATGAATTTGAAAATTCGCCAGATAGTCGAACTTGTGCTTCGATTAACCATCGAATATCTTCTGGGATGCCATGTCTCATTAGCACCCTTAATCTTTCGAGTCGAGCTCGATAAATTCTTTTTATGATATTCACTGGAAGAAATGGATAATATTTACGAAGATTCGAAAGCATTGAATCCATTATGATATTCAGACTCTCGGTATGGGTGAATTTTGTGAATACAATGATAATCTATTTATAGATTGGAATTACGCGTATGAGATTTGACTCCGCGTCCTGAAGCATATGAACTACGGCTCTCTATATTTGAATAATGAATATAATATGACATGTGGGAGCAACGACTCCATGTTGATAATGATGTGCAAAATGGCACCGAAAGATGATGTGATATGCCGGTAAAATATCTATATGGTGATATAGACATATCGTCTTTAAATATTTGTTCTCGATTAATATCACTACTAGCCAATATTAGGAATGAATCCCTAATAAATTTGGAATATATTAAGGGGGAGTATGGGCCCACTTCCTCTACATGTGAACTACTAGATATTATGGATCCACTAGATAGTCACATGTTTATATGACTTGTAATCAGAAATTTACGAGATAATTTGCTCACGGTTTGAGCACATATTCCAAATCAGATAAAGCTAGTAATATATCACAAATAAACTTGAATAGATCCCAGAAAGGATCGAGATATGCGCATACAAGTGGGAAATCAATTGGCATACTATTTGAAGTCCTCCAGCCAATATCGAGAACATAATATACAAACTCCCATGACTGAAGATAAATACTGAGATACTGGCATACGAGTTTGGTGCTCAAGAAATCTCTTAGCATGAGGGGGAGTATTGATAGTTGGAAATATATGAAATGCATCACACTATATCCTCACAACTGAAATATAAACTTGAAGTTCAAAGATGCATGACAGATTATTAATCTCTGGTAACAACTACAACTGCTTTGATAAATACATAATAATTCCCCGAATATGAATCAAAGCAAATGATAAAAGGAGGCATATACTTTTGAGAAGTATATAGACATAATCCCAATGGGTGATTGATAATGAGATATCTCGGCAAGTTATATTGCCATGGGGAAATAAATATTGAAAAGTGTCGACACAATATAGCGCTATGAATGAAATAAGGATATCAATGATTGGAAAGAGGATATCAATAAATGATATAAGGATATCCATGACTGTGAAATATGGATATTGGAAATGAGGATATTAAAATTCATGATTTGTGAAAATGAGGATATTGAAATCCATCGAAATTGAAATATATGCCCTTATAATAAAATGAAACATATGGGCTTACTGAAAGTGACTCGTAAGGAGATTTTGAACATATTATCAGTACTTGCAGTCACTCAAAATAAAGTGTTGTGAACGAAAATTATCTGCTGTACTCTTTTCCTTGACTGGGGTTTTATCCCACCGGGTTTTTCCAGCAAGGTTTTTAACGAGGCAGCTTAATCACAACCAGTATGGAATCTCCAAAAGAAATTTGGAATATATTGCAAAGAATATGAGTTCGATATTACAAACTGCACTGAAAATGATACTCGTACTAATCCCTAGAGGATCATTGTAATGCCTGGGGCATATTTATATAAAATACGCGTTGCACTCTTTTTCCCTTGACTGAGGTTTTGTCCCATTAGGGTTTTCCTAGCAAGGTTTTTAACGAGGCAATTGGAATGGCGTATTAGTATGAATAATGTACTCTTTTTCTTTCATTAGGATTTTTCCCACCGGGTTTTTCCTAATAAGGTTTTAACGAGGCATATTCATGGCATAATGAGGAACACTTCAATGATTAAGATTATTCCTCAAAGCTTGAAAAGAGAAGGAGTTGTTGTACTCTTTTTCCTTCGATCAAGTTTTTCCCACTGGGTTTTCTTGACAAGGTTTTAATGAGGCAACACATAGATACTCCAACGAATGATATACATGACAGATTCACTCAGTTTTTATCCCACGAGGTTTTACTGAGACGGCACAAGAATACTCATGCAAGAATTATCAAGATAAGGGGGAGCAAATTTACGAGATTACAGATTACTGAAGATTTTATCCAACGGAGCTTTCCTACCAACATTATGATGCAACATGATATAATTGCCACAAGCTCCAGTACAAACAGTTTGAAAGTTTTTCTCCCATTGGGTTTTTCTTCAAACTAGTTCAACAAATATATTTGTAAATAGTCATTCAAGGGGGAGTGTTATGAAAATGACTTTTCAATTACCCTTTTGTTTTTATATAGTGCGAATGACTATTATGCCCCTGATGTAATTATGTAATTACAATAGTGCCATCTGAAGTTATTAATGAAAAACACACCTGAGAATCATTCTCTATTCTCTCTCTAATTTCTCTCTATAATATTTCGATTTCATAACATTTTCTTGTTTTTAGTTTTCCTATAAATAGGACTTCAGTTATTAATGAAAAATACACCTGAGAATCATTCTCTATTCTCTCTCTCTAATTTCTCTCTATAATATTTCGATTTCATAACATTTTCTTGTTTTTAGTTTCATTTTGAGACTTATTTAGGATTTTATATGAATGTAATGAAGTTGGCCATGATGAATAAAATTCTTTTAGATTCATTGTTGTGACTGTGAAAGAACGTGAATTTTATTTTTCCCTCAAATAGCATGTTTGGTTTGCTTTTTACAAAACAGTTGTTCAATAAGAATTGCTTGGTTGATTTGATGCATTCGTATGGATTTTATCTATACTTTTGATCATGACTAGGCGTATCCTCCTTAGTATTTGTTTATGCTTTGAAAGTTCAAATAGAATCAATGGGTTTAAAGCCTTAGATGTACTGGCATTCTTACTTTCTTTGGAAGTCTACCAGGTTGGAGTTACCGAAATGATCATTAGTCGAGATAGAATCGAAGACCCTGCTACATTTTAGTACATCTTAATGCGTCTAAGGCTGTCATTGCCATATTTTTGTATCAATATTTATGCCATCGAAGATGGCTTCAACCTTCTATATCACTCAAAAATAGAGAAACACCAAAACACCATCTTGAAATAAATAATACGACCCGAGTTTAATGATATAGAAAGTACATAACATATGGATTGAAAGATATGGAAGTCTATTTACCCTAACAACTAACTATTCGCCCATAGACTTCCTAATGAACGATTTATCGCTGTTTTAGTGAACAAAGGTCAAGCTGCACAGGAATTATTTCCAGCAATTGTGCTAACTTTTATTATAATAAACTTGGTCGGGTTTTCCCAACTCTATGTTATTGAGCTTTCGCTATCTCTTTGAACACAAGACTAATTTAGTTCTATGTCTTATTGTAGATGTCTCGTGGCGAAATTGAGTATCTTGCTATTCTTCGGAATATGCAATTATTTATGGATATTATGCCATACATATCATCTTTGACAACAATGATTGGTTCGTCCCAAGTAACTAAAGGGAGAGTGCGTGCTCATTCTTGCTATATAATGGTGATGTAACTGTTAGGAGTATGCCCTCGAATGCCACTCAGAGGATGTTGAGTGAGGGCATTGTACTTGTTATTATGTAAATCATTATCATAAGGCAATGAATGTTTCTTCATATACTGGTAGTTACTGGCATTCCTAACTCGTAAATATACATATAGAAACTAGTCCGTGTATTTGAGAGCAAAATGTTTCACTCCTTATTGGATAAGGGGGTCGGCACTGAAAGGTTTATAGCTCAAATACTTAATCGTTCGCAAGTCGATGAAACTTGACTGGGCGTTAAGTTTATGTGAAGACTTGTATGACGTGTTATTTGACATGGAGAGTGCCCGTCGAACACTAATGGTTAGTGGGAGCACACGTTATAGGTATGCCAATTAGATTAGTATACTCGAACTGACTCACCCTCGATTCGTCACACGGATTTCACTCTGGGACAGTCAATGACGGAATCGAAAGGTTGTGATAGGTATTCATGAACCTTCGACTTGAGGATTTAGTAGGGATGTGCTTGTGATGTCAAGATTTTCATTAGAGTAGTTTGACCTTGTAAACCGGAAGGCGGGGGTCAACCTCGACGTGCATCTTGACGGGCAAGTAGCAGGTCCTACTGAATACCAAGATAGAATTCTTTCTCCTGTTAGTGAATGGGTTATATGTCCTATGCGGTTCTTGGCAGATGAGATCATAAGTCTTTGGCCAAAGCATTGGAGCTAGTTGTATTGGATACACGAGAGCTCGATGATCTCGATTTGCATTAACGCATGCATAGCGTCAAGTACAGATAGGATTTGACTGACCGTGACTTTATAACTTGATCGGGACATTTGAAAGAAGGGTTTATACGTATACGGGTATTCACGACAGAATGGTTCTTGAATGATCCCATATCATTCGTTCTCAGTTGGGGTACAGTGTAGGCCGCGAGACTGGCTAGGTGGTGCTACTACTCTTTGGTTCCTCCCATTGCTGACTGAGACGGACCTACCGAGTCGCGCAATAGGATTGACGACGGAATGAATCGAGCTTATTCTCTCATTATGGATATTAGATATTGGATATCTAATTTGGGACATTGGATGTCTAAATCGATTTATTGGATAAATTGATTTATGACCTAATGAATTAAATATATTATTGGGTGATTAATTTAATTTAAATATAATTATTTCTTGGAGAAATTAATTATGTTATTTTGTATTTTATATGATTTATTAATTGGATTAATTAATTGATATAAATACATCGGAACATAATCAGAGTTTATCTGTTTGGACTCACGGGAGTCCGATACGGACCGAACTTTTTCCTACCCTTCTAGATGCCCGCCCTCCCAACTCACTTCCATGTGAGTCTTGTCTTGTCCACATCATGATAGGTGGAAGAGCAAGACTTTGGGAGACATGATATCTTTTAATATCTTTTTGAGTTAGTACCTTTTGTCTTGATTGAAGAATAAAAGAGAAGGAAGACCAACTCTCTTACACTCATTCATTCCATCTGTGAGTTAAGAGAATAGAGAGAGAAAATTGTTTTTCTCAAAGGCTTCTTCTTCATTTCATTTCTTCTTGTTTTTCTTGGAGAAAGTTCAAGACATAAATTGAGAGATAGTGAGTTATACACTTAGAGTGTTATAATCACAATTGAAAGCTTCATCATCCTAGCTCTAGCTGTATCCTCGGAGGATAGCAAGGTGATCGTCATTCCGTTCTTTTCTCTGGTGCGTGGCAAGTAGAGAGGCGGTACTTTCGGCGTTGGATCATCCAAGATCTTGGATCGGATTGGTTCGTAGGGAAATCAACTAACGCTTGGGGAATAGCTGAAGAGAAGGACATCATTTAATCAACGGACTACAAGGGTATGTTTCTCGTATCTTCTTGTGCTTCGTATTAATATTCGTATATACGTAGCTCGATCGATCCTCGTAGGGATTCGGATTGAATTAATTTTTGTTTTACCGTTTCCGCCGGGCCTTCGTTTTAGGCACCGAATCCCAACAGTAACCGAGCTGATCGGTCACCAAGAACCGAGTTATTCCCAGAAGTTTGTCTAGGAAAACCAAAATATGTGAAATGCTTCTCTCTCTAAATGTTTCTCTCTTAGTATTTCTCTCTCTAAATATTTTTGATCACTTGACTTTTGGAAGAAAGGCTTCTCACTTATTTATAAAAGGGAGGAAAGCCTTCTTCCTAGTTTTTAGGGGAAATCCCTGATATTCGGGGATTTGGATTGTGGCCGCCAATCCCTGAATATCTGGTGCTTTCGGCTGCAGCCATCCATCTCTGGATTTTCAGGGTTTTTGTCAGATAAGTAACATCCTAGCCTTTCAGAGGTTTTATCCTTGTGAGTTCGGACTCCTCCCAGCTCGGGGTGGGTTCGTGTAGGTCGGACTCTTTTATGAGGGGACTTCATTTGCTGGGACATTCCTTTCCTAACAAGAGCTCGATAGGTCTGTTAATCTTCTACCGATATTCGCATGATGTTTACCGAGCTCGGGATAAGATCAATCAAGTCATACTCCTTTCGTGAGGGCTTCTCTTTTTACCCAGAGGTCAGTAGGTCTGCCCATTTTTGGGTTCCTTAGACCGGGTTTTTGGGAGGTTCACATTTATCGTCCTATCTGTAACACCCCCAATCCTCTCGAAAATATTACAGCGCCGCAGACCCTTTCCGTGAGGATCTACTAGGCTAGATCTCAAACACAGACATCACAACAAATGCCAAAATGGCTGAAAGACACATCCGTAAACCGATTTGGTCTTTCATCAATTACATACAACTTAAACTCCATATACATCTCTATTACAAAACTTTAACCCGCACAGGGGTCAAAGTACAACAACAATCCCATAAGGCGGGAGAACTCTACAGCGGAAAGACTAATGCAATTCGACCATCAAATCTCAATACTGGCCCTCATGTGATTAGTATCATTTATCTTCCATCATCCTTCGTACCGATCCCGTGTTTTGCTCCTCAAGAACCTACACGTACCTGAATGCAATACAAACATCCACCCCCGATTACTCGGGGGTTAGCAAAATTTCATTATTTTGCTAGTGCAAGTATAAAGTGCAAATACGAGCCATACACAACATGTTACGAAAATATAATAAACGAGAATAGCCAACCAGTTAACGTAATAGTAAATCTCCCGAGATAATTTACTTGAGTAAAACAGTTCGAAATCATGAAAGGTAAGAACGTAACCAATATACATTTTTACAAAGCATTTTTAGATCTCGAGAGTTATGAAAATACTTGAGTTCGAAGGATCTTCAACCTATCGAAAACCACGTAGGGACACCGCCTCAAAGATTATTTTCCAAAATACAATTCAGATCACGAAGCACGGGGTCCATGACCCAATCGTTCACATCAACTTACTCCCAAAGGTTATTTTGTTAACAAGCATGAACCTCGGAGCTTGTTCGTGCATACCCGAGTGAATAAACCAATGATCAATAACAGAGTCACACATAAATATGACAACGGTCACGCAAACAACTCAAATATTAGGATTCCACAACGGACTTATAACATACACTCATAGTTATCCTGGAATCGGACTAACAAGCCATGAACCTCGGAGTCTCGTGACGACATACCCAGTTTGGATAAACTCAATAGTTATCATGGCATCGTGCTAGCAAGCACGAACCTTGGAGTCTCGCGACGGCATACCCAGTTTGGATAACCCATGACGAGTATGTAACACGTCCAAATATACACCCATAAGTTATCCTGTTATCGGGCTAGCAAACCACGAACCTAGGGATGACAAAAAAGACCACGGGTTTTTACCCGAATGGGTCCAATTCGGGTGCGGGTCCGGGTCTGGGGCGAGTAGAGAAAAATAAATTCGGGTCCGGTAGGGCTCCCGGGTGTGGGGTACCCACCCCGATATATATATATATATATATATATACATACATAATATTACTACTTAATAAATTAAATATATATTAGTAATTAAATTATTAATATTATATATATATATATATTAAATTAGTAATAAATTAAAATTAGTATTATATATATATATAATATTAATCCGAGAAAAAAACATTAATCTGCGGGTACCCGCTGGGTACCCAAGACCGAGCGGGGCACGTCTAGATCCGACCCGAAAAAAATTTGGCGGGTCTGGGGCCAGTTTTAACTGCGGGTCCGAGTCTAGGTAGGCAATACCTGACCCCGACCCGCCCCATTGTCATCCCTACACGAACCTCGGAGTCTCCTCGAAGATTTGGAGCACTTTTCTTGGTTTATTGGCTATATAAAAAGGTGTTAGAGACCTTAGGAGAGATATTCTGATCTTGTATGAGATATTGTGTGGAAAAACACATGATTTAGGGAGAGAAACACCAAAATAGGGAGGAAAGAGAGATTTTTCATCATCTTCTTTGTATGTTCATCTTGAAGAAAATTACATTTGTGAGTGAATATAATTCCTTGTATCATTTTGTTGTGAGTTCTTGAAGGAAGATCATTAAACCTTCATCGAGAATTCGATTTCGGCTTTTACAAGGGAAGTTTATACCATGTTTTGTTTTACGATTTTCATTATTATTGTTGAAATAATCATGTGTAGCTAATCTTTTCATATGGGTTTTTAGATTGAGCCACACACATGTTGTCGATTATTAGTTTCAATTGATTTTCCGGGTAGAGTTTGGATTGTTCCTCTTTGTTTGGTTTTCGCATAAGAACTTTTGATTTAGATCATCAAACCAATTATATAGTTGTTATTATTATTCGAAATTGAGGTTTTTTGTCGGTGTTCGCCATCAAACGACCCTATAGAAGTGATTGTGAATGTTCTAAACCTTTTTCCGCGATCTTTTAGCGAATTACCCCATCAAAGGTATTAGCTAGTCGATTCTTAGTAGAAATCCATCCCCATCAAAGGAGTGTCTCTTATTTTCGTTAAGAAAAATCGTGATTTTTAGAATTACCGCCATCAAACGGATTTCTTTTAATCGTGAGCAATCGATAATTCCAAACCTTATTTCTTTGAGTATCGGAACTAATAATTGATTACGTGTGTGTCGGTGATTCTAAACGCCCATATCATTCTCATAATTGTAATCTCTTAATTATCCAACCATTAATTCGGTATTATTAACGTTTTGTTTATTTTAATTTTCCGTGTTTGTGATTGTAATCATATCAAATCAATGATGTTTTATTTTACTTTAATTTTGTCAATTCGACTATTTGCCAAACATTATTGAATTTCAAACCGTTTCCAACTCCTTGTGAGATCGACCTCGGAGTTACTTGTCGCTACCTACAAAAGTGATTCGTACACTTGCGAGTATTTAATTTGCTAATCAAGTTTTTGGCGCCGTTGCCGGGGAGTTGGCATTTAATTTTTGATCTAATATTAATAATAGTTTAATCATTTTTCTTAATCATTTTTTGTTTTCATTATTTTCGACAAACTATAAAAATTTGCTCTAACTTCTTTTGTTTATGGTTGGTAGGAGATCTTTGAGAAACCCGATTCTTCCACCCATAAACGAGGTCCAAATAATTAGAGGACCAAAAACAATAGCCACATCATCAATGGCAAACGACGAAGAGAATCCGGATCTTGAAGAGTGACTTTTGCTCCTAGAAGAAAGCCCTCATCAACCGAGGCATGAGAATGTTGCACAAAATTTAGATGAAGAAAACATTCATCAACCGAGGTTTCTGAGATAGAAGAATGTTGGGCGCAATCAAGGGATACCCGAAGCTCAACAAGGGAGATACTTTTATCCGAGACAACCATCCGTTGGAGTGCAATATGAAGCAAACTATTATCCCGAGCCTCAATATGGGATGGAAGGAAACTACAATATGCCGCAACAACCTCCGGTTGAGCATCTAATGCGGGACTATGCAAAGCCCGTGGTGAACACCGCCATCTCGTGCATCCAATTAGCACCGGTAGCAAGGAACTACCACATAAGCAGATTTCACATCGAGCAATTGCCCTCATTTCACGGATTAGCACGTGAGGATCCGTTGTCGTTCATACGAGACTTCTATGTGGCGATTGACAACTTTCCATTAAATGGGTTGAGCGAGGATCAACTAAGAATGAAGTGCTTCCCTTATACACTCAATGATGGGGCGAAACAATGGTTGATGACTTTGGCACTGGGCTCACTAAGAACGTGGGATGAAGTTTACGACAAATTCATTACCAAGTACTTCTCTCATTCGAAGACTACACAATTTAGAACTCAAATCTCAACATTTGGACAACAAGAGGGAGAGGCATTTCACGAAGCATGGGACCGATTCAAGATGCTCCTCATTCAATGCCCACACCATCACTATCCGCTTTAACTACTTAGTCAATTCTTCTATGATGGATTGACTCAATATTGCCAAGGTGCGGTGGATAATGCAGCCGGTGGTTCGTTTTGGGGGTTAACATAGAGACAAGCTTATGATGTGTATGAAATGTTGGGAGCTAATTCACAACAAAAAAGTATACGTGTTCGTAGGGGAGCTGTGAACCAAGTAAGCGGGAAGGACGATATGCAATCTAAAATCGATGACTTAAGGAAGGAACTAAGACAAATCAAGACTCAAAATAAATCTTCGAGCTCACGAGTTTGCGAGATTTGCGGAGCACCCGGACATGATGCTAATTCTTGCCCACATACTTTTCTGGAAGAACAAACTGAACAAGTGAATTGGGCTATGGGACAAAGCATGTGAAGGCTAGAATGGGAGGAGAGGAGAAATAATTATGGCATAAATGCAAGAAATGCACATCTCCCGAACACTTATCATCCTGGGCTAAGAAACCATCCGAATTTCTCATGGAGAAACAACAACCCGATGCCGTATGACACAAGCGCCCAAGCTCAATACAACGGAGGAAACCGAGCCCAACAAGCAACACAAAGTGAACAACCTCTACAACAAATGAACTCTCTTGAGGAGAGTATTGCGGCATTCATTAAGGAGCGCAGGGAAAACCGAGCGGAGAACAATAAAAGGTTCGAATCTTTAGAAGCTTCGGTGAAGAAAATGGAGATTCAAATTGGTCAACTTGCTATCGAGGCACATAGACAAGAAAGGGGTAAACTACCAAGTCAACCCGAGCAAGCTCAAGCTATTACCACTCTCCGAAGTGGTAAATTGATTAATAAAGAGGCTAATTCCGAAGCAAAAGAAAGGGGCGGTGAGAAAGAATATGAGTCGGGAAACCAAGAAGAGAGAATAGACGAAGCAACTTCGACTTCCAAGCTTCACAAATCTGCTCAACCATATAAGCCACCGGTCCCTTTCCCTAGCCGACTTAGAAAAGCAAAGCAAGATGAGCAATTTTCCGAAATCTACAACATGCTTTCGAAGGTTCATGTCAACTTACCTCTCTTGGATGTTGTGAAAAACATTCCCGCTTACACAAAATTTTTCAAAGAGTTGACCTCCAACAAAAGACGATATTTTGGGAACGAGAAAGTGATGCTCTATGAGGTAGAAGCAAGGAGTCAAGAAAGGGGCGATCCCGAAAGTTTTATGATCGACATCACTATGGGTGATAAGAAAGTTGCTCGTGGGATGCTCGATTTAGGAGCAAGTGTGAATCTCATGCCATACTCGACTTATTTGAGGCTTGGAGTCGGGGAATCAAACCAATAAGAATGACTCTTCAAATGGCAGATAGGTCGGTGAAATACCCCAAGGGAGTCATTGAAGACCTATTAGTGCAAGTGGACAAGTTGGTGATTCCGGCTGATTTTGTTATCTTGGAGATGAGCGATTCCGCAACGAGTGAAAATGAAGGGACAATACTTCTGGGACGGCCATTCATGCGTACAACAAAACAATCGTCGATGTTGATGAAGGAAAGGTCATCATGACCGTCTTGGGCGAAACTGTGGAAATCGACGTATTCGGTTCATCTCCTATCCCTTCTCATATTTATGCTGCCCATGATTGTAATTTTATTGATTGCATTGATTCTTTGGTTGATGATACATATTTGCATGACGATGTATGGGATACGTTGCATGATGCTCTAACCGTTGAGCATGATATGAGGCTGAATAATTTAGAAATTGAAGAATATGTTGCATTGTTAGATAAATCTGAACCCATTGATGAAGTTGATAATCTTAATATACCTTTGGAATTAAATTTTGAGGAGCCCGTTGAAATCACCCCGCCCCAACTTGAATTGAAAGAACTTCCGGCATATCTTAAATATGTTTTCTTAGGCAAGAGTGACACTTACCTTGTGATTGTCTCTTCCAAATTAACTCCTTTGCATAAAAACAAATTAGTAGAAGTTCTAACTAAATTGAAGGAAGCGATTGGGTGGAGTATTTCTAATAACAAATAATTATTGAGGATAATGTTAAACCTATTTGGAAAGCTCAAAGGCGTTTGAATCCCAACATGCAGGATGTAGTGAAAAAAGAAGTATTGAAATTGCTAGATGTCGGAGTCATCTATCCGATATCCGACAGTAAGTGGGTTAGTCTTGTGCATGTAGTGCCTAAGAAATCTGGAATAACGGTGGTTCGTAATGATAAAAATGAATTGGTGCCCACTAGAACAGTAACCAGTTGGAGAATGTGCATTAATTACGGGAAATTAAATGTCGTAACGAAAAAAGATCATTTTTCCCTCCCTTTCATTGATCAAATGTTGGAACATTTAGCTGGGCATGATTATTACTGTTTTCTAGATGGTCTTTCAGGTTTCTATCAGATTCCCATTGCTCCGGAGGATCAAGAGAAGACCACTTTCACTTGCCCTTTTGGCACTTTTGCCTCTAGGAGGATGCCGTTTGGTCTTTGCAATGCTCCCGCTACTTTCCAAAGGTGCATGTTTTCCATATTCTCTGACTTGTTGGAAAATTCCATCGAGGTATTCATGGACGATTTTTCTATGTTTGGAACCACTTTTGATGATTGTTTATATAATTTGACTATTGTGCTCGAACGATGTATTGAGTGTAATCTTACACTTAGTTGGGAAAAGAGTCATTTTATGGTGAAACAAGGTCTTGTTTTGGGTCATGTGGTTTCCAATAAGGGAATGGAGGTTGATAAGGCTAAAGTTGATTTAATTGTTAAATTACCTCCGCCTTCATGTGTAAAAGAGGTTCGTAGCTTTTTAGGGCATGCCGGGTTTTATAGGCATTTCATTAAAGATTTTTCAAAAATTGCTCGCCCTTTAAGTAATCTTTTGTGTAAGGATTCTAAATTCGATTTTACCGAGGAATGTTTGGTTGGTTTTAATCCTTTGAAAGAAAAGTTAACTTCTACGCCTATTGTTGTTGCTCCCGACTGGTCTTTACCATTTGAAATTATGTGCGACGCGTCCGACTTTGCTATTGGTGCCGTTTTGGGGCAGTGAGTGAATAAATTTTTCCATGTAATTTATTATGCTAGCAAAACACTCGATGAATCCCAGGCCAATTATACCACCACCAAAAAAGAGTTTCTAGCTTCTGTGTTTTCTTTAGACAAGTTTCGATCCTATTTGGTTGGTTCGAAAGTAATTGTGCATACGAATCACGCCGCATTGAAATATTTGTTAAAAAATCCGATGCCAAGCCAAGATTGATTCGGTGGGTTCTTTTGTTGCAAGAATTTGACTTAGAGTTTAAGTATAAAAAAGGTTGTGAAAATGTGGTTGCCGACCATCTATCTAGATTAACCGAAGGTGATAATTTTAAGCTCGATGGCTCCTTGCCAATTGTTGAGACTTTTCCTGACGAACAATTGTTCGATGTGACTAAGACACCTTGGTATGCCAATATTGTTAATTACATTGTTAGTGGTGTTTTGCAGCCCGACTTGACCTTTTAAGGGAAGAAGAGGTTTATTTCCATGTGCAGACATTACTTTTGGGACGACCCCTACTTATTCAAGTTGGGGCCCGATCAAGTATTCCGACGTTGTATCCCAGAAGAAGAGTACGAGAGCATCTTGTCATCTTGTCATGACTTGCACTGTGGGGGATATTTTAGCGTGAATAAAACGGCACACAAAGTTCTTCAATCTGGATTCTATTGGCCGACATATTTAAGGATGCCTATTCCTATTGCAAGAGTTGCGATCGTTGTCAACGAACGGGGAACATAAGCAAAAGAAATGAGATGTCGGTGACAAATAATCTTGTAGTAGAACTTTTTGATGTTTGGGGAGTCGATTTTATTGGTCCTTTTCCACCTTCCCTTGGCTTTGAATATATTTTAGTTGCTGTGGATTACGTTTCTAAATGGGTGGAAGCAATTCCAACCCGAACTAACGATGCTAACGTAGTTTGCAATTTTTTTAGGGATGTGGTTTTCTGCAGGTTTGGGACACCTAGAGTTGTGATTAGCGATAGAGGCACGAATTTTTGCAATAGACAACTTGCAAGGTTGCTAAAGAAGTATATCATGATGCATAAGGTGGCGACGACTTATCATCCACAAACCTCCGGGAAAGTTGAAGTGAGTAATCGACAGATAAAGGTAATACTTGAGAAGACAGTGAAGCCGACAAGGAAAGATTGGGCATTGAAGTTGAACGGGGCCTTATGGGCATATCGCACGGCTTACAAAACTCCGACTGGAATGAGCCCGTATCGCCTCGTTTTTGGGAAGACATGCCACCTACCTATTGAGTTAGAACATAAGGCGTATTGGGCTATCAAAGCGCTAAATTTAGATCAAGAAAAGGCTAGGGAGGAACGACTTCTACATTTGAATGAGCTGGAAGAGGCATACGAAAATGCTAAGCTCTGCAAGGAACAGACGAAACGGTATCACGACAAGCGTATCATTCGCAAATCTCTCGAGCCTGGGATGGACGTTCTACTACATAACTCTCGTCTTAAGCTCATGCCGGGAAAATTAGTGTCGCAATGGGGCGGACCTTTCAAAGTCGTTCAAGTATGGCCACACGGAGTGGTAGAACTCCTTGATCCACGGAAGAATGAGCATTTTAAGGTGAATGGACATAGAGTGAAACCATACTTCGGGCGAAGTGAAGAAATCAATGTGTTTGAATGCATAGAGGTGCATGATGTCGAAAATTGAGTAAGACGGGAAGAAGTCGAGCTAATGACTATAAAAAAGCGCTACTTGGGAGGCAATCTAACGGTTTAGTTAGATTTTCATCTTTTTTTTTCGAATTTATTTTCCTTATTCGTTTTTACTTGGTTCGAGACTGACCGGTTCGACTTTAGGTGTTAAAAATGGAGAAAAACGAGAGCGTTATCAAAAACTCATAATCTGAACAGGTTGGACACAGTCCGTGTCACAGGACATGGCCGTGTTAGCAATACAGTGAAAATTCAATTTCTGGCGGAGATGGACACGGGCCGTGTCACAGGACACCCGGGTTGGAAAGACAACGAGTTTTCACTTTCTGAAGGAGTACGACACGGGCCGTGTCACAGGACACGACTGGGTTGGCAAGACAGTGTGTTTCTTCAATTTTGGAACAGGTACGAAATGGTCGTGTCACAGGACACGGGTCGTGTCAGTCGGGCATATATAAAGGACACCAGGTCGTGTCCTTTCATACTTCATCTTCCCCAAAAAAAATTTCTCTCTCCCTCCGAACCCTAGCGTC
This sequence comes from Orobanche coerulescens, assembly GCA_033398695.1. Lineage (NCBI taxonomy): Eukaryota > Viridiplantae > Streptophyta > Magnoliopsida > Lamiales > Orobanchaceae > Orobanche > Orobanche coerulescens. Next base: position 8,681,995 of record CM065810.1, read on the forward strand.
TATCACTCAAATTTTCTTCATTTTCAAAGGGATTTTGTGCAAAATCAAGAAAAGATACAAGAATCATTTACGAAATCATCATTATTTAACCAATTTCTTACTCCAAGCAGTCAAATCGGACGAATCGGGCGCTCGTTTTTAATTTTTTTTCCTCTTCAAATTCTCCGAATCCAAGTTATGTTTTTCATGTTTTTGATGATTCTTCTTGATTATGAACATGCTATATGTTCACAAGTCTTTGATTATCTAGGGTTCATGAATTAAATTGAAGATGATAATTTGGGGGTTTTTGATTGTTCTTGATTTTTGATGATTAAATTACTTGATTGGAAATTCTTGTAGTTAAAGGGTGTTTTACATGATGGAGATGATGAATTCTAGAGGATTCGGATGATAAATTTTACTTGGGGAGTTGTTTTGATCGATAAATCGTTATTTGGGGTTATTTCGCACTTTGTTGTAAGTTTGGGGGAGGAATGCGTTATTAGTCTTTGAACAAATAATAAATTGAAATTTTTTGCAGAAAATGGCTAGAGGACGTGGACGTGGAAACTCTCAATGGGGAAGGGGTAGGAACGCCGGAGAACAAGAGCAACGGCATGAGTGGCAATCCAAGGGGCTGTCGAAACCTCCGAATCTTACGGAATTGATCTCCCCGAAACTCGACAAGCTAGGTGGGAGATGCTAGGCCAGAAAAAAAAAAAATGCTTCCTATGCGATGGCCCGATGATGAATGTATGACTGCAATGGGCATAAAAGATGACATCATGAAGTTCCTAGAAAGGGTGAAATGGGCCTGAATGATGACGCAACAATGGCCAACTTATAGATGTCTCATGATGGAGTTTCTTAGCACTCTTACAGTCAGAAGAGATCCGGTGACTCGTGAACCAGCCGCAATAATATTCCGTCTTAACAATAATGACGAGAGGCTAACCATGGACCATCTGGAAGACATTTATCATGCGAGATGACGGACATTACCAAATAAACCGGTTCGCATTTGAAACCTATTGGCAAGCTATGATGGAATACCCGGGGAGCGAGGCACGGTATTACGTTGTAAAATCGGCCAAAGGATCGAATCTTTGCAATCCAATACTCTGATACCTACACAAAGTGATTGCAAACACTATTTATGGCCGTAAGAAGACCGAGCCTATTACACTGCGAGAATTATACATCCTGACCCACATGCTCGATAATACAAATCCAGCCACCGGGGCAATGATAGCCGAACTATTTATGGTTGTGGCGTATTCGGGAGAAGGAAATGGTAATTATCGGTCTGGAGGAATACTGTGCGCGATTCGTAATCCAGGATGTTCATAACTTTCATCACAAAGATAGTGAGCAGCCTGTTTCCTGGTAGGGGAGTCCTCTGAGCTAAGGAAATCTCATTTGTTCAAGTAATCGATGGCTACTACCAAAAACTTCCTTTCCCCTAAGCCACCTGTAAATTATCCCATAATGTTGATCCCCCATTTAGCAAATGGGCAGGGTGCCCCCATAGTGATCATGTTCTCTGTTGGGATGTGTATTAATGGTGCGTGTATTTGACACATTTGGCAGCATTTAAGCATCTCGACCGCTTTCTTGCTCATCGTTGGCTAGAAAAAACCAGCTCTTAATGTTTTGATGATTAAAGCCCTTCCATTGGTGTGATCACCGCAGCATCTTTCATGAATTTCCTCTAGTATGCCCCCCTCCCCCCCTCCCCCCACTTCTTCTCCCGAGACACCTCACGTATAGTATGAGGTATGATCTTTTGTATAGTTCGCCATTAATGCAACAAAATCTTGCTGCCATGTGCATAATTTTGGCTTTTTCCTGCTTGTCATTTGGTAGCTCTGCTCTGTTCAGATATGCTAATAAGGGAGCTCGCCAATCCGTTATTTCGTTTATTTCCATTACCTGCTTTGCAATACTCCAAGTTGCTCCTAAAATCATTATTGCTCGAGAGCTGCAATCTACCAATGAACTTCCCATTCTTGCCAAATAATCGGCTTTTACATTTTCCGCCCTCGGAATATGGATCAACTCCCATTCTCCTAGCTTTTTGGCGGCCTCTTTCACCTCCTCGATGTACCTCTTCATTCGGTCTTCATTTATTTCAAATTTTCCTCCTCCTTGTTGTGTGACCAGCTGAGAATTGGAGTAAGCGATGAGTCGTCGCGCACCTAAGTCTATTCCTAGCTGCATTCCCTTAACTAGGGCCTCGTACTAGGCTTCATTGTTGGGGGTTTTGAAATCAAACTTCATGACATACTCCAACTGCTCCCCTTCCGGGGTAGTGAGAATTATCCCCGCTCCTAGGGATGGCAAGAAAACCCGAACCCGACGGGGAAACCCGGAACCCGATCTTAACGGGACGGGACGGGGCAGGCATTATCGGGTTATAGGGCGGGGATCGGGGCATTAACAGGGAATTTTTTGGGGTTCGGGGTAGTGACTGGGGTGACCGTGCCCCGCCCCGCCTATATATATATATATATATATATATATATATATATATATATTCCAGCATGCATCTTTATTTTTAGCTACATATTGTGTTTAGATTTGATAATTGATACCTAGCAATTTCGGGTTTCGGGGCAAAAACGGGGTACGGGGCGGGGTTCGGGGTAAGCTGTAGCCCCAATGGGGCACCCCGATAAGATCCCCGACCGGGAACGGGGCGGGGATGGAGCAAATTTCAGATTTCGGGTTTGGGGACAGTGATAGCCTGCCTCGCCCCGAACCCGCCCCATTGCCATTCCTACCCACTCCGGAGCCACCTATCTGTTGGGTTTTACGTGTATCTAATACAATAAAATTGAGTAAAACGCAGCGGAATAGATTAACAAAAAACCCTGACGAGGATCTACATGCAGTAATTTAATTGATTTATTAAGAGTTCGTCGAATTACCTTAATTCGAAGAACGGATCTGAACCGGACTAGAAGCAGATGAATATCTCCTTCCTCTTTGGCTGATCCACACACGAACAATTTCATAAGCCAGATTGCTAGATCCTTACGAATAATATTGATAAATAGTACAACACAAATTCCTTACTAGAAGGATTGTACTATCGATCAAGATCAACTAAGGGAAGAAGATCAGAAGACCGATGTCGTTCTCCTACTGTAAGAGATGGAGGCCGATTTTCTTCTCTCTTTTAGGGGGGCGATTTTTTTTATTTTGTTTTTCTTGTTCCAACTCCTTGTCCAAGACTTTATATTTATACTAAGTAAACCCTAGAGTCAAATTCTAGTATTTGCTTAGTTGCCCCTCAACTTATTAAATAATACAATATATATATAATATCTAATATTATATTTAATATTCCCAGTTGATATTTATCCCAACTTGTCTATAATTGTCGTACGTGCGACCCAAATGGCTTATATTATGTTGGCAATTATTTAATACCTTATTACATAATAAACCATAAGCGTCCTCTAGCAAGACATTATGATTACCCAAATAATATAAGTTAATAGTCCATTAAACCTTTTAACGTGTCAAATCTCTTTGTTACGCGATATAATATTTGAACTAAGTCATGGAGTGTGTCATACTTATTTATGTTCAAATGCTTTCTCGATCTTAAGTAGACTGATTGAATCAAATGACTCTTCATTTGAGCATGGTCATGCCTTTCCTTCAGTCCTACTTATCGAGGGCCCCAGCAGATATCTCTTTCACTAAAAGGAGAGGGACAAATCCCCATTTTGATTATTCATTGCCCTCTACATGACTCCCACTAATCCTGATCGCTAACCTTTATGATCACCATGTTTCAGATGACGTTGGATTACGTCAAGGCATAGCAGTTATCATGTTGGACTATATGATAATCTCAAGTTCAAGGATTTATTGACATACTGATATATTGAGATTCACTTAAGACATTTCCATGTAGTGATCTCAATGCGGGTCTGTCCAGTATTAGTTCTCCAACCAATACCCATAAGATTGATCCGTACCATACGAATAATCATTCGATGATTATCAATTATATTAGTATATTAATCACCTGAGTCTCTACTCAACGCGACTGTACCAGGGACATTTGAATAATCTTATTATTCATGAATAACTATTATTTGATTATTATAATATTAAAACATACACACATTATAATAATCAATGAGAAATAAATGATAATCTAGGCACATCGAATGTCCTAGGGAACTATTCCCAACGATCTCCCACTTGCACTAGGACCATTCATTCATGACTTTTAGTCCTATCGCTCTAGCATGCTCAACATGCTTTCCTTGTGAGAGAGACTTGGTAAGTGGATCTGCAATGTTCTCTTCCGTTGCTACTTTGCATATTGTAATACCTCACCGTCTGACGATCTCTCTGACTAGGTGATATTTTATGAGTATATGTTTGGAATTATGATGGGACCTAAGCTTTTTATCTTATGCAATAGCACCATTATTATCACAATAATGGCTTATGGGACCCTGGATGGTCGGCACCACTCCTAGTTCGGTAACGAACTTCTTGATCCATACGGCTTCCTTAGCTGCATCCGATGCTGCAAGGTACTCAGCTTCTGTAACAGAATCAGAAACCGTGCTTTGCTTGAAACTCTTCCAACTCACAGCACCTCCATTCAATACAAACACATAACCAGTTTGCGATTTAAAATCATCTCTGTCGGTTTTGAAACTTGCATCGATGTAACCATTTACAGCCAGCTCGTTTCCCACCCCTCCATAAACTAGGAAATCATCCTTAGTTCTTCTCAAGTACTTTAGGATGGTTTCCACTGCTGTCTAGTGACTTTTACCTGGACTCGATTGGTATCGACTTGTCATGCTAATGGCAAATGATACATCTGGTCGAGTACAAATCATGGCATACATGATCGATACAATGGCCGAAGTGTATGGTATCTTGCTTATGCGGGCTCGCTCATCAGAAGTCTAAGGACTCTGAGTCTCACTCAGATGAATGCCATGTGACATTGGCAAGAGCCCTCTCTCGGAGTCTTGCATATTGAACCTCTTCAATATTTTATTAATGTAGGTACATTGACTCACACCAATCAATCTCTTTGATCTATCTCTATAGATCTTTATCCCAAGAATGTAAGCAGCTTCTCCTAAGTCTTTCATTGAGAAACAACTTCCCAACCAAGTCTTGACTGTCTGCAAGGTGGAAATGTCATTTGCAATGAGTAATATGTCATCTACATATAAGACTAAGAAAACAACTATTCTCCCACTAACCTTCTTGTACACACATGGTTCATCTTCATTTTGAATGAACCCAAACTCTTTGACAGTTTCATCAAAACGAAGATTCCAGCTCCGAGAAGTCTGCTTCAACCCATAAATGGATCTTTGAAGCTTGCAATCCTTTTTAGAATTTTCTGGGTGAACAAAACCTTCAGGTTGTGTCATGTACACATCCTCGAGTAAGTTTACATTAAGGAATGTTATTTTGACATCCATTTGCCATATTTCATAATCATAGTATGTGGTAATGGCAAATAAAATTCTAATTGATTTAAGCATGACTACTGGAGAAAAGGTCTCATCATAGTTAACACCATGAATCTGTCTATAACCTTTTGTAGTCTATCTTTATAGGCTTGCAGATTATCATCCATGTCTTTCTCCTTTTTTATAGACCCATTTACACCCAATGGTTTTAACACCCTCAAGTGGATCTATCAAGTTCCAAACTTAATTGTCATACATGGACTGCATCTCTGACTTCATGGTTTCTAGCCATTCCTCGGACTCTGGACCTGAAGCACCTTATGTATAGGTACTAGGCTCATCATCTATGAGCGTGCGTCATCATCCTCTATTATGAGATAACCATATCTCTCAGGTTCATGTCGCATCTTATCAGATCTGTGTGGGACTTGTGTACTTTGAACGGGCTCTTCAACTGATTGTTGAGCTTGTTCGGTTTCCATCGGTGAAGCGATGTCTTCTTGTGGTTCTCGAGTTTCCTCGAGAACTACTCTTCTCCCACTGTCTCTTTTGGAAATAAATTTTCTTTCTAAGAATACAGCATTTCGAGCAACAAACACTTTGTTCTCTACGGGCTTATAGAAGTAATATCCTTTAGTTTCCTTAGGATATCCCACAAATAAACATCTTTCAGATCTGGCTACCAGTTTGTCAAACACTTGGCGCCTTACGAATGCTTCGCAACCCCAGATCTTTAGAAAAGACAAGTTTGGTCTCTTACTAGTCCATTTCTCAAATGGTGCCTTTTCAACTGCTTTATATGGAACACGGTTAAAGGCGAATGCTGCTGTTTCTAAGGCATGGCCCCAAAATAATATTGGAAGCTCTGTTCGACTCATCATGGATCAAACCATATCTAATAAAGTTCGATTCCTCCTCTCAGACACTCCATTATGCTGAGGTGTTCCGGGAGGAGTAAGTTGTGAAACAATTCCACAACTCCTAAGATGATCATTGAATTCTTGGCTCAAGTATTCGCCACATCGATCCGATCGAAAGGCTTTAATTGTCTTTCCAAGTTGATTATGTACTTCATTCTGGAATATTTTGAACATTTCAAAGGATTCATGTTTATACTTCATAAGATAAACATAACCATATTGGATATAATCATCGTTAAATGTAATGAAGTATTGGTATCCGCCTCTGGCATGAGTGCTAAGAGGTCCGCATACATCAGTATGTATTAGGCCTAATAGATCACTAGTCCTTTCTCTATGACCGGTGAAAGGATTCTTCGTCATCTTGCCTAATAAATAAGATCCTCATGTCCCATATGATTCATAGTCAAAAGAGTCTAAAAGTCCATCATTATGGAGCTTAGAAATGCGTTTCTCATTTATGTGACCAAGTCGACAATGCCATAAGTAATTAGAATCATTGAGCTTAGGTTTCTTGGATACAATGTTATAGACTTCCAAAGTGTCGAACTCATCTAGATCAATATTGTAAAGGCCAGTATATAACTTATTCTTAATAAGAAAACTGTAACCTTCACAATCTAATGTAGAAACTGAAATAATATTCCTATTCATAGAAGAAACATAATAGAAATTGTTCAAAACTAACAAAAGCACATTGGGTAAAACTAGATCATAAGTTCCTATGGCTACTGCAGCAACTCTTGTTCCATTGCCGACTCTTAGATCCACTTCCCCTTTCTTCAGTTCTCTACTGCTTCTCAACCCACGCACATTTGTACAAATGTGAGATCCACATCCAGTATCTAATACCCAGGAGTTAGAAGTAGATAAGTTAATTTCTATAACAACTATACCTGTGGCAGTCTCACTACCCTTGGTACGCTTTAGCTCTTCCAAGTAAATTTTGCAATTTCTTTTCCAGTGTCCTGGTTTATTGCAATGATGGCAATTTCCATCTTTGGGAGCTTTAGCCTTGAAAATCGGCCTAGTAGGGTCTTTAGATTTGGCAACTTTTGCCTTACACTTGCCCTTGCCTTTGTTCTTAAAGGACTTCCCTTGGCTGACCATCAGCACGTGGCTTGGTTTCTTCTTAATATTCTGCTCAGCCATTTTAAGCATCACATGCAGCTCAGCAATGGACTTCTCCATCTCATTCAAATTATAGTTCATATTGAACTGACCGAAACTTTCGGACAATGAGTTTAGGATCACATACGTGGAATGCTCCTTAGAAAGTGGAAAACCAAGCCTTTCAAGATGATCAATATATACCTTCATCTTGAGTATATGAGCGCTGACAAATGTCCCCTCAACCATCTTGCAATCATATAAGGCTTGAAAGGTCTCATACCTCTCTTGCCTAGCATGCTTCAAGAAAGTTTCCTTGAGGTGAGCATTCAGCTCATAAGCCTCCATCTCCTCCAGATTCTTCTAACGTTCTGGACAAATAGTAGCCAACATAAGACAGCTGACATCAATAGAATCATCACAATGTTTCTTCCATTTGTCTTTTGTTGCTTTGTTTGCATTGTCAGCTGGCTCATCGGGAATTTCTTCCTCAAGAACATATAGCTTTCTTTCTTGCTTGAGAACTATTCTCAAGCTCCAAATCCAATCCAGATAGTTGTTGTCCTTGTCTTTGAGCTTGTCCTTCTCAAGGACTGATCGCAGTGAAATGGTGGACATGTTGATTGATGCCATTCTATATTACCTACAAAATTCAATATGCAAAGTATTTAGTCACATTATTTTATTTCTCGAAAAATACTCCCACTAAAATAAAGTACCCTCAATTTTACAACATTTATAATTTTAATGGGCTAAGATCCTATTTTGCACAATCCTAAACTCAGTTTTGGCATGACGCCTAGAATTGAGCTACTTTAAGTGGATAACTCTTTATCAATTGCATCATATGTAACTCTTAGATTATATTCATGAGATTTGACATCTTACACCCAAGCATGTTATAATCCCATCTTATGCCTTAAGGTTCAAAACTCTTTTGAATTCTTAGTTCATTAAAACACATAGGTATCACCATTACCCATCCTACCTTACTAAGATAATCCGAGTGCCAACTTTGGCATGACCCACTCAAGATGGTCGAAGTCTTGATAGGTGATTTTCAAATAAACGACACTTAAAAAAATTAAGGAGGGACTTTTATCCTATGTTAATGTCTATGTTTGATAACATACATCTAAACATACATAGCATCACATACATGCATAAATTTAAACATACATCGCATCACATGACAATTAAAAGTATATGACCGTGAATAGTACAACACAAATTCCTTACTAGAAGGATTGTACTATCGATCAAGATCAACTAAGGGAAGAAGATCAGAAGACCAACGTCGTTCTCCTACTGTAAGAGGTGGAGGTCGATTTTCTTCTCTCTTTTGGGGGCGATTTTTTTCTTTTATTTTCTTGTTCCAACTCCTTGTCCAAGACCTTATATTTATACTAAGTAAACCCTAGAGTCAAACTCTAGTATTTGCTTAGTTGCCCCTCAACTTATTAAATAATACAATATATATAATATCCAATATTATATATATATAACTTATTATTTAATCTCCTCATAAATATAATATCCAATATTATATTTATTATTCCCAGTTGATATTTATCCCTACTTATCTATAATTATCGTACGTGCGATCCAAAAGGCTTATATTATATTGGCAATTATTTAATACCTTATTAAATAATAAATCATAAGCGGCCTCTAGCAAGACATTATGATTACCCAAATAATATAAGTTAATAGTCCATTAAACCTTTTAACGTATCACATCTCTTTGTCACGTGATATCATATTTGAACTAAGTCATGGAGTGTGTCATACTTATTTATGTTCAAATGCTTTCTCGATCTTAAGTAGACTGATTGAATCAAATGACTCTTCATTTGAGCATGGTCATGCATTTCCTTCAGTCCTACTTATCGAGGGGCCCATCAGATATCTCTCTCACTAAAAGGAGAGGGACAAATCACCATATTAATTATTCATTGCCCTCTACATGACTCCCACTAATCCTGATCTCTAACATTTATGATCACCATGTTTCAGATGACGTTGGATTACGTCAAGGCATAGCAGTTATCATGTTGGACTCTATGATAATCTCAGGTTCAAGGATTTATTGACATACTGATATATTGAGATTCACTTAAGACATTTCCATGTAGTGATCTCAATGCGGGTCTGTCCAGTATTAGTTCTTGAACCAATTCCCATATGATTGATCCGTACCATAGCATAATCATCCGATGATTATCAATCAAACTTATACTAGTATACTACCTCCGTTTTTTTATAACTACAACATATGGACTTTCACGCTTGTCAATGCACAACTTTGATTATTAATATCTTCAATTCTTTATTTTTCAAAATTATAAGATGTTGATATTTTGAAAGTATATTTCGAGATGAATCTAACAAGATCTCACATGACTATATTTTTTATATGTATAAATCACAAAAGATGGTCAAAAGAGAGTATGTGAACAGTGTAATAGTCAACACGTTGCAATAATAAAGTAACGGAAGAAGTATTAATCACTTGAGTCTCTACTCAACGCGACTGTACCAGGGACATTTGAATAATCTTATTATTCATGAATAACAATTGTTCGATTATTATAATATTAAAACATGCACACATTATAATAATCAACGAGAAATAAATGTTATCAAATAACTTTATTTAAATGTGACAATTACAAATGTAGGTACATCGAATATCCTAGGGCACTATTCCCAATACTATCATGACTGATCCATCGACATGTAAAAGCCATTGTCCTTCCGGCATTGACGGTGTAGCCCCTTCTTGAATGAAATCTGCCAGAGCTTGAGCTTTGATTGTTGTTCTTAGTTCGTACTCCATATCATATTCCCCCATTTCTACCGCCCATTTTACTAGGTGACCTGATGTACTGGATCGTCTTAGTGTTTCCCTCAAGGGTAAGATAGTTCGGAGCTTTATGCGGTGGGCCAGGAAATACGGTCTCAGTTGTCGAGCTGTAATTACTAATGCCAGGGCTCCTTTCTCTAAATCGAAATAGTTCCGCCCTGCTTCTTGTAAAATTTGGCTAGTATAATAGATAGACTTTTGCTGGTTTGCTTCTTTTCTTAACAGGACCGAGCTAACCGCCCCCTTGCCAACAGATAAGTATAGTACTAGATTCTCTCCTGGCATCAGTTTGGTGAGCAGGGGCAATTCAGCTAAATATTCTTTTAATTTGTCGAAAGCTACTTGTGCTTCAGGGGTCCATTCGAATTTATTTCCTTTTCTCAAGAGTTTAAAAAATGGGAATCCTTTCTCGGCCGAGCGAGAGATAAATCGGCTCAGCCCTGCTATCCTTCCTGTCAATATCTGGATGTCTTTGATATTTTTTTGAGGGCTCATTTGCAATACTACTTTCACTTTCTCTGGGTTGTAACACCCCCAAAACCAATCGGGAATATTACAGCGCTGTGGGCCCCACATTGGAACCTACAAGGCTAAAATCATTTTCGCAAACGCTTCAAATACGCCAAATAGGCGAAGACGGTAATGTTTTAAATACTCAAATATTTATCAAAACATAGTTCCCATTTACCATCAGAAAATACCATTTGAAAGCTCAAGGCAAAGACGCCAAAAGGGCATTTAGAAAGTATACACGAGTTGGAAAAATACTGAAAGTTATTATAAAATTACACACGCAGCGGATAGAGACATAATTAAATACATTTTCAGCGGAATCATAACAACCAGAAAAGAATACTCAATCCCAATAACCATGCCATAGCCAGTATCACCGGGAAGCTCATCCCTTCACGACCGCTACTAGCTCGATCTCCGAGTACCTAAAAGATAAAGCCCACGATGGGGTCAGCCATAATACTCAACGATAATAACAATCACATCATTATATACAATTACATATCAATGTAATTACAAGGTAAGAATAATTCCAGTGTAACTTTACCGTAGTAACCTTACAAATCCGTGGAATCTCAAATCAATTCAACCATGAGCTCAATTCGCACATCACATTCTCAAGTAACGAATGAATTCGAAAATAACCATCTGTACTGTATCCGAAACGATACCAAGATTCTCAAACATAAACATATCTCCAATATGGAATAATCTAGCCATGTCCGATTCTGTCTGCTGGATCGCACAATCGGATCCCAATTCTGGTAAAACTGATATCACACAATACATCTGGAGATCAACTGTCCCGAGACAATGGCAAGTCCCGAATATCAATACAAAGCATGAATGCACACACAATCGATAATGATAACCAACCAATGCATCATAACGAGAATATCAATGAAATGATAACTCCACACAAGATCGACAAAGGATTAAAGACGAACGAGGATACCAGAATGTGGTAATTCCAACAAGATCAATAAAAGATCAACAACCGAGAATACTAACGACACGGTAAACTCCAACAAGATCAATACAGGATCAACAACCGAGAATACCAACGAGAAGGTAAACTCCGATCAGATCAATAAAGGATCAACAACCGAGAATACCAACGATACGGTAAACTCCAACAAGATCAATAAGGATCAACAACCAAGAATACCAACGACACGGTAAACTCCGACTAGATCAATAAAGGATCAACAACCGAGAATACCAACAACACGGTAAACTCCAACAAGATCAATAAAGGATCAAAAATCAATAATACCAATGACATGGTAAACTCCAACAAGATCAATAAAGGATCAACAACCGAGAATACCAACGACACGGTAAACTCCGACAAGATCAATAAAGGATCAACAATCGAGAATACCAACGATAGGGTGAACTCCAAATGAGATTAATAAAGGGTCAATAACAAACGAGTTGACCATCGATATGGTAACTCCAAACGAGATCAATAAAGGGTCAACGGGGACAGATACGCAAAATCGCCAACCATATACAAATCACATATACCGGATCTCGAAGACAACCCGACTATCGAACAGATCCGATTATACAGGGACTGTGAACGACCAATCAATCTGACTCAAGATGGACGTCACGACACGCACGATCCGGAAATGTGTCCGTGTACAAGCCAACCACAGTATTGATCAGATACATGTCTGGTCTTGTACCTAATCAGCCTCACGAAGTACGTTTCGTGTGCACGGTTCAATATGAGGTCGAAACCAACACATGCTACACGTGCCCGCCCTGAAAATCCTACACATGACCGATCATAACGTATCTGACTCCAAATATATCACGATACAACATGACAACGAATCTCGAAGAAACGCATATCCAACAAGGATCAGAAGACTTTCCAAGTGAGCAACGATAACTCGATCATGAAAGACCGACACGACCACAAAGTCGTATTTCCATCAGACAACAGTTCACAGTATGCTCAACAATGCACATGATATTAGCACATAAACCCCAAGGCCACAGCCAAGGGTCACAGAAGCATCTCACAGGAATACTCTGGAACGTAGGTGCCATTTAGGTCTTATCCCCTAACACAGTTCATGCAATCACAAAATACCCCAAGTCGCAACCAAGGGTCACGGAAGCATCTCACAGGAATACTCTGGAATGTAGGTGTCATTTAGGTCTTATCCCCTAACACAGTTCATGCAATCACAATATGTAACCAACAATGATGCACACTCACCACATGAAGCATCAACACACACATGCAATAATGCAACATGATGATTATCATAATCTAGCAATATTAATTTACCTCAAGCTGGAGACGCTAACCTTTCCACAACCAACATCCCTGAACGAATACACGGTTATCCGAATAATCCAAAATGAAGTACAGTCCATCATTAATACCAAACCACCATCTCGAGTTCAATGATAACTAGCCTTGATATCTAACTTCTCGTACAATAGTCCAAATATAATTCACGTCTCCGTTTCCACTAAACATCTTTAAAATTTTATACATTATAATTTGTCTCAGTCCAAGCACAATATACGTACCATCATCCCGACAATTCATATTCCATGATACCATTGCTATATGAATCATAAATGAAATGAAAACAAAACCATTTATTAAACATTATGAACTGAGCAAGCATAACTTGCCTCGATACCGATATGATGAAGTTGTTACCAATCCCGCCGTCTTCATCTACAAGCTCCGCAGCCCCAACCAAGGCAATCCATGCATTCTCCAATTCCAATCGCAGCACAACAGTTAATCATTAACGATCACTTAACGCAACCTAATGCAATGATCAATTAACGATATGTTCATTAACAATCAACAACCGATATAACCGACCAATCAAACTCAACGGTTTAACGATATCTCGATCGTATACGAAACCAAACCATTACAGCCCAAACAATACGAATACAAGCAGCAATTCGATCATTGATCAATTCTAACAAGTGTCTCAACATTCTTGATTCCGACTTAAATCTTAATTACGGATTAAAATGGCTCATCTTTGTAAATTCATAGAAATACAATTACCGGTTATCATCACGAATAACCATATACCGAAATTAACCATAATTTTTCAAATTTTCGTAAAATCACGACATATAACTCAAGAGTTCTTCAAGAACATGAATTAATCTATAATCATATTTGTAGCCAACCAAAACGACGTAATCCGATGGGTTCTAACATCTAAACCATCATATAATTCATATTCCAAGGCATATATCATCATGTTCCTTAACATACACTTCACTTAACTCTAAGGATCATAGCAACAATACCATAACCATCATCATATGAAGAAGAACATTAACAACAACATCAAAATCCGAATCGAAGAGAGGAGTTGTCCAACATACCTCTTGAAGAAGAATCCCAAAGATCAAACACTTCTAAAAACATCAAGAACTCCAAGCTTCAAACTTTTAATCAACTCTTCAAGGTCTTAACCAAGGTATAAGGGTCGGAATTAGGGCCAGGAGTGAGGAGGAATGAAGTTTGGGAGGAAGAGATGTGTTTCCTCTCGTGAGGAAATAAAAGACCAATTCTTAATATATAACATGCACAGTTTGTTACGTACGTTAAGACCCAACCTTAACGTACGTAAGCCTCTTTAACGTACTCTACATGTCCTGTATAGCGTATGTAATCGGCATCCAGGGCTCACTGTCTTATTTCGCACCTTGTGTTACGTACGTAATACCCTCGCCGTAGCGTACGTAATACACAGTTGACTTGCTACAGTAACACACCTTCTTAACGTACGTAATGATACATCCTTAACATACGTAAGGCTCGAGGTTGACTCGCCTGTCCACATCCGCGCTGAAAGCTGCCGACACAGGGCCCCACCTTCCGACCATAGCTCGGTCTTGTCCGATTACGTAAAATATAGAATTTAATGTATGTAAGTCCTTAGCCTTAACGTACGTAATGGCCTTATGTACTTGGCCAAAATCCAACTGTTCGTATCCGTCTCGATATACTGGATACGTATACTCACATACTGAATACATATACTCATCCCAAAACATTCTCATGCGATACACCTGATGTACGATATCCTCAAATACAATTGTCGACCAAGTACGACAGTTGTACAAATACTCATACAGTATATCCGACATCAAAAAACATATCAAGCATATAATATCCTAGAATTAAATATAGCCTCGATAGATATACTGGCACGTCTGTCACAGTTCCCAAAATTATTCACCCATGCTGTATCGGTCCCACTCTGTATAGTACAACTCCAGATAAAATAATGCGAAAAATCGTAGCGAAATTCTAGGATATTACACGGGTTGACTTCAATTCCTTGTTCTGTAACCACATACCCTAGAAACTTCCCCGATTTCACCCCAAAAAAACACTTCGGTGGGTTGAGATTCATCCTGTATGTGCACAGATTTTGGAACGTTTCTTCTAGATCTCTGATATGCTCCCCTGCTTTTACACTTTTTACTAGCATGTTCTCCACATAGACCTCCATATTCCTACCAATTCGAGATTTAAAGATTCTATCGACCATCCTTTGATATGTGACTCCCGCGTTCTTTAACCCAAAAGGCATGCATACATAACATAAGGTTCCCTTTGATACTACGAAGCCGACTCTCTTTCTATCCTTGGGTGCCAGGGGGATTTGATGATACCCCGAGAGGCATCTATCATGCTAAGCAATTCGCACCACAAGGTATAGTCGACCAGTTGATCTATGTGGGGCAATGGATAGTGATCCTTGGGATATACCTTATTTAAGTCGCGGAAATCCATGCACATTCTCCATTTTCCTTGGCTTTTCCTACCATGGCAGCATTAGATAGCCATTCCGGAAACTGGATTTTCGTTATGTGTCCAGCTCGGAGGAGCTTGTAAACTTCTTCCCCAATGATTCCATCCATCTCCGGTCCAAAGTGCCTCCTCTTCTGCTTTACCGACCTTACGGTTGGGTCGATGTTTAATCTGCACTCGGCAACCATTGAGCTTATCCCCACCAAGTCCTCGACAGTAAATGCGAAGATGTACACAAACTCTCTTAGCAAGTGAATCAGACTTTCCCTTAACCCATTATCCAACCGGCTTCCTACGCTTTCCTGGGACTAACTCTATCTCCATAAACTCCTCATTAGGCTTGACACCCTCCTCATGATCCTCCTCTGCCGCTCTTAACTTCTTATCATTTTTTCGATCTCGATCCGAGCTTCTCAACTCGGGCATCCTTTTATTGCTTTGCACCCCATGTTTCACTATTGTTTGATAGCAAGATCGGGAAATAAATTGATCTCCATCTACTTCCCCTACCTCGCTTCCCACCGGGAATTTCACTTTCATGTGGGAGGTAGATGCTACTGCCTCAAATTTGTTGAGCCCGGGATGCCCCAAAATGGCGTTATAGGCCGATTTAGTATTGACTACTAAAAACCTGAGTGTCTTAACCTTCCGGTGAGGTACCCAGCCCAATGCTACCGGAAGTACCACCTCTCATACTGGATACACCTTGGTCATGCAAAACCCGTAAAGTTTCGTATCCACATTTCTCAATTCCACCTCGAGGTTCATTTGTTTGAAACAGCCATAAAATAGTATATCCACGGAGCTTCCCGTATCAATAATGACCCTTTACACGTCATGACCAGAAATTTCTGCTGTGATGACAAGTGCGTCGTTGTGGGGCACATGTATCCCGTTATAGTCCGACAGACTAAAGTGGTCGATGGGCCCACTGCTTACAGAGATGACCTCTTTAAACTGGCGATATTTCGCTTTTTGCGCGTGGGCTTTTCTGGCTTGATTGGAACTTCCATTGGTCGGTCCTTCTGATATCATATGAATCACTCCTTTCTTAGCCGGGGGGTAGTGGGCCCTCAAGGAGCCTCCCTTTTTATCCATGTACCTCCATGGTCTACGGGTGGTTTCTTCAGACCTCCATACCTTTGCTGGTATGTGAATTCCATTAGATGCCCTGCTCGGACCAACCTCTCAATATCATCTTTGAGATGTTTGTACTCGTACATTTTATGTCCATAATCGTTGTGGAATCGACAATATAGCTCTGACTTTGGTTGAGTGGGTCCATTGAAATGAGATGTAGGCCAATCAATAACCTTGCTCATCTTGCCCTCGACCGCCTCCAGGACCTGCGCTCTTCTCATTGTTAGTGGGCTATGTTGGTCGAACCTCGGTCGTTTTATGTTGATCTCGCTCTTCCTTCGATCCGTGTTTCGATCTGTCCTTCCCTGGAGCACTTCTCCCCGAGGAATATTTCCTCGGAAGGTATACACCTCGTGCTGCACTACCCTACTGGTTCCTCATTCTATTTCCCCAGATCTTTTTGCGATTTTTCCATGTCTTTCTCAGCTTCTTCGACGTTGATGTATTTGGAACATCGAGTTAGGACCTCGTCATATGTTCGGGCCGACTTTTTAGCAAGAGATGTATGAAGTAGTCCTGGCTGCAATCTCTACGTCAGGGTGCTTGCTTTCACTTCTTCAGACAACAAGGGTACCTATAGACATGCTTTTGTAAATCGAGTTACATAAGTTCTCAATGCCTCTCAGGGGTATTGCTTGATACTGAACTGGGACATGAATGTTTTCTGGTGTGCTCCAGTGCTTTTGAAGTGGGTTAGGAACGCCGAGCTGAAAGTTTTGAAGTTGGTAATCATCCCTGATGGTATCTGGTGCAACCAATCCTGAGCTGATCCTGTCAACGTAGCCAGAAATGCTCTGCAGCTTACGGGGTCTGATTATCAATGTAACACCGCCATGTTTTCGAACCGATATAAATGTCGGGTAGGATCCAAGAGCAAGTAAAAGTAAACGCCCTAAATCCGTACGGGAGTTCAGATTGTAGTATCTCCTCATAGAAGGGATGATCTGGATGGCTTTTTGAGCCCTTCCTTTTGATTCGTAATTCTTCTAGCTCGTCGTGCATACTGGATATGAGGGGATTCAGTGCTCTCTCCTGTTTAGATCGCTCCCACATTCTTGGATGGCTTTCCCCGTGTTCTTTCTGCTGCTTATTTCCTCCGGTCTATCCGAGGGGATGGGTATTATTTTTTGCGATATTTTTTGCTTTTCGACCTCCCGGCTCTTCTGGAATGCATTAGCGATTATCTCGGATAATGTTTCTTTCGTCAAGATGATTGTACTGGGTGTAGATTCTTCTCCGGGAGTGATGGGTGTTTTTTCTGGAATTGATTCTCCATCTGCAGTCGCTAGTTGCTCCTCCAAATTTCTGGGTACTCGCTCTCCGATTTTTTCTGGATTGTCTCTCCCGCCATTGTTAATCTCACGTCTCAACTCTGTTGTGACTCGATGTCACTGTTCCCACAGACAGCGCCACTTGATGTAACCGAGCTGACCGATCACCAAGAACCGGGTTATTCCCAGAAGTTTGCCTAGGAAAACCCAAATGTGTGAAATGCTTCTCTCTCTCTAAATGTTTCTCTGTCTCAGTATTTCTCTCTCTAAGTATTTCTGATCACTTGACTTTTGGAAGAAAGGCTTCTCCCTTATTTATAGAAGGGAGGAAAGGCTTCTTCCTAGTTTTTAGGAGAAATCCCTAATATTTGTCATATAAGTAACATCCTAGCCTTTTAGAGGTGCTTTCGGCTGCAGCTATCCATCCCTGGATTTCCGGTATTTTTGTCAGATAAGTAACATCCTAGACTTTCAGAGGTCTTATCCTTGTGAGTTCGGACCCTTCCCATCTCGGGGTGGGGTCGTGTAGGTCGGACTCTTTTATGAGGGGACTTCCTTTGCCGGGACATTCCTTTCATAACAAGAGATTGGTAGGTCTGTTAATCTTCTGCCGATATTCGCATGATGTTTATCAAGCTCGGGATAAGATCAGTCAAGTCAGACTCCTTTCGTCAAGGCTTCCCTTTTTACCCAGAGGTCGGTAGGTCTGCCCGTTCTTGGGTTCCTTAGACTGGGTTTTTCGGAGGTTCACATTTGTCGTCCTATCAAATGGTATACATATTAATATCACAAATGCTCTTTATGCCCTAAGAGCGAACCGAACCTTGCTACATTTTAGGAACATTCGTGGCAATAATTATCACCTTGATTGAAATGCTATTTAGGTCCCAAGAGCGAACCGACCTTGATAAGTTTTAGGGACATCCGTGCCAACAATTATTACCCTGATACACATTGTGAGAATCCAACAAATTTTGTGTGTGTTACTCTAACAGAATGAGGAAGAGGTCGTGTTCTCTAGAAACTAATGAGTCTAAGTAGTTGTTTATACCAAACTACAATAAGGGATATTGAATCTTATGATATGAGTCACGTGTTTTGTGATTCTGAATCATACCAACTGTGGCATGACCGCCTTGATCACCCTAGACGCGACATGATGATTCGTATTTTGAGAAACTTACATGGTCATCTATTTGTCAAGTCTAGAAAATGGTTAGAAGCACCGATTGACATCGACACTGATGTGAGTGAGTCTGCTACAACATCACCGGGGTTGGAGATTGTGCACCCTGATGAGGTTGCCGGTGCCTCTTATGAAAGTCCTGAGGCTTCCATGGCTATCTATATTGCTCATAACTCATTTTGTAAAGCTTGTTCACTAGCAAAGTTGATATCTTCTCCATTATTTGCTAAAGACTCGACACAGAGTATTCACTTCTTACAAATAATTCAATAGGACATTTGTGGACCTATTAAGCCAAAGTGCGGACCGTTCAAATATATTATGATTATGGTTAATGCATCAACATGATGGTCACACATCGCTTTGCTATTCAAAAGAAACGTTGTGTATGCTAAGCTCCTAGCACAAATTATCAAATTACGGGTTAAGCACCCTGACTTTCCAATCTCGTCACTAAGGTTGGAAAAATGCTGGTGAGTTTACGTCGAAGTCTTTTGACGACTATTGCATGTCGATTTGTATTAAAGTTGAACATACCGCCCCTCACGTTTATTTACAGGATGGCCATGCCAAGATAGATTAAGCGGTTAGAGCATATCGCCCGAGCATTGATATTGTGCACCAATTTTCCGATTTCTGCATTGGTTCTGCAATTCTACATGCAGCTATACTTATTTGCTTTCGACCCACTGCCAATCAACTGTTTAATGCATACCAATTGGTAATTGGATATGAGCCTGGTATTTCATATTTATGTATTTTAAATTGCGCAATCTATGTGCCAATTACGCCTCATTACGTGCTAAAATGGATCCGCAAAATGATTAGGTATATATGTTGGATATGAGTCGCCTAAATTTATCCGCTATATGGAACCTTTAACATGAGACATGTTTACTGAAAGATTTGTAGAATGCCACTTTGATGAGATGAACTTCCCGTAGTTAACAGGAGAGAGGATCAGACAATTTTGTTTGAATGCCAGGAATTGTCTAATATGCTCCCTCTTTTTTCTCATCAAGATCTCAACACTGCGCAACCTAAGTTGGAAGTGCAATGTATTCTTAGTCTTCAAAAAGTTGTGGATACGATGCCGAACAACTTTCTAATACTGCTAAAGTGACAAGATCTACCATTCAAGCTGGGTATAATCCTGCAAGGTTAGAAGTTCCATTGATAGGGAAAGGTTTAGCCTCCCAAAGAAGTGATGCCCCCGGCGTCACCCTTGGTGGTGGGACGGCTGCTTCAGTTGCTCTCATCCCTGCTCCAAAAATTGGGAGATCAGTGGGTAGAAATGATAGCAAATCTTATAAGAGAAGAGAAATAGAGGCATATGATCCACTCATTATCGACATAATGACTCCATCACGAGATTCTCTCTTACTATGGATATGTCCTCGAATCAATAATGTCTTTATTCGTAAACGTAGTGATAAAAATGAGGTAATGTGTTGCAAAGTGAGGCTAGTTGCCTAAGGCTTCTCACAAAGTTCTGGCATTAATTACGAAGGAACGTATTCTCCCATTATGGACATTATCACTTTTTGCTACTTATTCAATTTAGTAGTGTCCAGAAAACTGAGCTTATGGATGTAGTTACATACTATATTTATGGAGATCTAGATACAGAGATTTACATGAAAGTCCTTGATGGGATTTAATTGCCCAAATCAAGTAGCTCTAAACCAAGGAGTACTTATATAGTAAAAGTACACCGTTTATTGTATTGGTTGAAGCAATCCGAAATAATATGGTACAATCACTTATGTGAATACTTGATTGGGAATTGATACAAGAACAATGATATATGTCCATGCATTTTCATGAAACGAACATATGCTAGATTCGTGATTATAACCCTCTTTGTAGATGAGATGAATGTCATCGGTATCATAAACGAGGTCGATGAAGCAGCCAACTACCTTATATCCGAATTCGAGATGAAAGGCCTCGGGAGTACTCGATTCTGCTTGGGATTATAGCTGGAATATCGAAATGATGGTATACGCATTCATCAATTTGTCTATGTCCATAAAATATTGAGGCAATTTAGCATGAACAAGACACATCCTCTTCTTATCCCTATGTTTGGTCGAAGTCTGGAAATGAACAAGGATTCATTTTGTCCTAAAGAGGAGGATAGAGAGGTCTTTGGAGCAGAAACACCGTATCTTAGCGCAATTGGTGCGTTGCTATATCTGGCTCAATGTACTCGTCTATACATCTCATTCTCTGTAAATCTGCTAGCGAGATTCAGCCCCGCTTTCACGATAAGGCATTAGAATGAAGTAAAACACATCATTCGATACTTGGAAGACTCGAGTGATCTTGGATTGTTTTTTCCCTACACTAAAGAGAGTGATATTCCTAAATGAAGTGTTGATGTTAAGACGATGAATATCGGTCGTCGATCTTCCTCTGATGTTGCAGCTAAGCATGGTAGCTCGATTGCTAGAGGCGCTATGCTAGCAAGCTCTTATCCCCTATCCATAGAATCCCAACGATGTGTTAGTTAGATTTGCTGATTATCTCTCTGACCTGCATAAAGGACATTCCCAAACTGGTTAAGCATTCACCATTGGGAATACAAAGGTGTCTTTGAGATATGCCAAGCAGACCATAGTTGCTACTTCCTCGAACTATGCAAAGATAATTGCATTGCAGGAATCCGTGAGAGAGTGCATTTGGCTTCGATTAGTCATATACCATATTTGAGGAACTTGTGGACTGAAATCCACCACAATAACACACACTTGCATTTTTAAAAACAATGATGCATGCATTGACCAGATGTAGTTAGGTTTCATTAAATGCCAAACATATATCATATAAGTTCTTCTACAATCAGCAACCACAGAAATTACTGAATATCGAAGTGAATTCCGATGAGAACATCGCATATTTGTTCACTAAGTATTTGCCAAAATCTACATTTGAGAAACATGTGAGAAGCATCGATATGTGTCGATTGTGTGAGCTCAGCAAGTAATGCCCATCCAAATGGGCGGTTTTGTATACTTCATTGGGAGTATACTTCGCATGATTTCGCCATTTGTAGTGGATGCGTTACGCTCTTTTTCCTCACCAAATCTTTGTTTTTTTCCACGGTTTTATTTGATTTGAAAAGATTTTGTACCAAGACAACATCTCGTGCACATTGTTTTATTAGTGCTCGATATAAGGGGATTATTTTGGGAATTATAATTATGTCCTTCTCTTAACGTGTCTTACGTAATATTGTTCAAACTAGGATACATAGATAACAATATTTTAGATCCTTCCAAACGTAGTAGTATTCTATTAGGTATTCTTTTATAAGAAATCCCATGGAAGAAGTTTTATTATAAATAGGGGTGTTCAAAACCGGATATCCGGACTTTCGGATATCCGAAATTTCGGATATCCGAAAATTCGGATAGTAGATTTTGATATCCGATATCCGTATCCGAAAAAAAATAAAAATTTTATTCGGCTATCCTTATATTCGAAAAAAATATTCGGATTTGGATATCGGATATCTGAATATCCGAAAAAAACTACGATATTGATATCGGATATCCGAATATCCGAATACTTTTTATTATTAAAAATATAAAAAAATAAAAATTTTAGGATTTTTCGGATATCCGAATATCCGATTTTTCTGAAAACTACTATCCGATATTCGAATCCGAAGTTCCGGATATCCGAACTTCGAATATCCGAATTATCGGATATCCGAATTTTCGGATATCCGAAACTTCGGATTTTCGGATATTTCGGATCGGATATCGGATATCGAATATTTTTGAACACCCCTAATTATAAATATCCCTTTGTCAATATTTTAATAATTTGATTGATTTGATTGTCCATTTGTACTGTTTTTTTTACAATTTCCCGA
The DNA here is from genome assembly GCA_033398695.1 of Orobanche coerulescens. Classification (NCBI taxonomy): domain Eukaryota; kingdom Viridiplantae; phylum Streptophyta; class Magnoliopsida; order Lamiales; family Orobanchaceae; genus Orobanche; species Orobanche coerulescens. The sequence goes on from CM065810.1 coordinate 8,705,159, forward strand.
AATAATATCATATGTTAAAAAATCGATAGAGGATTACAGAAATACAGATAAATGAGACTTTTCTTTTTCCTCTGTGGCCATCCATGAAATTATGAATTATGGCCGATCACCGGCCCTTCCGCTCTCTCTCTCTCTCTATATATATATATATCTGTCATCCCTTGATTTCGGAAGCTTGGCCGTCGTCCTATTCTAGTATTTGTTTGATTTTTTTCCCCTTCTTTTCTACATTTCTCCGCAATCTGTATCCAAAAAGGTGCATTAGTTTCTTACCAACAGGGATTAATTTGATTTTGAAGTTTTCATTTTGGTGAAAGGACTGTTCCCCCCCACCCCCCCCCACCCCCCTTTTTTTTATAGGTTTTATTCGAGTTTAATAATGGTTTAATGAATCTTTACAGTTCATTCGTGATCACTGTTATGAAAAAGAGGATCTTCTTTTTATTTTTAAGCTGCTGTCAGTGATTGGCACGCCTGTCAGGCAACTCATCACCAATTCACCATCATTCCGTTCACCTCCATCTCTCTCTCTCTCTCATCAGAGAACTCTCTGCCTGGCAAAACTCGTTTGGGTTTTCATTTCTTCTTGAAAACCCATACTTTTGGGCAGTGATTTTTTTTCGCTGATTAAGCTTAGTTGAGTGAATAGATTGGATCTGTTTGGTTAATTCTCAACTGGGCTTGAGGAATATTACCGTCGAATATTACAGAAGGTAATTTAATTTAGCATAACAGAATTCTTCTGCTTTACCATTTTGCTCTTTTTTTTTTCTCCTTCTGCTGATTTTCTTATGTCAGTCCGATATTATTTGATTTTATGGTGTGGTTTTTCCCTTGGTTGTTGCATTTTCATTGATTAAAAAAAACGAGTCTTGATGATAGGGGGAGACCCCCCCCCCCCTAATTAGCAATAATGGTGTGGAAACTGTATGTCTGAGTTTTTGGTTGTTATGTCTGAGTTTTTGGTTGTTATGTCTGAATGTTTGAATGTGAGTTTTCTTGGTTGGTAAATCGTGTTATTGACTTTGAAAAAAGTTTGCCTTTACTTAAATAAGTGATTTCAGAATGTCAAGATCATGTCTTCCAAGAAATTGACCAGGAAGGAAGTAATTGATCATGGGATGTGCATAGGTGTATTTGAAACAAAGCGATGGATTTTTTTTTTATCAGCTGATTTAGTTAGCTTGGTTTTTCTTCTTATGGGAGTGCAGAAATTCGATTTATTTAATAACATTGAAGAGTGGAATTTGGATTTAACTGTTTAAGAGATCACTTTGCACCAATAGTCATCAGGATTGATTAGAAGATACTATAGTGAAAACCACAATAGATGGGATTTATAGAGTTGTCAGTTAAGATGCCCGACTAACCCAAACGCTACGTTTGTCCAATGGGAAAAAAACAAGAATCCCGTTATTGGGCGTCTTTTTCGGGTTTGGTTGAGTTTCTTTAATATGGGTTTGAAGGCTGTTTGAGAAAATTGTTGTAACTTGTATGGCAAAGGAGAACGCGTCGTGGAAGAGTAAGAATTTCATGTATGTTTAAAATGATATGAAAGCAGCCACAAGCTTGATTTCATGTTTGCTATTTGGGTGATAATTTGTAGAGATGTTTCGATGAGCGCCCTAGCAGTGGCCTACACAGGATTGAAATTTGTGGGAGCGGACTTGGAATTTTCTGTATCAAAACACATAAATATATATTGCTATTAAATTAGTACCTATTAAGCTAAATAAAAAACAAATATGTGTTTGTGTGTGTGTGTGTGTGTGTTTGGGGGAGGGGGTGCGCCCATGGAATACTCTAGTTACAGAAATTAGTCAAAATCGACGTCTCGATACCAATATGTTTTTTTTTGGCACATTACCCCCTTTCTTCTTCAAAATAAGCAGTTTACCGCTGTATAAATTAAATAGGTTATTACCCCCAGTTATTAAAAATGGTCTCATTAATCCCTTGTGTAATTTAAATAGGCTCATTTCCCCATGTGTTATAAATTTTGTGCAGATTAACTCCTTGTGTTAATTCAAATATTGCAAATTACCCACAGGGCGTCATAGGGGGTAGGTCACACCTTTTTAAATAATCTTATTTAAATTACACGGGGGTTCGGAGGTAATAAACATATTCAATTTACACAGGGGTAGACAACTTATTTTGAATAACCGGGGATATGCCACGCACCGCCAAAATGTGCTAAGAAGAAATTTATATGTGGTTCTATAATCCCTGAGAGTTGCATTTGCTCGATTATTCATGAGTAAATGGCCATTAGCTCCTCTTGAAGAGATTTCGACAATTACTTGATTACAATATTTTCCTTTGTCTGCCAAATTGATTTTATTTTCGGCCCAGTATAAATTATTGCTTGAATCAGGCTGCTCAGTATAATTTGTACTTCTAAATGGCCATTATCCTGGATTTAGATATTACTCGATTTTTTCCATGAAATTCGAGATATTATTTACTCACTCACTCACTCACATGGTTTTCCTAGTCTAAGTTTCAGGTCACTTTTTGTGATTTGTTATATAAAAGTTGTGGAAGAGCTATGTCTGTTTCGATGAAGGACGTGGATCCAGCTTTTCAGGGGGCAGGACAAAAAGCGTATCCTATTGTGAAAATGTTTATAAACTTTTCTTTTCCTTATCATTTAGTTGCATTTGAAGGTTTAAGTCGATTCATGCTTTACTTCTATTTGCAAAATTTAGCTTTCATAGGATGCGTATTTCCCATTGCTACTTAATACTACCGCAAGTTAAGTGTCAGTATCATGACTCTACACATATTTGGCTCCTTGACTTAATCTAGTGGCATTGAGATCTGGCGAATTGAAAATAGTCATCCTGTCACCATCCCAAATTCTTCACGTGGAAAATTTTTCACTGAAGATTCCTATGTGATCTTAAAGGTAATTTTTTTTATTTTTTTACTCCAGGAAAAGTTTTCCGTGCCGCTTGTTTAGGGATTTTTGACATTTGTTTTCTCTCTGTCATCTTATTTCAGTTTTCTTAATATTTAATCCTATTACTTCATATAACGGATATAACATGACACAGTTTTCTTTCTGCAGACTACTGCCTTGAAAAATGGTGTCCTACATCATGATATTCATTATTGGATAGGTAAAAATGCCAACCAGGTAAGTCTTGTCTATATATATATATTATATATATATATAAATATATATATATATATCTTCATTTTTAAATATATTTCTGCACAATATATGTCCTGATCCTATATATTTATTAATTCACGCAGGATGAAGCTCGAACTGCAGCTATCAAAACTATTGAACTAGATGCAGCACTTGGTGGTCGAGCTGTTCAATACCGTGAATTACAAGGACATGAGACGGAGAAGTTCCTTTCATATTTTAAGCCATGTATAATACCTCAAGAAGGTGGAGTAGCATCGGGCTTGAAGCACCAGACTCGTTTGTACATATGTAAAGGAAAGCATGTCGTTCAAGTGAAAGAGGTGAGTGTTTTTCCCCTCATAGGTGTTCAATGATGCATCTTTGTAATACAAATATGGGATACTTATAGAAACTGCCCCTTAGGTTTGTGGTATTTACAAAAAGAAAACCAACTAAGTTAACTTTGAGAATTACGAAAACCACCCTTGAGATTTGACGTGAAGGAATTTGCTGACGCCATCAAATATTTTACAAATACACCCCCTTTTAACTTTTCAAAATATTACAAATAGTCCCAACTTTTGATCTGGCTATTTGTAATATATATAGAAAAATGGTGGGATGTAGACATAAAATGTCACTTGAAAATATGGGTTTATTTATGATGTTTACAAAAGTCGAAGGATGTATCGAAAAAATATTTGATGACGTCAGCAATTTCTTTAGCTCCACTTACGACAGGTGCAAAATGCAAGACATAAAACTTTAAGGGTGCTTTTGTGATTTTTAAAGTTAGCCTTTTTTTTTTAAGTTGGCCGAACCTCAAGGGTTATTTCGTACCTGTCCTTACAAATAGTTACTTTACTAGTCTTCTTTTTTGATTGGACAGGTGCCTTTTGTTCGATCATCTCTCAATCATGAAGACATCTTTATTCTCGACACAAAATCTAAAATTTTTCAATTCAGTGGTTCCCATTCATCTATTCAAGAGAGGGCTAAAGCTCTGGACATTGTTCAGTACATCAACGATACTTTTCATGATGGAAAATGTGAAATAGCAGCTATTGGTAATTATCCCATTCATTGGGTGGTTTTATGTTTTGATAACTGATTGATGGATGCCTCAAGTGTTCTTTAATTTTTTTTTTCTTATAAATGTAATGCAGAAGATGGAAGGCTAATGGCTGATGTCGAGACGGGAGAATTTTGGGGTCTCTTTGGTGGCTTTGCTCCACTTCCAAAGAAAACAACCACTGATGAAGCCAAGAGTACTGATGGTTTTTCTTTCAAGATTTTCTGGTATATAATTTCCTCCATTTGCCCAGCTTGCTTTCTCACTTGCATTTCGTGTTCATAGTTTTGATTGGTCTGGCATAACTATTTTCTGATCGGTTAGAGAAATTCTTGATGTTTTTAGGGAATATGATGAATTTGTATTCAATGTATTTGAACTGCAGCAAAACTAATATTCTTAAAGAATATATGTTGATGCATTCGGAAACATTGATCTACTGCATATATGTCGCATGTAACAGAAATAGTTAGATGAGATAATTACAAAAAGTACTCTCGAAGTTTGGGGTATTTACCAATAAAACCAACTAAATTTAAAAATTACAGAAACTACACTTGATGTTTGATTCGCCTTATAATTCACCCAAACTGTTAATTGACATGACGGAATTTGCTGATGTCGTCAAATATTTTACAGATCCTCAACTTTTCTAATTATTACAGAGTTTCATGTTTTCGCCTAATATTTGTAGTATTTAGAAAAGCTGAAAGACATAATTGTAAAATGTAAGACGAATTACGATTATTTGTAATGTTTAGAAAATTTGAGGAATGTACTTGTAATAATAGTTGATGGCGTCTGCATTGGGGACACTCGGTGGGTGAAAATTTGAGGAATGTACTTGTAATAATACTTGATGTACTCGTTAATTGAGGAGTATTTTGACCAGGACTCTTCTCAAGTGTTCATGGGAGTTTCCTATCCTTTTACTCTTATGCTCTCTATGTCTACCAGACCCTGGCACACTCAGAATTGGGTGAAAACTATCGTATAATTGATGAAGTTTTTCAAAAAACAGAACCGTTTAGGACTTTCGATAGTATCTATGAGGAGGGTATAATTACGAAACTAAGCTATAATGAGATTTCCCTAGCACTTAAATAACTAAGCTATCTTCCATGGCGAAGTCCATCTTTATACGTTAATAGGCTCAACAAAAGCCAGCTCTCTTCAAATGCAATAACATAAGCACACTTGCAAATGAATTAGAGAGGAGATGGGAAACAATTGGATTATTGTTATCAATCTAATCGACAGCTATATCACATATGATCAACATGAACCCTGGGATAGCTCTGAGGAACCACCCTTGCTCGAACTGTCAATAAGAAATTTGAGAGTGATAGTTTACAAATATGAGTTATTTCAAATCTTGTTGAAGTTTTTTCAACACCAACCACTATTAGAGGACAGAAATGGTATCGGTGTTATTTGACTGAAGTTGAGGAAAATTTGTGCTAGAGTGGATGCCAATGGCTCTGTTATATTTCTTATAAATGGATCCATGTATAATCTTTCATTTAATTAATTGGATTAATGAACCATTTGGTTGTAAATGATAACAGAATACATAAATCGTTAGACTAAGTACTAATATGGAGAAATCGATTCGGCGATCGGTGTAGAGTGATTCCGGTGAGATATATTTGGGCTGTTGGAAGAGGATGGTGATACCTATTTTTCACTCTTCAATCATTATATTCTTCAACTGATGGTGTAAATATCATCTCATCAGAAAATCAGTCCGCCCCCATCACCAAATCGATTTCTCCGAATGGATCTCCATCACCCACTCTAGAAAAATTTCGTGCTCAACCTCAGTCAAATAACATTAGATGCTGATCGTGGCCGTTGTTAGAAAAAACTTTAACAAAATCTGAAACAACTCATCTTTGTTGGTCACCACTTCCGGATTCTCATTGACTAATTCGAGCAAGAGTGGTTCCTACTTCCTAAGAGCTACTCTAGGGGTCATGCTGATCGTATGTGTCATAGTTGCCAACTTGCCGATTAGACTAATTTCATGACTCGTCCTAATTCTTTTGTAAGTTTGCTCTCATTATTCATGTAAAGAGAATTGGTTTGGTTGAGACCATTAACGTATAAAGATGGACGTTGAGATGGAAGATAGCTTCATTTTTCAGGTGGTTGATAAATCTGGTGAAGACGTGATGAAGTTAATTGAATTGAAGCTATATTTACATCAGCTCTAATTGAAGAAATGTTAGACTTTAAACAACGAACCAAGTACTGTTCACCATTAGATAGAGTTTATCTTATGAATTCCTATATGGTTAGAGAACCCACTGGTTCAAAGACACCTGATGCATATGTTAGGACAATTATGGTTTTAACCATTACTTTTAGAAGTTTAGTTCGTAATTTGGAGGTTTCAAAACGCGAGTTATACCATAACCCAGCTTTTATAAATCAAAGCACCTGGGATTGTATAATTGAAGATATATGTGTTAATTGTTATACTTTGGGTGTACAAGAGTTGCAAGTGCCAGTCTATTGTGTTTTCCACTAGCATCTCTTCACGTGTGTTTTCCACTAGCATTTCCCACCTGCTGTGCGGAATTAAATGCAAGTGCCAGCACAGTCATTGAGATGAGAAATGCATAACCACACTTGAAAAACGCTTGAACCACAAGACAAGTATCATTATTGTTCCTAAAAAGTGGGAATCCGAAGATAGCCGCATTGTGAAGCTTAACCAAGTGCAACTGCATCAGGTGCAGTTTAGGGTCAATATTTTTCCAATTATCACCCTCCTAATAGATACTACTGGCCGTCCTAAACGGTTCGGTTTTTCGGAAAGCTTCATCAATCATACGGTAGTTTTCACCCGATTCTGATTTTCGATATTCCGAGTGTCCCCAAGGTCTCATAGATCGACATTGAGGGGAAAAGAATAGGAAACTCCCATGTACACGTAAGAATCAAGGAACATATCCATAGACTTTCGCACTCACAAGTCACAACCACTTATGCCCTAGCTTCATCATGGTTAATGGCTTGGAATTCTCTCTCAATTCATAAATCTCAAAAGATAGTAGGAGCTGGAAAATGTGCAGGAAAGATAAACTAATAGTGAGCATAAATGTTGGTATAATTATCTTGTAATCTATCTTTTTGGCACTCACTCCTGTCATATACTTAATAGCACCATTTTTTAGAAATAAATAAATAACGAGCTTTAACATAAAACTTTTGCTTAGTGCTTGTCTTACTGTGCGGGAAAACCTATCAAGTATAAATCCTGATTCTCCTTTGAATTATCCCGCCTCAAGCCTCTTCGAAAGTAAATCTATAGACTATAATAATCTCATCCGATGCCATTTACCCTGGTTCACAATGGCTACAAGCTGCAACGGGGAACCAAAGAATCAGTTGATAATATATATATTATATTATATCAAACAACAAAAAGACCTCAATACAATAAAAAGACCTCAATACAAAGCGCATGGATGATTTTCGTAATTTTCAAAATTAGTTGTTGCTATTTTTTTCCATTAGGCCAAACCTCTGGGATAATTATTGTAAATAGCCAGCCCTAGTTATATTTTTCTTCCATGGAATGGTAGTATATGTACTGTTTAATTTTCTTGATATGTAATGGATGTGTATTTCACATTCTGCTTCCCCTCATCTTCAAGCTAAAGGGTCATTTGCTAAAAATTTGTTGGTCAAACAATTTTACATAGGATTTTCTGAATATTGGTTATGATGAATAAACATAGAATGTTAACTTGGTTCTAACATTTGTCTCTATTGTTCCAAGTGTTGAGAAGGGAGAGGCAGTACCTCTTGAGGTTGATTCGTGGACGAGGGAGTTATTAGACACACATAAGTGTTATATTCTCGACTGCGGGATGGAAGTATTTATTTGGATGGGAAGAAATACTTCTCTAAATCAAAGGAAAGCTGCAAGTAGCACTGCTGATGTAAGTGTAGCTGTGCTTTAGCCCCCTTTTTGGATTTTCTTGTCTTTTTTTATCTATTAAAATTTCCTTACTTTTGCTTACAGGAATTATTGTCTAGCCAAGATAGATCCAAGTCTTACGTAATCCGTGTGATTGAGGGGTTTGAGACGGTGATATTTCGCTCAAAGTTTGACTTTTGGCCCCAATCAACCAATGTGACTGTGACTGAAGAGGGTAGAGGGAAAGTTGCTGGTGAGATACATATGGCAGTTTTTGCTACCTTTTAAACATAGAATCATATGGAAGATAGGAGTATTTACAAAAATTAATCATGAGGTTTAGCCTAATCCCCCCCCCCCCCCCCCACACACACACGTGTTATGTTTATCCCCTTGACATTTGTTTCTCTTTCGCAAATTATATCCTCAAGAGAGTGATGTTTGTTAGGTAAATAACAACCTTCAGTTTTTTTTTCTTTCGTAGTTTTCTTTTTCCTCTTTGTACTTAGGCTTAACCTCAAGATCAGTTTTTGTGGTTATCCCTTAAATAAGCTTCTTGTTTCATGGTTTGCTCTTAATTGTGTAAGTTCTTATAATTGCTTTCATTTTGATGCTTCTAGCACTTCTAAAGCGCCAAGGGATTGATGTGAAGGGTCTTCTCAAAGCAGAAACTCCTAAGGAAGAGACTCAATTATATATAGACTGTACAGGGGATTTAAAGGTAATGTGCTGACAGCTGTGTACGTGTTTCTACCATGGTTGTCAAGTCATCGACTAATAGCCGACTAGTCGACCACTCGGAAATCATTGAAACGACTGGGTCACTTGATTAGAGCAAATATGAATAGTCAATCGACTGGACGACTAGTCGGCGACTGGTCGACTAGTCTGCAACTTGACAACCATGACTAAAAGTTATGATAGATTCTATATCTTGAATTCAATATGTTATCTTTTGGGACATATTTGCCAAGTTATTTTAAGTTATTTTATACATGTTATAATTTATGTCATCACATGTATAATATATATCTATTATTTATTATTTTTGACTTAGCGACTAGTCGACTAGTCGCTCAGTCGGACCTCTGTTGAGTTGACTCGACTTACCGACTTGACAAACATGGTTTTTATGTATAGTGTGTTAGAATTCAGCCTTGTTTTTTACTTCATTATTCTCGTATTATGAAACAAAGATTTGAAGAATAGCCAATTCAAGAAATAAATTCTTTAGAAGGGGATGGTGCAGGAATAACTTCTTTAGTGAAAAAATAAAGAAAGTGAAGTCAGTGGTTCTTAATAAAAATAGGAATATACATAACATTTTAATGAATTCTATATGCAAGAAATGTTTTTTTCCATAGTTTATTATCATTTCTCTCGAGTTATAAATTTTCTCCTGTGATTTATAATTGCATTTCTTGGTTCACTACTTTTACTGATTTTTTACTTTACTACTCACAATGGAAGGTATGGCGTGTGAGTGGGAATGGTCAACAAAGGCCTCTTCTTCAAGTTTCTGAGCAGTCTAAGTTTTACAGTGGTGATTGCTATATCTTTCAATATTCTTATCCTGGAGAAGAAAAAGACGAACATCTTATTGGCACGTGGTTTGGGAAGCAAAGCGTAGAGGTGAAGCCTTCATAATATATTTTCTAACATTCTCGCATTTTGTGCCTGGGCAATAATCTTCTTTAGCAATTTATTGAATCCAGACTTCAATATTTTTTACTATGTTTTTCACATGGCAATTCTGAAGAGATAAAAGTTTTAGATTATTATTGCGTAATACTGTATAAAATCAGTTGAATTTTCTTACATTGTGTCGGGCCGAGGTAAAATATTCTGAGATACTTTTATTTTAAACAAGTGAATTAATTTTTGATTACTAAAATATAGAAGTTTTTTTTTTTTTTTTCAAAGTTTAGAAGCTTGGAGATTTTCAATAGAAATTTTCAAGAACCTAAATTTTTACAAAAAGTTCAATGGGAATTTCATATAAACAATTCCAACAGCATATAAAATTATAAATATTGAGCCTCAAAAAGTTTAAATTCTCGAAAGAAAGTACTGCATGAAGTGACACTAATAATTGTCTTTGGGAAGAAGTTCTTCAAATAACAACATCTCTGTTTCTGGCAGTCATTTACAGATGTATTTTTGAAATTATTGATCATGCTAATCGTGCTCTATAGGAAGACAGGGTAGCGGCAGTTTCACAGGCAAGCAAGATGGTTGAGTCTCTGAAATTCGTACCCACTCAGGTACATTTACATTCCTTGATGTATTTATTTTGCTTCTACTTGTGACTGCAAACTTCCTTCTCGATATTTGTGTCGATAGTAAATTTGCTTTGCATTATTAGGCGCGTTTTCACGAAGGAAATGAACCACTCCAGTTCTTTGCAATTTTTCAGAGCTTCATTGTCTTCAAGGTTTGGGTGATTACCCTTGAGTTCATTTTCAGTCTCATGTGTGTGTGTGTGTGTCTATATATATATATATATATATATATATATATAGGGGCGCGTTCTATGCAAGACTAATATTAGATGCAAGATTACAAGATTAATTTATGCATGAGTTTTGTACTAATTATGCATGAAATATATGCATTTCGTGCATCAAAATTTCAATGCATTAATTCTCACAAAAACTGATGCATATAATCTAATATTTTAATGCATCAATATTTTGATGTATATATTGCATATTTTAATGTATTGAAATTTTGATGCACGAAATGCATATATTTCATGCATAATTAGTACAAAACTCATGCATAAATTAGTACTGTAAAGTAATGCATTGAAATTTTGATGCACGAAATGTATATATTTCATGCATAATTAGTACAAAACTCATGCATAAATTAGTATTGTAAAGTACTGCATCTAATATTGGTACTGCATAGAACGCGCCACTATATATATATATATATATATATATATATATATAGATAGATATATTTTTGTTTATTTAGTCTCTGTTAGGAGTACTGGCTATGAATTTATTATTTTTTTATGTTTATTTTTTCTGTTTGTCATCAGGGTGGACTTAGTGAAGGTTACAAGAACTACATAGCTAAAAGGGAACTTCAAGATGATACATATTCAGAGGATGGGCTTGCTCTGTTTCGAGTCCAAGGAAGTGGACCTGAAAATATGCAAGCAATTCAAGTTGATCCTGTAAGCCCTTCGTTACATTTTTTTTCCGTTATATCAGATTTACAGCTGATTATTTATTTATTTATGTTCAGCGTTTTTAGGCTTTTTCCTTTCGTTCTCTTGTATTTCTCCAAGTTCCCAAAAGCATCTTCAAATATATAGTTAATTAATATGTAGCACTTTACCTTTCAGTCTGTTTCGTGAGTACTATGACTATTTCTCTCCCTGTGAAATATAAAGGGAAAAACAAGTATCATCAGATATGATAGCTTTTGTGATGTGGGTTCAGTCACGTTGAAGGTTATGTATGCTGGATGACTTTTCTTAGTAATCTTTTTGATAAGATTAATTAATTGGATTATTTGGAGAGTAATGGACACTGTGTATGTCCTAGGTGGACGTTAAACTAATCATGTTATTGATTTGAATAATTTGGTGAGTTGAACAATCTTGGACGCAGGAGCTCTTTTAAAATTATTCCATAAATTTACTAAAAAGGAAAATTATTGTCGTCATTTTGGGTTATAACAAAATTAGCTTTTGGAGTGGTGTTTAACAAAAGCTATCAAATTTAGCTTTAAAGTATCACTTTATTGATTTATTTTACTATTTGAATGGCTAGTTTGTGCTGAGCACTTATATCAAACAACTACTTAGACAGATACCTCTATATCTGACAACCACTTCAACGGTCAAAAACCTTCATATACAACTTATTTTTGCCGAACAGACTTTGTATAATTTTTTGCTTGTATTATTCAGTGGGAACCAAGTTCATAGTGGAGGATGAACTAAACTCAACTCTATGCTGATACTACTATAAGGATTTTTGCTATATTGACACCTCTATTACCGAAATAATATCCAACGACTTCATGTTTCTTTCTCTTGCCCTGCTTGAAAATTAATATGATGCAGATAAGGGTGTATAAAATCTGTTTCTGAACTTGATGCAGGTGGCGTCATCATTGAGTTCCTCCTATTGTTACATATTACATAGTGGGTCCACTGTCTTTACTTGGTCAGGAAATCTTACAACATCTGAAGCCCAGGAACTTGCCGAGAGGCAGCTGGATCTTATAAAGGTCTGACATTTGCTTATGGATATTTCCCTTACCATTTTGAGCTTAATCAAGGGTTTTCAACGCATGCTATATAGATGGAGCATTCCTTTATAATCTATAGGATTAAGTACAAATAGTGCCTTTGAAGTTTAGCCTAATTGCACAAAAACCCAATTATCTTTTAAAATACAAATACCTCCTCCTATGCTTCGATTATGCAAATGGCACCTATTGAGGGACTGCATGGGGTGGTGGTGGTGTCAATTTTTTGTAATGCCTCAAGGAGCTATTTATAGTTTGAAAGGTAACTCGATATATTTATTTGTTTGTTACTATACTTATTGTTCTATGTAAAATCTCATGATATTTCCATCTAAGTGGAAAAGATAATGAGGATGGCGGTTTTGGAATTTCATCTCATTTCTCCTCCATATGAAGGATTCGACAGGTAGGGCATCCGGCATAAAACTTCCCTTTTTGCATAAATTTATAGTGTTAATGAATTGACACTATGCTCTTCAAGCCACCGAGCCTAATATAGTTGGGATTAAAGTGCAGTTGTGTTGTTATTGTTGTTAATGATGATGATGATGATATATTTGTAACTTCCCTTTTTGCATAAATTTATAGTGTTAATTAATTGACACTATACTCTTCAAGCCACCGACCCTAACATAGTTGGGATTAAGGTGCAGTTGTGTCGTTGTCGTTGTCGTTGTCGTCGTCGTCATCGTCGTTGTTGTTGTTGTTGTTGTTGTTGTTGTTGTTGTTGTTGTTGTTGTTGTTGTTGTTGTTGTTAGTGATGATGATGATATATTTGTAACTCGACTAAGTCTCATGGGTAGTTTTTGTAACGATCCCTAATCTAAATGATGTTTTGATATGTATCTTGCTTCTTTATCTTGTCAGTACTGAAAATATATGAAATTTTCTGTTGAGTCTACTCTACGACTCTACGGGATGGTGCCCTTTACTTGTCTTAGTTTGTATTTGCAGCCAAACTTGCAGTCTAAATTGCAAAAAGAAGGCGCGGAGTCTGAGCAGTTCTGGGAGTTGTTAGGTGGAAAATCTGAGTACCCGAGCCAGAAAATTGCAAGAAAATCTGAAAGTGATCCTCATTTATTTTCATGCACCTTAACTAAGGGTACACATCATTTTGGTTACTGATTATACAATTTAGTCATTACTTGTATTTGTAGCTGAATTCAAAACCAAACTCATTTCATTCATTTGTTCGTGGTATTAATTGTGGCTGGATTTCACGCCGTTTTTCAGGAGATCTCAAGGTGTGTATATCTTCATCTCCTTAATATGTTCGTAGAAAACAGGAATACATTTCTTTGTCTTTTTAGATAAAGGATGGTACGACATTGAATCATAGTCTCTCTTTCAGGTGACTGAGGTGCATAATTTCAACCAGGACGATCTAATGACTGAAGATATATTTATTCTTGACTGCCAATCGGACATTTATGTGTGGGTCGGACGACATGTCGAATCTAAAACTAAGATGAATGCTTTAAATATTGGAGAGGTACACTTTTACTTAATTTCATCTTTTAATTTTGTACAAGTGGAATATGCTCTTGCATTGTATCATGTAAGGGCAGTCTTTACATCTCGCTATGCAACAAAGTTGTGAACATCCTTCAAGCTTTACTTTTAGAGAAGTCAAAGCTCTAATACTCCCCTCATAATATAAATCGTTCTCGCTATTCGAGATATATCTTCAATCATGGATAACTTTCTAATTATCAAAATAATATTATAAAAATATTTTGAAAAATGAATCCAAGGATATAAGTTATAACTATTATAATTATCGATACCATATGTAATAAGATATAAATGATCAAAGTTCAATCTTGAAAAAGTCAAACGACTTATACTATGTACTGGTAATCTCTCGGTATTAGAACTTTTTCTGATATGTTTATGATGGTTGTTTGTCGTGATGGATGAGGTGCATTATAAATCAATTTAGCAAATCATATTAAACTAATTATCTTGTTATAGTCTTCTTCAACTAGATGCAGACACTGATGAAAGTTCGAATTTTGCGGCTCTTTTACGTTTTGAGATGTTTCATGTGTTATTACTTTGAAACAGAAATTTCTGGAGCGTGACTTTATTCATGAGAAACTCTCTCTCCGAACTCCGATATATATTGTTATGGAGGGGGGCGAACCAAAATTTTTCACTCGTTTTTTCTCCTGGGATTCCACAAGATCTGCGGTAAGTGCTATTTCTGTACATTAGACATCCTTCTAACAATTTACAGCTTTATACTACACTTGATAACTCCCTATGGTTACAGATGCATGGTAACTCTTTTCAAAGGAAATTGGCTATTCTTAAACATGGTGGCACTCCTCCTGTGGTGGATGTAAGTCCCTTCTTCCCCCCAAACCATATATAATGTATGTATCGAATAGTTCATGTACTTTATTATTTACTCATTTATATATTTATTACGAGTCCATGATACATCATAACCCAGATCCAAAATATAAATAGTCAGTGCTTAAACCTAAAGTCTCTCTCTTAATATGACAGTAAGTTAGAGACAATAACGGTAAGCACAACAAGCTACCTTATAGTTCGTTTGGAAAGCTTACAAGCTTATTATACTTATATATAAGTCTCATGCTTGTATTGGACTATCTCTATTAGTGACATTGTACCGACCTTTTTCCACAAGAAAACAAAAAAGATAAGAAAATTAAATAAAAAATGGGGAGGGTGTCATGACACGGTTGGATAGCCAATCCAAGTCATGACACCAAGTTGTTTGAGGTGTGGAATGAAATTGTGCCAAGTGGGCTCATTTAATTGGTTAGGTAAATTTTATGAATTTTTGTCCCGCCCTCCCTCTCCCCCCTCTCTCCGCCTCTCTCCCTCTTGCTCCCCCTCTCCCTCTCTCAAACTAGACAAGTTTTCATGAATGAGATATTGTTGTTTAGTGCTTTGTAGACAATGTTCTGGGTGACTGTGGGCTGTTTTGCATGCGTTCTCATTGGAGGAGTAATATATATATATATATATATATATATATATAGGGGAGCTTTATTTTCAGAACTCTCTACGTGCGAGAACTCCTCTAAACCAATGAGATTTTTTTAAATATTAACAAATATTTTTAATTCAAAGGGTATTATAATAAAATACAATTTTTATATTATTTTTGAATTTTTTTTATTAAATATAATAGCCCCTACTAATGATAACCCCTACTATATCTATAACCCCTACTATATAGTAGGGGTTATGATCAGTATTAGGAGTACAAAAGGTGGTTCTCGCAGTTCTCGCACTTAACAGGGTTCTCAAAATAAAGTTACACTATATATATATATATATATATATATAGAGAGAGAGAGAGAGAGAGAGAGAGAGAATCAAAGTTCCACTGGTTTTGATGAAGATGGACGCAAAGGAAAACCTTTTGAGTAAAAAAAGTGGGGAATAATTGTCATTTCGACTGTTGAAGTTAAACCTTCTTGAATTGAGATATTGGTCTAACATTTTTAGAAATTTAGTAAGACGGCTAAGATAATTAAATTAGTGTTGCCGCGAAAAAATATATTGCCCACTCCAAATCCTGAATTTTTTGTGTTCTTAAATCGAAACATTCACATGTTCATATTTGGATATAATTTTAATTGAATTTGATACTAGCTAATATTACACAACATGCTAAAACCAGGGGTAGGAAGTCATGGACAGACGACAAAATTAGGGCTTTCGTTAGTAATGACTAGATTACATACGTGTAGTTGGTTTCCTTCGATTAAACTACCTTTTCTTTCTGCGCAAATCTTGTAAATGCTTAATAGCTAAGACGAGTGCTGTTAATGGGCCGAGCTACCTGGTACCCGCCACGCGTTCGCATGGACTGCCCGATTCTTTAATGAGCCGATCCCGGTCCTGAGTTGCTACCCGATAGTGAAACCGGGTATACCCAGTCCGCCCAGTAAATGTCCGCCGATTTCTTAACTGGACTTGACCCAAACAATCCAGCCCCAAATCTAACTATCTAGTGCTGTTTATGGGCCGAGCTAGCTGTTATCCGCCTGGCGGTCTGGCTTAAAACCCAGGCTGACGGACCACCTGATTCTTTAATGAGCCAGTCTCAACTTGCTACGTGGTTCCTTAACGGGCCGACTCTACCGAGCCGGACTGGGTATAGTAGTAGCAACCCAGTAGCAGCACTAGCTAAGACTGAATTCACAAAAAATCAACTCATCATCATCATCAACAGCACCTTAATCCCAACTATGTTGGGGTCGGTGGCATGAAGATTATAGTGTCGTTTAATTGTCTAAAATTAGTTAACACCATAACTCATGCAAATAACAAAGTGGCAAAGTTTTACGCCGGATGCCCTTCCTGTCGCAACCTTCATATGAAGGAGAAATAGAACGAAATTCCAAAACCGTCAACATCATAGTTTTTTCCATTTATATGGAAAATATCATGAGACAGCGATGAGTTTGAGATAATTGCTATTGTCATGTCACAATACGTGATTGATATTGTAAAATCAACACATACATCATGGAACATGACTCATCACAAAAAATCAACTATTTTGGGAAAATCTTTTACATACTACCAATGCTTTATTTTTGAAATTATTATTGTTTTTGTCTCTTATATATATATATATGCATGTTCACTTTATAGAAACCGAAAAGGAGAAGCCCTGTTTCTCATACGGGAAGGTCTGCCGTACCAGATAAATCCCAGCGTTCTAGAAGCATGTCTTTTAGCCCCGACAGAGTTCGTGTAAGAGGCCGGTCTCCAGCATTCAATGCTCTAGCAGCTACTTTCGAGAATCCCAATGCAAGAAATTTGTCAACTCCTCCTCCGGACGTGAGAAAGATCTATCCGAAATCCGTGACGCCGGATTCAGGAAAATTGCCTTCAAGATCTGCAGCTATAGCAGCCCTAACTTCGACATTCGAACAACCTTCTCCGCCTGCTCGGAAGTTGATTATACCGCGTTCCCCTAAAGGTGTTCTTTCACATTTTTTCTTTTTGATAATTACAAACACCACCCCGACATCAAGTTAATTTACAAAAACTATAGTTAACCACTTTGAAGTGACT
Source organism: Orobanche coerulescens (assembly GCA_033398695.1). Taxonomy (NCBI): domain Eukaryota; kingdom Viridiplantae; phylum Streptophyta; class Magnoliopsida; order Lamiales; family Orobanchaceae; genus Orobanche; species Orobanche coerulescens. The sequence goes on from CM065810.1 coordinate 8,722,646, forward strand.
GATATACCCTTGATGTTTGGTGTTTTTTTTAAAGGGAGTCCAAATTTTATGACTCTCCGTCCCATAAAAGAGTCAACTTTGGTTAAAATACAACTTTACTCCATTTAAACCATCCATTTTGCCCAGTAAACTAATATGTCATTAACATATTAATTTGAAAAGTATTTATTATAAATTTCAATTAGATAGTGGTATCACTTTTTAGAAGTGGACTCCTTTTTATGGGACATTTGTTTTTTAGTCCAAAGAAAATAAATAATAAAAAAATCAGATCAGGGGTATTTTAGTCAGAAATTTAGTATAATCATGCGAGGAAAATGATTAATTACCAAGGAATATCTTGGGTGGAGTTTTAACGAATACTATTGTGGGAGCGGACTAAATGACAACTTCTTGGCTTTCTTAAGAATAGAAGCATATGTCAAGAGGGGTATGTGTCGTATTTGTGAGTTTGACTGGGTATTCTCTTAATTAGGCTAAACCTCAAGGGTAGTATCTGTAACAATCTTTTTTTTTCTCTTCCCCACAGTTAATCAACTGTTCATTTTCAGAATGTTTATTGAAATGTTCTTTTGTCTGTCTTAAAGTGAGCCCCGAGATACCGAGACCGAAATCCGAGACAGTATCCAGGCAAAAGTCAGAAGAACCCAAACCCTACAAGCCCCAACCCATACAGGAAGATGTAAAGAAAAATGAAGCTGAGGATGATGGTCTTCCAGTATACCCGTATGATCGTCTTAAAACAACGTCGACGAATCCAGTTGCAGAGATTAATGTGGCAAAACGAGAGGTACTTATTAAGAGAGAGAAAAAAAAAGTACTTTTCTCGGAGGGAATATCTACAAAATCTACCGCTGAAATTTTTCTTACAAAAAAACTACTTTTAAAAATTACAATTACCCCCTGAAATTTTAAAAATACCCCTGTGAGGTTTGCCTTTACTTTACAAATTACTCATACTACAGGGTGAAACTAGTAAAATTGAAGCATACATCAAACTGGTGTGTGTAGTTTTTGAAAGATATCTAAATTCTTGTGGGTGGTCATGTTCCCCAATGTGCATATTGATTTTATAGTATTAATCACGTAATGGGACATGATTATAGCAGTTATTTTAATTCCGCCGTCTCATGATATTTTCCATGCATGTGGAAAAACTTATGGTGATGTTGGTTTTGGAATTTCATCTTATTTCTCCTTCGTATGAAGGTTGTGACAGGGAGGGCGTCCGTCGTAAAATTTTGCTAGTTTGTTTTTTGCATGATTTTATAGTGTTAACTAGCTTTGACTATTAATTGATACTATAATCTTCTTTATACCAATCCTAATCCTAATATAGCGGAGATTAAGTTGAGATTAAGTTGCAGATGATGATGATCTAAATTCTTTTGGGGTACAAAATCTTTCCTTTTTTTTTTTTCTGAAAAGGGGTCTACTAATCCCTCCCCGCCCCCACAAAATAGGGTGAAAATCCCTATTTTGTCCCTCTATTAGATTTTTTACCTTTTTACCCCTCAAATTATAAAGCTACAATTTTTATTATTATTCACAAATTGATATAAATGCACTTTTTTATAATTTTAGAAAAATATGTTTATATTTTAGATATTATTTTAAATATATTTTGTAATCCCTATTTTGAATATCCACTCGGCTTAAAAAAATACAATTTTTTATTACAACTTGATATAAAAATATTTTTTTATCTTTATCTAAAAATATTTTCAGATTTTAAATTGTTCTTTGAAAATTATTTTTTTACTCTCATTTGTATTGTTATATATTTTTATATTTATATCATGATACTTGTTATCAAATTGAATTATCATTTTAATTTTTATATCACCAATTGAGTTGTCATTTCAATATCACTAGTTGATCATAAATAGGTTATTTTCATAGATATCGCACGAATCCAGATACCCAAGAAGTGATAGATATTGTTTGGATTCATAAAGATAGTATTGAGTTATCAATGTTTTTTATATAATTTGTGTTTGTTAATAGTTTTTATATCATGTTATTCGTTTATCTTATTTACTAACAATTTATTTAAAAATAATATAAAAAATAAAAAAATCTCTTAATTTTAATAACAAAATAAAAAAAGTTGTCACTATTAACTCTATCTAACTAAATAGAAACTAAAAAGTAAAATAGAAAAGAAGAAGGAATAAAGGAGGGAGGGGCAATAGTGGAAAAAAAAAGAAAAAAGGAGGGAGGGGTGTTGGCGGCGGGTGTAGGGCGAGGCGGCATTAATAGCTCTCTTTGAAAATTATGAAGGAAATCTTTTTCCGTCTTAAGCAACTAATATTTAGAAATTCCCCAACATGCATAAAAATATAGAAATTGTTACCCACCCCTCCCCCTGCCCTCCCACCACTATAAGACCAAATCAACCTCAACCTGAAACTCAGTTTTATTTCTTCTTCTTTGGTAATTATTCTTAATTAGGCAAAACCTTTGGCGGGATATTTATAACCAACCCTTTTAGTAAGACGCTTTAACTTGTTTTAAAGTTTGTTTCTGAAATTTCGACATCTTCCGCAGACTTATTTGTCCTCGGTTGAATTCAAAGAGATATTCGGGATGGTAAAGGATACCTTCTACAAGTTACCCAAATGGAAACAGAACAAGCTCAAAATGTCACTTCAGTTATTCTGAATGCTGACAAGGCGACACAAATTCTATCTCAGACGTCCGAACGTAAGTTCGCAACACAAGACAAAAGGGTATGGTTGCAACTTTATACGCGTCTGTATATTTGCGGTAAAGAGACAATACTCCGAAGCGTGTGTTTGGGGGGAACAACATCAGTCAATTTTTTTACAGCTGCATTTTGCTCCCAGGATGCTTCTTTCCGTACCCGTCTGGTCGGTTTTCAGGAAAACGAAAAACTGCGTAGAATTGAATGGAAGTTCGAATGCGTAGGAATTTTCTTTTGCTTGATATTCTTTTCAGTCCCAGGTTTGCTGTGTGAGTTTGGATTTTTTTTTTTTTTAATGTTTGGCTTCTATTTCGCTTCATTTTTTATCGGCAATCCGATTTAGAAGAGTGCTTTAGGGTACATATAGACATGTGTACAGAAATGTAAACCAGTCCACTCATTATTTGACTAACCAAGAAAAGTGTCCTCCCCCTTTTTTTTTTTTTTGATATTATTATGATTATTTTCAACTTGTACTTCCCTACAAGTGCTTTTCACTTGTTTGATCGCGCCAATGATTTACAGAGACAGCATTTAGAGTGTTGTAATTTACGAAAGGGCAGAGCTTTTTAAATGTCTTTAAGTGATCTTGCGGCTTATTAGGGACCGAATGCAATCCGTTTGCGGCCTTGTTGTTTGTGCTCCATCTTTATCATTTCTCTTGGCTCTGCTCGAATACAAACTCGATTAGTAATAGCATTAGGTGTAATTCCTAGTTAACCGGACAACAATTCATCGACCCATGTTCTCAGAATATCGAATATGCAGAATTAAGGGTTTAGCCCCGAGGCTATTGCATTATTAGTAGTATTAGTATCATTCTCCTGCCCACTGTGGGAGTAACTTAATATGTCGACTTGCTGATGTGGCAGGAGATTGCTATACCATACGCGATGGATATTGAATTAAAAGATTATAATTTTTTTTGCACGTAGGAAATGTTTATTCCAAATTATTTACTCCCTTTTTGTTCATTGAACATTGGTGTTGATCAGTTGATCAAGTACATCCCGACCCGAGTTGGTCTTGGCATATTGCTTTGGAGTTTTTGGAGGGTTTCAACAGCAGTTTTTGGAGTTTTTTGGAGCGTTTCGACAGCAGTTTTTGGAGTGTTTTGGCAGCGGTTTTTGGACTTAGATAAGTCCAAGTCATACAGTATTTTGCACCGAGTATTATATCCTAACAATGGGGATTGGTTGTGGTGATGGCTCGGAGATTGAACTCAGATGATGGTAATTTTAGTCGATTGAATTTCTAGGTTTTTTTGTTCATGACATTGGAATCGACTCTCATGTTTGTAGGAGTTCTCGTATATGTTTGTAGGAGTTCTTGTATATGGTGCAGTAGTTCTTTAGGTGGTTATTTTAATCGTGTATATGATGCAGTGAAATAGTGAATACGGTGCAGTTGATAATGTTCAGCTGCATCGTATTAATATCGTTTGTCTTCCAAACAAGCCAAGATTTGATGCAGTAACATTATCATTAGAGGTGTGGGTTGACCCGGGGTAGGGGTCCATGTTAGATTTAAAAAAAAAAAAAGGGGCCTATTTTTGACCCACCGGGTTGCGGGCTGATAAATCCCTGCCCTAGACCCAACCCGTGTACCTAGAGTTCGGGTTTTGACCGGTGAATCGGATTCATAGATTGAACCCAGACCCGCCGGGTTCGGGTTAGTTGGGCACCTCTAACTATTATTGCATGTATAAATAAGCTAAAATTGTACTGTATTAAAAATTCATACCATTCCCAATGAGGTGTAGTTCGAACTATTGCAATACATTACAGTTTGATTTGTTGGATACAATGTATTTGAACTATTGTAATATGGTGCAGTGTGAACTAAAAACTATATAAGTACCAGCACTTTGAATTAAAAATTATATTCTTTATTATCGAAACTTTTACTAAATATAGTCGATATGGGTTTCAAAAGATCCGGATTGTCGAGATGAATATGTTGCCGTTCGATTTATTGGATACAGTGTCTTTTTTTTTTTTTTTGGTAATTTGTAAGAATTTCACATGTAATAATTATTTTTTAATATTTTCACCATTCACCTACCATCCATACTCTTACCATACTCTGTCCAATTTTTTTATAGTTGTAACGTTTTGTATGCGGAATTATATGGACTACGAACCTTTTATAATACACGATCACATGTTTGGTATATAGAAATAAAATTCGAAAAATTACACGTACTGAGATTTTAATACCACGGATTTGGGAAACTATACTAGGAGAGGGGTAATATAATTTTTCCTACAAATCATTGGTATAGTTTACAGATTCAATGGAACCTTTCAATTTAGCAAAGAGTTGATTATCAAACACATCATTCATTAAGGTCAAAAGTATCATTTTGATCACTTTTTTTATTTGACTCAGTTAGATCATATTAAGGCTCTGTTTAGCAAAACTAGCTGATAAGATAGCCGGTAGCTGATTAGGTATCTGATAAGCTAGTTGATTAGACAGCTGATTCTAGCTGATAAACTAGGTGGTTTTAATGCAGGTGTAGCATATTAACTGATATTTTGTAAAATGACATAAAATGACTCTTTTTTTATTTTTTACTTTCTTAACTTTCTCATTATATAATTAAACTAACTTTTTTAAATAAGAATACATGACATTTTTTTCTCTAATTATTAATACATACTCGCTCTAAATTACATATATTTACTATTCACCGTAACTTTAATAAAGTCATTAAAAATCATCAAAAGTTGAAAAAAAAAATCATTGGTGAGTATTCTAACTTAATATAAGATAAAAAAATCGTTAATGATTGTATCAAACTACGCCAAGAAAATTGAGCGGAGACGGAAGGAGCTAACTGTAACGGCAGAGGCAAAGAGGAACAATAACGATTTAGGTTAAGGATATTTGTGGAATAAAAAAGATAAGAACTAGTTTTTTTTAATGAGCTAAATTTGTTAGCTTATCAATCAACTAGCTTATAAGCTAGCTAATAAGCTAAGTGATTTGAAAAGCTTGGCGTTCATGTAACGAGCTTATTTTCGTTCAATGATCAAATATGCTCCTGAAGCTTATCAGCTAGCTGATAAGTTAGTCTAAACACAGTCTAAGGGGATGTTTGACAAAGCTTATAAGCTATTTAAAAGAACTTATAAGTTGTTTAGGAGCTTACAAGTTTCTTTAATTCGTTTGGTAATATTTAACCTTAAACCCTAAACCTTAAATCCTAAAATAAGCTATTTGAGAGCTTATAAGCTCCCAAAAAAAGTAAGTTTCCAGCTTTTTAATTTTAATTTTGTGAAGTCAAACACCCTTACTTTTTAGTTTTTATCTTATATTACAACATCATTCTCAAATCTTAAATAAATAAAAAAAAGAAATAGAATTTGAAAAGAAAACTACAAACATAAAAATCCAAAATTTGTTTCCTTTTTAAAAATAAAAATAATATAAAAATCCTAAAAATAGGAAAAACTCAACATAAATTAAAAACAAGCTAAAATAACTCTAAAAACTGAAGAAAAAAATTGAAAAATTAAAATTCAGACTCATTTCTTCGCACAACCTCACAAAAGTTTTGGACTTCTAGCAAAACAACCCAATTATATTTTAAAATTATAACTTTCCCTTTAAGGTATTACGATTTCACAACAAATATCTACAATTAATTAAATAAAAATAAAATATAATGGAATAACTATCTATTAAATTTATGATTTTTATGCTCGTACGTGGATTGATAATTTTATTTTTAATAACACATATATTATGTGTACAAGACCATAGTTGGCAAGAATGATATTTGAGAGCTACAGTCGATAATTAACAAAATAGAATTAAATGGATTGAATTTACTTAGCTATGTAGTACAAAAAAAATTAGTGTAATATCTAGAGCATATATATATGTTTTTTACTTTTATATAAAAATTTGTGGACATTTATTTTAAGATACATTAATTTTACAAGATATAATAAAAATTTATATGGCCAAATAATTTTTTAATAATATAATGGTCTCATGTCCTTTTTGGTCATTGTTGTTGAAAAAGTGCTTATTTTGCCAACACAATAAGGGTGATGCTAGTGGTGACCACTTTCTCACCCAAGCAACCCCGCCACTTCAGCGCCACCTCAATTTTCTCTCTCCACAACTCTACCACAACTACAATTAGCTAGTGGTGACCACAAAAGCGACCACAACTTTTTTTTTTAAAATTAAAATTCCTAATTAAAAAAACATTACAATAAATATTTTAGATAAATAGAAATATATTATGATAAAAAAAAACTAAAACACACTAAAACTAATAGTCTAAATTAAAGGCTTCATCATTCAATTGTTTCGGTTGGTGATGCAACCGAGTTTTGGAAAAAATCATCAAGGCGTTGCATTGGGGAGAGCTAGGGGGAGAGGCGCGTTGCATTGTGGGGTTGTGGTTGCCAAGCAACGACCATCGGTCTAACAACTTACAAAATTAATAAGAGCTTAGGTTCAACAATCGAACACTTTAAGAGCTTAGTTTTAAAATGAGATCAAGAGCTTATCTGCATCCAAAACAGCTTACCAGCCCTTTTAAATAATCTTAGCCAAACGGGCTAAATAGTACGCTCCGTCTAAGACCCCGTTTACTTTTTACTTAATGGGCTGAATACTGAACCATTTGAATCGCTCAGATATTTTTTTTGTTTACTTTTTGCTGAATGGGCTGAAATTTGACATTGTGATTCAGCCTAAAAAACAAGGTGGTTCCCATTCAGCACAACAAATTACGTATTCTGCCCTCACCTACCGCACGGCTTGCTTCCCTTTCTCATCTCCACTTTCTTCTCCCCTTCTCCCTTTTCCCGTCCCTTTTCTTCTCTCTCCGCCATTCTCTTTTCTTCTCCCCTTCTCTCTCCCGTCCATTTTCCCGTCCCTTCTCTCTCCCGTCCCTTTTTCTCTCTCTCCACCATCCGCATCGCCCTCGCCCGCCTCACCGTCGCCCGCCTCACCATCGCCCGCCTCACCGACGCCCGCATCGCCGACGCCCGCCTCACCATCGCCGTCGAGCAGGTTCGTTTTTTTTCCATCGCCGACGCCCGCCATCGCCGTCCCTTTTTGCTGCTTGTTTATTTTCATTTTGTGGCTATTCTTCAGATTTCCAATTTAGCAATAATTCCAGTTTTTGATTTCTCCGAAATTTTTCTGATTCCAGTGATTCCAGGTTCGTTTTTTTTTTTTCAGATTTTTCCTGCTTGTTTATTTTTCCTGCTTGTTTTTTTCCAGATTTTTCTTGCTTCTGTAAAGGTATTTTTATAATTCCAGTGGCTATTTTTTATTTTTCTGATTCCAGTGATTTTATCTTGTTTTGATTTCCGGTAGAGATAAATATCAGCTACGATGGGAGTGTTTGTTATGATGTATATTTAGTTTTTTTTTTTCATTTCTTCGAGGGATTCCGTGGCTGCTTGTTGGTAGTTGGTTTGATAATTTCATCTTGTTTTAGGTATGGAACAAATTGGGGAAACACAACCAAATAAACGAACTAGGATAAGTTGGAGGGACCCCAATGTTATGAAGACCTTTTTGGAAAGTTGTATTCTTGAGGTTTCATTGAACGGGAAGGAAGGTAGTGCATTAAAACCGAATTCATGGATCAAAGTTGCTGAAACCCTCAAAGCAACTCATAATTTTATCGTTGACAAGAAGCAGATGCGTAATAAATTTGATTATCTAAAGGGGAAATATGGAGCATGGTTGAAATTAAAAAACAAAACTGGCAATTTGTATGATCCTTCAACCAACACATTCAACTTAACACCTCAAGAATGGGAATTGGAGAGTGAGGTATATTCATAATTGGCAATTTATTTTCAGTTTTTATTTAATTTGTATATTGATAACTTTATTTTTAACACACCCAATAAATATGTTGAATATTTGAGGACGTCAAGTCTACTATACCCTGAGTTGTGTGCACAACTATTTGAGGGTGGTGTGTGCACGGGTATTGGAGGCTATGGACCGACATCAAAAGACCCTATGCCAACCGTTGAGCCTTTCGCGTTCACAGCTTTCGAAGACCCTATATCAAGTGAACAAGCTCCCATGTCGTCAACACCTAGTTCCTCTCGTACTCATGTTGACAAGAAAAAAAGAAAGGCTAGAGAAGTAACCTCGGATTTAGATGAGAAACTTATGATTTTTCTAGATAATATGGCATTAAAACACGAGAAACCCGATCCTTTCTCGTATGAAGCATGCATGAAAAAATTGAACGACCTTGGATGTGGAAAAGAAGATCCATTGTTTCGCATTGCTTTTTCTCTTCTTACGGATAGCCGGAATAGAGAAGCATGAATTGGAATACCGTCAGAGTTTGCTAAGGATTGGGTAATCCAAATCACGGTCAACAACTTTTTCTCCAGTAATTTAATGAATTAATTATCAAAGCACATTATTCTTTTGGGCCAAAAGTTTCAATTTTGTCACTTTTTTTTCTCGCAAAGCCGTTGACCGTTGATTTTTGGATTGACTTAGAAGGAGTTTACAATTTAAAGAAATCAACGACCTAATAACTCCAAAAAAAAATGTGATTAAATCGGAGATATGCCAGACCCACAAAGAAACTCCCACAAAAATATTCACAAGCTGACGTGTCAGCATGTGTACTGTATAACAATTTCTCTCCCCTCGAACCAATCAGTCTCTGCCACATCAATTTGTGGATTTTTTTGTGGAACTTCCTTTGTGGCCCTATCATTTCTCGACTAAATTGATACTTTTAGTCCAACGAATAATATGTTTGATAATTAAACTATGGGAATCGATAATACCACTCCTAAATTGATAATTTAATTAGGGGTGGTATACCGTACCGTACCGAATTTTTTTATCGATATCGTATACCGTATCGAAAATTCGGTACAACAAAATTCATACCGATACTGCATCGAAAGTTTTCGGTATCTTAAATCCAGATATCAAATTTCGGTATGGCTTTCGGTCCATACCGATACCGTATCGAAATTTCGGTATACCGAATTTTATTTCGGTATCGGTATATACCGAACTTATCGAAATACCAAATTACCAAAATATCGAAAAAATCTTAATATACCAATATAGGGGTGGACACGAACCGAACGAACCGAGCTTTTGGTGTTATTCACCGTTCGTTCGTTCGGTTCGTGTAGTGTTCGGTTCGTGTTCGTGTTCAACGAACATTACAAATCAGTGTTCGAGTTCGGTTCGACATATTTTTTATTGTTCGTGTTCGGTTCGTTTGTGTTCGATATATATATATATAATATATATTATATATATATATATATTACACCCATATTATATATATATAATATATAATATATATATATATATATATATTATATTATATATATATATATATTAATGTTCGCGAACAGTTCGCGAACACCCGATCAAAATATAAAATGTTCGATGTTCGGTTCGTAAATACTCGAACATGTTCGCGAACATGTTCGGTTCGGTCAAACCGAGCTCGAACTGACCGTTGACCGAGCTTTTTCACGAACAGTTTGCGAACGTTCGGTTCATGGGCCACCCCTATACCAATATATACCGAAATACCGAATAACAAAGATACCGAAAATATCGACATACCGATATATATATTGAAATACCGATTTCTTTTTGGTATATCGGTATATACCGAAATACCGAAAATAAAAAAATTTCATACCGTTACCGTACCGAAAATTCGGTATACCGAAATTTTTGACAATTTCGGTAATTTTTCGGTACCATAAATTCGATATTTCGAGATTTTGATATATTTTGCACCCCTAAATTTAACGTGTCAAAAACGAATTCTAAGATCTGAAAAATTGGGATCACGAATCAATTTGCGATCTGAATCCAGCTGATAATAGGAGTAGAGTAGCTAGCAAAAATGGCTGCTGTGAGCTCCGTCTGGATTGTCACAACGCTGGTCGTCGTCGGCATTTTGTGGGTATCATATGCCGGGTCTGTAGATGCGAAGCCCAAATCGCCGGATGCGTTCGTGAAGAAAACAATCTCATCTCACCACATCGTCATCTTCTCCAAATCTTACTGCCAGTATGTGTCCTTTTCGCATTTGCTGCAACTTTTTTTTTGGTGTGTGTGTGTGTGTCGTATACATTTTGAGACCGAAATCAGTGTGTCGTATACATTTTGAGACTGGAGCTGTTATTCGAGCCGAGCCGAGCTCGAGTACTTGATGCTCGAGCTCGGCTCGAGCTCTTAACGAGCCGAGCCGAGCTCGGCTCGATAACACTAACGAGTAAAGAGATGAGCTTGACTCGACTCGTAAACGAGTCTAACGAGCCTAACGAGCCTATCGAGCCGAGCCGAGCCCAACGAGCCTAATGTAATTATAAGAAAAATCTTAGTTATCGAGCCTAACAAGTCGAGTTCGAGCCGGCTCGTTAATAAATCGAGCAGCAAGTCGAGCTCGAGCTCGGCTCATTTAATATTCGAGTCGAGCTTTAACGAGCCTTAACGAGCCGAGCTTTCGAGCAGCTCGTTTCGCATAATATGAAAGCATGTAAATGGATGGGCATGGGCTTCATACTTGGGGCGGTAAACTAAATCGTATTCTGATTGTCCACGAGAACTTCAAAAAATCCAAGGTTAGAAATAGTATTCGTAAGAGGTTAAGAAAATACAGGTGGAGTTCGATCACTTATTGGGTGTGGTGAAAAAAAACACAATAGTATTGAAGAGTAAGAATGCCGCAACAGGGAGAATGAGAGAGAGGAGTTTTTAGGCCTGTATCTGAATTTATTACTACGTAACTTTTCGTGTGTGCGTGTGGGGGCAAAAAAAATTTCTTTTCTGGGAAAGCACTATGTAACTCTTCAGCAAGTCTTTCTATATTAAATTTGAATTTAATATGTTGCAAATCTATTGCATGCTGCATTGTTTCTTTTCTTGTAATTTGACTTTCTGGTAAGTGCATTCTCTCAATTGTGAATTTAAAAAGAAGATACATAGTGAATTCAAATAAGGGCCTCCCTCTCTCCATCTTGCGACTCTCCCACTCTTCAGTACGATTGTGCTGTTTTTACCCATTCTAATAGATTAATTGATTGAACCCCACATATATTTTCTCAACGAGATTTCTAAACATTGGATGTTTTTAACGAAAATTTTGTGGATGATAGAATCCGGCTTAATTCGCTCGAAGTATGAAGCACATTCACTTCACACTTCCACAATGAGATCCTTCAGAGCAGTACCATAAATTATGGTTCACAACTGTATTCGACCACACCGGTTCCGGTATCATTATCGAGGATATGGATAGGATGGGATGTATCCACATTGGTTCATCCCACTCAAATTAATTACATCACATCGAATTGAGACTTTACCAATCAGAAGATTTTCATGAGGAAGAGAGACTACGGATGTTGGTGGTAGAATAGGACAGTGGTTTTCTTCAATTCAATAAATGTGTTCCGTATGTGGGATATTGTTCAAAAAAATTCAGATAAATCATTGTCCGATAATTAGTGATAGAGGAAGCAAGACCAACTTCATTGGTATGTGTTGCGATTTTATGATTCTATTGAATTTAGTTAAATTTGTCTACTCAAAGATTCTATTTTAAATCTGTATAAATTTATGATTTTGTAGGTCCTACAACTATTTCTTAATCATTATAATTTTCAATTATATTTTTCATTGAAATGATATTTCCTGCGTAAGTGTAATTTTCGTCTAAGGTTGCATATTTACTTATTGGTCTGTGTAAGTTTCTTTTGAACCAAATTTGACCCTAATTTTTTTTACATCCTGCACAAATCTAATTTTTAAATCTAAACGGGGTGGGTTTGGATTTAAACGGCAGTGCGGCAAGTGTATGAGAGGTTTTTGGTTTAGGATAAATATGTCAAGTATATATCTACATAACAAGGTGAACATCTTGATAGATACTCTTGGGGTGCGAGATACAATCCCTGAGAATTGTGCAAATTTGTAATTTACGGGATTAAAATCAAATCTTTTACGCAGACCACATGCTGAGAAACTATTTTTAGTTTACTAACACTCCTGACATACCGGAACTCTAGGCTTCAAAATATTGGATTCATATTCTTTTTATTTGTGCTACGACTCGAATACCAACTATCCAACCAACAACTTAAACCTAACCCTTCTCATATATCTACTCTATTTCCCTCTTCTCCACTCTCTTTTCTCACATCATATCTCTTTTTCTATTTAAATTAATACAACTCAATACTACTCCCCTGTCCATGAAAACTGTAGCATTTACGCCATTTTGGTCCGCCCATGAAAACTGTAGCACTTCCATTTTGTACATGACCCCACCCACTTTCTAATAATTTATCCCACAACAATTCAAAATAGTAGGTCTATTTTCCCACTCAACATACATCTACCAAATATTTCTTAATACACGTGCCACAAAAATTGTGTTACAATTTTCATGAACGGAGATAGTATAACAATATATTATTATTTACTTTTCAGACATGACGTCTGCACTAAAAAGTAAAGGATTGTCAATCCTACAACAACTAGGAATTCTTGCTACTCATAAAACTTCCCATTACCACAAGATTTTGACTATTAAGATTCAGTACCCCAATGAAACCTAGCACAAACAGTAGTTTTTGTTTTTAATATCTGATTAGTCAGTTTGTGGGTCTGATGTTGATTTTAAAGGTGACCTTAATGTTCTTACTTTCTTAAACTTATTAAAGTTCAGTCAGTATATCATAGTGTGCAGTGCCTATACTATGTAATGTAGTGATCAGATGGAAAGAAGCAGAAGCAGGATTAGTCCATAACACAATTTTTCAATTTTTATCATGTTGATATGGTTGGAAGTATCAATTTTATGTCGAAAGTTTATTAGGAAACGGCTTAATTAATAATTAGACCGTGGCTGAAATTGTTCCTGTGAACTGTCCGTATGAATCACAACATTATGTTGTAGTACTTTCAATACATAATCTGCTAAAAATTGCTAGGTCCTGTTCTCGACGTCGACGCGAAAAAAAAAAAAAAAGCGTAAGATTAGTGACGGAAACTTATCATTTAAATTAACAGTAAATAATTAGGGGAATGATGTTCATAGTTTGTTGGTTTTGTTGTTTTACGCAGATACTGTAGAAGGGCAAAGGCTGTCTTTAAGGAGTTGAAGCAAGACCCATATGTTGTGGAACTTGATGAGAGAGGTTTGTCCTTTAGAAAAACTCCCCATTTATCCTTTTGAATTCTCATGCCAGAGAGAATAGAATCTGTTATAAAAGGTGCCAAACTTAAAAGAGAGACCTATGAGTTCTTGGTATAATAAAATAGTCAACTTATCCCAAAAGAGAGTCGACTTTAAAAAAATAAATTGTCCCGAAGAAAGAGTTCGCTTTCAAAAATCCACATCCGTATCTAATTAAACCTAATTATAATACTTGTCAAAACAATATTTTATATCATTTATGTATATATATATATAAATTATAATATTAGTTGATTGGAACAAAAGAACAAGAAAATGAAATAGATGGTTTAACTTTAAACGGAGTTATACCTTCGTCAAAGTACCTAAAGTTAAAGAGTTGAACCTTAACCAGATTTGACTCTTTTTTGGGATGGGATGGAGGGAGTACTAGGTTTTGCAAGCACTTAGAAAAGGCGATTGTTAGCTTTTTAGCTAAAAAAAGAAGTTGGTTTTTAGAGTTTTCCAAATGCCAAATTGATTTTGCTTTTTGCTTTTGCATGATATACTTAGAATTCCATGATGTATGTGTTGATTTTACAATATCAATCACGTATTGTGACATGACTATAGCAATTATCTCAAACTCATCGCCGTCTCATGATATTTTCCATATAAATGGAAAAAACTATGATGTTGACGGTTTTGGAATTTCGTTCTATTTATCCTTCATATGAAGGTTGCGACAGGAAGGGCATCCGGCGTAAAACTTTGCCACTTTGTTATTTGCATGAGTTATGGTGTTAACTAATTTTAGACAATTAAACGACATTATAATCTTCATGCCACCGACCCCAACATAGTTGGGATTAAGGTGCTGTTGATGATGATATACTTAGAATCTAAAAGCCGGGGGGTGTATATTTCTAATTATGCTTCTGGTTTGTATGAAATTGTAGATCATGAGTACGTGTTTTGTGTTTTTTTTTTTGTTACAAGGTGTAGGATACAGTAACGTGGAGGATACATCGTATCCTCAGCATATCTCAGTGTATCCTGGATTAAAAAATAACAAAAAAAGTGGATACTTCTGAATACTCGTATCTGGGCGTATCTCTGTATCCGTGTTATTCGCAGGATTCTTAAGATACGGGAGAGTATCCATCCTTCATAGCTACTTTTTACTACTATAATAACAACAACATCTGAGCCTTAGTCCCAAAATGATTTGGGGTCGGCTAACATGAATCAAACTTTGAAAGTTGAAACCATCAATTATCGTTACATAAATAACATAAAAGGAAAAAAAAAGAGGGAAGAGAAAAAAGCAAAAAAAAAAATCCTGAAAAATAATTTAAAAGATAACATGAAATAAAAGAAAATAGGAATATAATAAAAAAAAGGAATCAGATTCCATCCACCATCCGTATATCACTTTTTAAAATTTAAAAAAAAATAGTTCTTGCAAACATTAATGAAGGCAATTACAGAAGAACTCGACCTCTTTCTCTAATTTCCTCCTTATGTGTTTTTTAGATGATGGTGGTAATATCCAAGACGCGTTGAGTGAAATAGTTGGCAGGCGAACTGTGCCTCAAGTTTTCATCAACGGGAAGCATCTCGGAGGCTCTGATGGTATCTTTTTTTTTCCTTTATCCAATTCCAAGTTCTGTTGATGTTCATTCTAAACTTACATTGCCAGCCTGTTCCTGTATAATGACTTGATTACTCGATTACAGATACTGTTGAAGCATACGAGACTGGGGAACTCGCAAAACTTCTAGGCCTTGATGATACCGAGGACAACGATGATCTCTGATCGATTGATCTTAACTTCGACTGTTGGCCCGGTTGTCCTGTAAACCCCTGAATACTTTAGTTGCAGGCGGCGTATGCTGTATCTTATTAGATTTTCTTGCTTTATGCTTACCCACCATTTTCATCGGGCTGAGGTTAGACGCTCTTTTAGTACAATTTACATGTAATATGGTGCAAGGACACTAGGCATAAGGATTGGATGAAATAATCAAGACCCTCTCAAACAAGGTTGGCAAAATCGATATTTGGATTTTAAAGAAATCGTTTAATTTTACACTCCAAATGTGCATGATCGATCCGAATCATTAGCAAAGTGGGAATCAGGTAGAATCTGATCAACATAATCTTACGATCCGACGAACTTATACAATTTTGTACTTTTTTTTTTTGTCTTTGTTTTTGTTTGGTTGGTTAATTGGTACATAATAGAGACATCAGACTGAAAACTGAAAACTATTCACATGATTTAGATTGTTTTAGTACGCCATTGTAAATAACTAGGCTTGTTATTGGAGACGAGCTGAGCCCAGTATCTATAGTTTGAGGTGGAATCTAATTGGTTTGAAACTCGGCTCAAGTTTGTGCGCTAACATTATCAAGTCAAACATGGGCTCGAGCATGGCTCGCTATGAACATTCGAGTTGAGCTCGGAAACCTGCAACGTGATTAATAATCAATTAAACCTGGTTTTTCTTATACAAGAAGAACCTTAATCTCAAAGTGATATGGGATCCATTAACGTGAATTATTCGTTGAAACAGTCAATGACCAAGAAAGTTCATTAATAGTAAAATAAAATAAATAAATTAATAAAATGAAATAAATAAATAAAATACAAAGTGTAAAAAAATCAATTTGACTCGAGAAAATCACTCAAATGAGAATCATTTACACAAATCACAAGCTGTTTGAGCCCTACCGAGCCGAGTCTTATTGAGCTTTTGAGTCATTCATTCAATTACATCTCTACTCGAGTTTTGATCCACTCCTTGATTTATAATTTACAGCTACTTCATTTGCTTTGTAAATTTTGTTTAAAATTTCATTTTGTACAATTGCGGTTTACAATTTGATTCACGACTTCAGTTTCAGACTGAAGTTAACGATTTGATCAAAGAAAAATACTATATTGACAACCTTGCTCTCATGTCCGAGAGCATTTTGTTTGTCTAAGTGATAATGTTGTTAATGGTTAAATCCGTCAAATTTTTTACATCGAATGATCAAACAGATGCCGAATCTTGGGTTTCATAGTGTATTTGATAGTTTAACTGATAAACTAGATTATAAGTTATTTTATAGGTTAACTTATACCGTATCAAACAAAACTTTTTAAATAAATTTAGAAAATAAACTAATTTATTAAATTGACTTATTTTTATCAAACATACACTCAATTAAGAAAAGTAGAAGATGACGGTTCTATCTCATATTCCATATTTGAATTTTCTAATTTGATTTTCTATTAGGCCTGGGCATGGGACGGGATGGGACCATTTTTAGGTAATTCCGATCCCGTCCCATTTGAAAATTATGGGACGAGATGGGACGGGATTGCACTTTTGAAAAATTGATCCCGTCCGTCCCGATCCCGAATGGGATCGAGACGGGATCGGGACACGAACGGGACGAAAAATGGTCCCATTGACCAATGTTGACTCTCAAATAAATACAATATTTGGACTTGTTACATGACAATAAATTTAAGTTTTTTTTAAACCAATCTATTTATCAAATATCGTTGTGAGTCATTTGTTAATTCTTGAACAAATGGTTCATAGAACTCTGAATGCTTTCTTATTTCACCCGAAGTAATAAATATAAAGAACATTACAACACAGTCAGATACTCACTGATCTCTACTTCTATACACAAGTTCTTCATGGTTTATGGAAGTTTCGTTCCCCGAAAGAAGTAAATGAGATAAGTTAAAAATGTTAGATGATAAGACTGCTTTGAGCTTGGTAGTCGGATAAATTTAGTAATTAGATATTATTACGGGACGGGACGGGATCCCATCGGGATTTGACAATTGGGCTCGCGGCCCGTCCCAAATTTTTAAAATGGGACGGGATGGGACGGGCCCTGAGTTTTAAAATTTTGGTCTCGTCTCGTCCTGGTACGGGACGAGACGGGCCCGAGATGGGCCCGAGCCTTCGGGATTAGTTGCCCAGGCCTATTTTCTATGGCGATGTGTGACGGC
This sequence comes from Orobanche coerulescens, assembly GCA_033398695.1. Lineage (NCBI taxonomy): Eukaryota > Viridiplantae > Streptophyta > Magnoliopsida > Lamiales > Orobanchaceae > Orobanche > Orobanche coerulescens. The sequence goes on from CM065810.1 coordinate 8,740,550, forward strand.
CCAATTCGTGAATCATTGCAATGGCGCAAATCAAGGCCCATTAGCCTACCTATGAAAACACAAATTCTACTCCTTCCATTCCAACAATAATGTTCCATTTGACTTTTTTTTCTAATTAAATTAATAATATTTTGATCATAATAATTTATAATATTATTAACATAAAAATTATAAATTTATAATATTTTAAAATATATATAATGATAAATTTAAATTTAATAATATCACGTCATAATTAAATATATTTATTTTATAATTTTAGAGTTGGGATTTAAAAAATTTGAACGGAGGGAGTATCTTTTGATAGCCCGCAATGAGATAAAGTGTATCAAACTTAAGCCATTTTATGGATACAAGTACAATAAATTTACAAATGCTTCAATTCTGGTGAATCATATAGTTCATGCCTAATTGATAGTATGACGTTACGTTTTTTATTCTTTTTTTCTCCAATTGTCTTGTGATTTTTAGCTCTTTCTCCCGATTTCTACGATTTCTTCTTCAAAAATAAAAATAAATAAATAAAACTACTAACAAAATAAGACTGAGTTGTATGTTCCACATCATAATGCACGATGCACGATACGAGATACACATTAGTTGTGCTTACTCGTATAATCACAACTTGTGTATAAGATACTTACTACTGATAGCCTATCTTAATGATACTTTTTTAGTATCCTGCAACATAATCACAACTAATGTACTATGCACGATATATCATATTGCACGACATAATTTTTCAAGAAGTCAAACAAAAAGAATTATTGAGAGTGGACTTTGGACTCCAACCAACTCCGTGGATCCGGATTTGTTTTTCCATATTTATTTTCTTGAATTTGGATCTTTGAATTTTCGACGCGTTGGATTTGGCTGGATTTGGATCTAACCATAAAAACGAAATTAAGATCTAAGTCCCAGTCTTTGGAATTTGGCTCTGGTCCGACTTCTTGATCCATTTTTGTAATTATTTCTCCTTCTGTCCGGTTATAAATTGTTCGTTTGACTTTTTTGGTTAAATTATTAGTTCTGACCATAAACTTATAAAAATATTTTTAATTTTGATGTGACATTATTAGATTCAAAATTTTCATGAAATGTATTTTTCAAAGCGGTATATTTTTATAATTTTTATAATTATAAATATAGAAAATTATGATCGAATTATTATAGTTTGACTAGAAAAAAGTCAAACGCAAAACTTGTAGATGAAGTATATTATATGAAGAGAAATGGCATAGTTTTTTAATTATTTTTATTTCTTTGTGCATTTAGGATTCCGTCCATAGAGAATCCCCATATAGTACATCCCTTGCTAATCTATCGACACGTGACGTGTATGTGGGGCAATAGTACCAGAAAACTTTGAAACAAGATTTACTATGGTGCCATGTTGTCACTATTACTACAGCTATTTACTTCCTCCGTTATTTTATTATTGTAACGTGTTGACTATTACACTGTTCGCATACTCTCTTTTGACCGTCTTTTATGATTTATACATATAGAAAAATATAGTCATGTGAGATCTTGTTAGATATATCTCGAAGTATACTTTCAAAATATCAACTTCTAATAATTTTTAAAAATAAAGAATTAAAGATATTAATGATCAAAGTTGTGCATTGGCAAGCATGAAAGTCAAAATGTTGTAATTATAAGAGAAGGAGGTAGTATAATTTTTACTGTGCTGGCACAATACATTTGTAGTGTTCTAAAAACTTCCATTTTCTTGTATGAAAATGGGATTTCCATCGTTACAACAAGAAAATTTAGTCTGACGTTAGATAAGTATTAAAATTACATATTTTTTCATATTTGTCGAATCCAGTCAGCACAGTTCAACCCTCATAAGAAGAATATCCAAACCGGAATCGACAAATATGAATAAATATGTAGTATAATTAAGATGTATTTTCTTATCGTGAGGTCAAGAAAACTTGGTCTTATATTAGCTCGGTACTAAAATTGCATAATTTTTCATATTTATTGATTTCATCCGCACAGTTCAATCCTAAAAAAATATACAAACTGGAATCAATAAATAGAAGAAAAAAAATATGTAATTTTGGCACTGGACTAACATCAGACCAAATTTTCCTTTCCTAACGGCAGAAAAGCCCATGATAATATGTATATTTTTAAGCAGTCAAAAATCTACGCTTGATACCGTGAGGCTAGAGAAACTGGTCTGACGTTAGGTCGGTATTGAAGTACATATTTTTTATATTTGTGGATTCTGATTTGTATATTATTCTTGTTAGGGTTGCATTATGCGTCGGTAATACCAAATCATAATTACATTAGTATAATTAAGAAGTATTTTTTTATTGTGAGGTGAAGAAAACTTGATTTTATATTAAGCCGATAGAGAAATTGCATAATTTTTCATATTTGTTGATTTCAATCGGTACTGTTTAACCCTAACAAGAATAATATAAAAATTAGAATCAACAAATATAAAAAATTTGTAATTTTAGTACCGAATTAACGTTCGATCAAATTTTCCTGACCTGACGGTAGAAAGCCCTAAGCATTTGATGTGTTTTTTAATGTTAATATATTTTGTAATTAGTGCGTTAAACAATGCGTCCGTGGCAGCTTCAACCTGCCTCGCAGATTACATGAGGACGCAGTGCTCGAGCCTGCAGCCTGCATGTGGAGTTTTATCCTCCAACAATGTGATAAATTTCTTTGCACTAGACTGCTCCTCCACCTAATGACCGCTGAAATCACCACGATTTAATTCTCCACCAATCGCAGTCGAAGTGGGGATCCGCAGGCGAGGATTTGACTTCATGCTACGCGTTAAACAATGCAACGTAGAACTGGATCCATAGATCCGTTGGATTTGATGGATTTGGAACTCCAATTTAAATTTGAGTTCAACAAAGTCCGATTCAGATCCAGTCCGTCACCATAAGATAGTACTAAAATTTGTGAGTGGGGTTAACGAGCTAGGCCCAGGCCCTCTATTCCACAAGGCCAATCGCCTCAATTATGGGCTTCGATTAACCATCATACGAGCCCCATATATTTTTGGAAAAGCAAACTCTAACCTTATACACAATATAATATCAAAAATGCTACAAACACACACATGCACACAGACATGCATATGTAGGGATTGTACTATGCCTATTAGGGGTTGTACCCCTACTAACTCAATAATTTTTTAAACCACCCTTGTTTTACAGTTGCTCCATCACATATTCTCATTTCTCCTTTACCACGACAAATTTAGTTTTCGTCTGTTTACGTTTAAACGAATATAAATACATTTTTTTTGTCATGTCCTGTTTACGTTTAAACGAATATAAATACATTTAGAAGGGTGTATCGCGGAAATATATTGACATTATAAAGGACATGTATGAGGGAGCTAAGATGTTGCACGATTAACGCTTAATGTTGGGAGGCACTCTATTACGACGTGCATCAAAGATTCTGCTTAATTCTTTTCTCTTCTTATAAATGGACGAATTGACAAGAGAAATTCAAAACGACGCTCCGGTGTATGATGTTCGCAGATGATATTGTGTTGATTGATGAAACGAAGGTTGGAGTCAATGTAAATCGAACTTTGGAGGATACTTTGGAAGCTCGGCGCTTTAATGAATGTAAGGCGAAGATCAATATATGGAGTGTAGGTTTAGAAAAAATGATAGAGAGGCGATGATCACATTTGATGGGAAAGTTGTTCATGGATCCACTTTCTTTCGGATTCTTGGATCTATTATCCAAAAGGATGGAGAGGTAGATGGCGATGCTACCACGTAATAAAGGCAGGTTGAAGTGGAAGAGTGCCACAGGGTTTTATGTGATCCCTACGCCTCATGATTAAAGGGTAAATTTTACCGCACGGCAATTAGGCATGCGCTGTTATATGGCATCGAGTGTTGAACAGAAATGTTGTCACGCTCAAAAGATGAATGTGGCGTAGATGCGTATGCTAATGGATGTGTGGTCATACAAAAAGGATCGGCTCGAAATGAGGTGATCGGAGAAAAGGTAAGAGTTGCGCCTATGTACATACAAGATGATGGAGAATCGATTACGATGGTTTGGTCGCATGAGAAGAAGACTATTGATGCCCCATGAGGAGGCTGAAAGTTGGGAGCAAGTAATGTTGTGAAGGTCGACTCAAGAAAACTTGGATAAAGATGATTGAAAATGATATGCGGTTCTTAATTGGAGAAAGTATGGCGATGGAGAGAAATGCATGGGAAAGAATACGGATGGTGGATGGAGTCTGATTCTTTTTTTTTTTTTTTAATTCCTATTTTCTTTTATTTCATGTTATCTTTTTTTTTTTTTTTTCTTTTTTTTCTTTTTTTTTTTTTTTCATTCATTCTCTTTTTTATTTTTTTTATTTTTTTTTCTTTTTTCTGTAATTTTTACCTCTTTTTTACTTTTATGTTATTTATGTAACGATTATTGACGGTTTCAAAGTTTGATTCATGTTAGCCGACCTCAAATCATTTTGGGACTAAGGCTTAGATGTTGTTGTTGTCCTGTTTCACTTTCTCCTTTAAAACTTTAAATAAATATAACTAAATATTATTTTTAATATATTACTTATTTTTCAGACATGATATAAAGATGAGCGAAAATTTATTTTGCTCTTTTACATTTAATATTATTCTTTCTTATCTCAAGTTTAGCAACAACTCTTTTAATACTTAAATTGTCGGAATTGACCTTTACTTGAATACATTCGAGTCATATATTGTATTTTTGAGTAACATAATTTCGAGTCAACTTAAAAAATATACAATATTGAGGAAGATTGACAATTGGGTAACACGAATTAGACAAACGAGTATCACGATTATCGCCGGGTAACTCGGGTCGAGTCACTTACCGAGTAACTCGAACTGTTACTCGGGTCACACGAGTTCTGTCGAGTAACTCGAATTCGGGTAACACGAATTCAAATCGGGTAACTCGAGTTTGAATTCGGGTAACACGAATTCGTATAGGGTAACACGAATTCTGTCGAATTACTCGAATTCGGGTAATACGAATTCAAATCGAGTAACTCGAGTTCGAATTCGGGTAACACGAATTCGTATCGGGTAACTCGAATTCAGGTAACTCGATGGTCTAATTTGTGTTACCCGATAGACAACCTTACTGAATATTGTATATCTTTTGAAATTGACTCGAAATTATGTTACTCGAAAATACAATATATGACTCGATTATTTGAGTAAAGGTCAATTCGAATTCAAATCGAGTAACTCGAGTTTTGTCGAGTTACTCGAATTCGTGAAACACGAATTTAAATCGGGTAACTCGAGTTCGAATTCGGGTAACACGAATTCGTATCGGGTAACTCGAATTCAGGTAACTCGATGGTCTAATTTGTGTTACCCGATAGACAACCTTACTGAATATTGTATATCTTTTGAAATTGACTCGAAATTATGTTACTCGAAAATACAATATATGACTCGATTATTTGAGTAAAGGTCAATTCCGATAATTTAAATATCAAAAGAGTTTGCTAAACTTGAAGCACAAAAGAATAATACGAGCGACTTAAATGGCTATTCAGTATTCCCACTGTAAAGATTCATTATCTGGGGGTAATTTGATGGTCTTGCTATTGCTAAGCTAAAATGATGCAGTCCATTACAATATGCGATGCCGTTCATACGATGTCGTTCTTTTCATTCTAAAAGCGACTTAAATGGCTAGAGGAAAGTTGGGCCACAGGCACACCAAGGACCGTTTATAAAAATTTAATTACTTACGACTTAAGATAATTTTTTGATAAAAATACCCTTATAAAAAAGAACAATCTTAATGGGCTGTTTGATAGTTGCTGAATGATTTAGTGCAGAATGGTTGAGAGGCCAAAATGGTTGAGAGGCTCTGTATGGTTGAGTGCAGAACGAAATTTGGTTGTTTAGAATCGTTTCGAATTCAGAATAAATTACCATTTTACCCTTCAGATAAAAGAATGATTAAAAATCCCATTTATTCCTCCCCTTGCGTATCAAAACCTCTCCTTTTTATAAATAAAAACCCTAATTTTTATAAACAATTGTGTATAATATTTTTAAATTTAATTCATTTAAAATAATAATAATAATAATAATTATTATTATGATGTATAATATTTTTAAATTTAATTCATTTAAAATAATAATAATAATAATAATAATAATAATTATGTATAATATTTTTAAATTTAATTCATTTGAAATAATAATAATAATTATGCATAATATTTTTTAATTTAATTCATTTAAAATAATAATAATAATTATGTATAGTATTTTTTAATTTAATTCATTTAGAAAATTATAATAATAATTATGTCTAATATTTTTTTATTTAAATTCATTTAAAAAATAATTATAATAATTATGAATAATAATTCTTAATTTAAGAGGAGGGGTAAATCTGGAAATTGTTTGCCTCTTAATGGTTGAGAGAGTGTATGGATGCTTAATGGTTAAGAGGTTATTGTAACCATTAAGAGGTCATATTTTTTTTGCCAAACAGTCCTGACCTCTTAGCGATTCAGAGGTAAGCTCTTAATGTAACCATTAAGAGCCGAACAAACAGCCCCTAAGATAATTTTTTGATAAAATTACTTACGACTTAAGATAATTTTTTGATAAAAGTACTCTTATAAAAAAGAACTATCTTAAAGAAAAAAAAAAGAGAGACGCACCACTGTTGTTCGCCTGCGGCTGCTCGGCCCGCTGCTCCCCGTCCACCACAAATATGAATGTCTTCTTCCTCACCTTTTCTTTCTCTTTATTTCATTCTCCCCGCTGCTCGCTATCGATTTTCCGTTTTTTCTTTTTTCGTTTTGATTCATGTTGATTATTTGATTATTGAATACAAATTTTCTGATAAATTTGGCTTAATAAATAACCAACATTTCATAAAACAGTTTGTTATTCATACTCATAAATAAATCGATCATTTTTAATATTCAAACTATTGGTTCAGATGAAAAATTAAACACCAACACCAATTTACCTTGTCCAAATAGGATTTAGTGAAAATTTTGATAAATAGCCCCAAGTCAAAATAAAAATTGGATGGCTTTTTCTTCTCCAATTATTAGTCTTCACATTCTAAAAGTTTTTAAAAGAATAAGTTGTTCATGTCCTTAATAACAAAAAGATAAGAACTAAATATTTAGCCCACCACCAATCTCCCGCCGCCCATTTACACGGCTGCCCAGTGACTTTATTTTTGGACGCTCACTTCGTCGGCGCGTGATTTTTTCCCCTTGATAATTATGTTTTAAGTTGTGACTGTTTCAGGAGAAAGTAAAAGACTGTAAATACGAGTCAATCAATTGTATTCATAACACTGATAGAGGGGCCTTTATATAGGCATTACAATGAGAGTCATTCCATACATAGGATTCCTAGATAAGGTAAGGCATCTAATAGGATCCTACTACCTCTAGAAGGATCTAGAACTTTCCATCTATGTATCTACAACCAGTATTAGGTAAGACACATCACGGGAATAATAATTCCCGAAACACTCCCCCTGTGTCGAGCACTAATACAACAATGGTGCAGAAGATGTTGCCTTCGTAAAAACCCATTCCAAGCTAAAACAAAACCCCATGGAAAAAATAAAGGCTTGATGAGGAAAAGATTGCAATGCACCAACATAATATGTCATGTATACTCCTCCTGATGTATACATAATGACTCTCCCTAATGAGTACCTCAAATCATAGGAGTCAGATGCCAAGTTGCCCTCACAACTATACCAAGGAAAAATCAGTGGAAAAAAAAAACCTCTTGGTCTAAGTTGAACAGAAGTACAACGCATCATTGTATGGATGTTCTCATAGGTCGCCTCGTTAAAAACCTTACCAAGTGAAAACTCAATGGGAAAAAACAAACCTTGGTCTAAGGACAAAAAGAGCGCGACACATCCAAAGTGCAGAGTCACTAAAGACTTATCAAGTTTTCTGAAGTCTTGACCTCCATGCACTAAATAAGTCATAACTTCTCCGATTCAATAGGTATCAACGAAACTGTAAGAACTTATAAAAACTAGACACCCATAGCTTTTCATTCACATACAGTACGTAACCTAGATCGACCTGAGCAGATCACAAATATGCATGATTGGTGAAGTGTGAACAAAGAATTAATATGAAAATAAAAAATATGCATGATTGGTGAAGTGTGAACAAAGAATTAATCAAGATACTACAATAGATATTTTGAATTAAATAAGCAATTGTATTCTTGAAAATCACCTACCTTCACCCATGAAGAAAAAAAAACTCCTCTTCTTGCCAAGAAACACCCCTTTATTTTAGCAAGATATTTTCCTTAGAACTCTCTACTTTAGTTTGTATTTCATTTTTAGTTTAAAGTTTTTCTTTCATTTACTTTGTAATTGAAAAGTGCTTGATCAATAAGCACTTAGTATTTTACTTAGTGTTTTACTTTC